>VWZP01004262.1:486417-860803 GCA_013396995.1 Dicaeum eximium | reverse complement strand
AGGCGCGGGGTGTCCAGACGGGGCGGCCGGCCTGAGCCCGCCCCCGGGGCGGTGATGGGCCGGGGTCGCATTGTCCCCCGCCCCCGGTGCTCGTCCCCCCCAGCCGGCCGCGCCTCCTGCCCCACGGCCGCCTGGAGAAGGTTCACGGCACCGCCCCCCCTCCATCGCTCCGGCGGCGGACACGCGTCCCCCCCACTGGTGACCCTGCGCCCACGGCTCCCTGCTGACACCGAAAGGTTTCCCCTGCAGCTCGGTCCCTCGTCCCCGAAACTGCCCCGAGAAGGGGCCGCACGCTGTGCCCACAGCAGTGTCCCTGCGTGCGGGACAATCCGCAGCCGCCGCAGCCCCGGTGTCGCCGGCCCGGGCACGGGGAGCTGGCCCCGGCTCTGCCCGGGGCGCCCGGCCGGTGACAGCCGCGTCCCCGCGTCCAGCGGGCAGGAGACCACACATTGAAGGGCCCTGATCCCTGCCGGGGCCGGGACGCAGGGAAGGAGGCGGGTGCGGGTCCAGTGCCCTCCTCCTCCTCTGGAATGTGTCACAGGGACAAGCCCCTGGTGCGGCACAAAGTGACGGTCAGTGGCAAACGTGGGGCCGGTTGGGATGCCCGGGGCGGCCGCCGCCATCCCGGGTCCATTCCCTGGGGCCTCCTCAGCCCCTCGGCGCCCGGACAAAACCGAGGCGCCTCATTAAAACGATCCTGCCATGAAGTGTCCCTCTTCCTCCGAGGCAGCGGGGGCTCTGGGCTCTTGTGCGGCTGCGAGGCCCGACCCCAGCCCCCCGGGGTGTGCGGGCTGTGCTCGGGGCGTGTTGGGGTTTCCCCGACGGCAGCGGCTGTGTGGGAGCATCTGCTCTCCGTGTGCGGGTTCTGTGCGTGCGTGTGGCTCTGCTGTGCCACGCGTGTGCGTCTGCCAGGCCTGTGCAGGCTGCGTCCGTGTGCCTGCTGGAATTGTGTCCGCGTGTCTGTCCTGAGACTGTGTCCGGAGGCTCTCGTGAGGTCAAGGGAGCGGGGAGAAAAAAGTGCAGGGGAAAAGGGGAATAATAGGACAGTGAGCAAAGGGTTCGTTGTCTGTGTGTGTGCACACCTGCAGAGGTGCTCCGGGCCTCCCTCACACGGAGTGGTGGCAAGGAGACAGGGCCAAAGTTGTCAGATATTTTGTTGGTTACGTTGGACTCAATTTCTCTTCTCCATTTTCCCCCCTTTCTCCCTTGCTTTTCCCCTTTTCCTCTCCTCTTTTCGTTGCTTCGACTTTTCCCACCCCAGGGCGAGGGGCCAGGAGGGACAGCCCACCCTTGTTGTGGTGGCCCGGCCGCCCCTGGGCACAGTCCCGCCGTCCCCCGGGTGGGGAGCGGCTCCTCCCGGGGGGCTCACGCCGATGGAGCCGCGATCTGGACATTTCCCGCAGCCGAGACCCTTCTCCACAGAGAAGAACTTTTGAAAGGAGATCGTGTTTGTCTTGGCAGCGCTTCGTGACGCAGCCTGACCTTTCGCTCACACGGCCGGGCCCCCCCGGGGAAACGGGACCTGGTAAGGAGAGACCCCTCGCCCCGCTCTTTCCCTTTTCTGTCCCGGGCTGTTTGCCTTAGATAAGCAGGTGTAATAAGGCTGTTGACAGACCCGGGATTTGGTGGCAGGGTGACTCCCTGACCCGCAGGTGTTTATTCTTTCCGACTCGTTAAAAAGCGGCCGGCGGTGCGTTTACGGCAAATATTTGCCGGGTGCGGGAACGGTGGAAAACTCTCATTGGACACACGGCGGAGCCAGCGCGGCCGGCGGAGAGCCGCACTGTGCCGCGGCTGGGAGANTCGCCCGGCGGGCCGCGGCCGGTCCCCGCGGCTGTCCCGGGCTGTCCCCGCGGCTGTCCCGGGCTGTCCCCGCGGCTGTCCCGGGCTGTCCCCGGTGCCGCCGCCCGCAGCGCGGGGTGTGAGGGGGCGGGCGCTCGGCGGTGACGGGTGGGCGGCGCAGCCAATGGCGAGCGAAGCCGCAGCGGCGCGGGGCCAATGGGAGCCGCCTGCGGCCCTTGAAGGGGCGCGCCGCGGAGCGGGGCCGCACTGCCGCCGCCGCCGCCGGGAGACGGGGCCGGCCCGGGGCAGCCGCACGGTCCCAGCCGCCTCCCGCCGGCGCTCCCATGGAAAAATCCAAAAATTTCCGCATCGACGCGCTGCTGGCTGTCGACCCCCCCAAGGCGGCGGCGGGGCAGAGCGCGCCGCTGGCCCTGGTCACCTCGCTGGGCGGCAGCGGTAGCAGCAGCAGCGGGAGCGGCAGCCCTCCGTCCTCGTCCTCCTCTTCCTCGTCCTCTTCATCCTCTTCCGAGCACCCCGCCGGCGGCCCCGCCGACTGCCTGCGCACCGACAGCCCCTCTCCGCCGCGCCTCCTGGCCGCCCACTGCGCCCTGGTCCCCAAGCCCGGCTTCCTGCCCGGGGCGGGCACGGGCTCCCACCCGCACCACCACGCCTCGGCGGCCGGCATGGCCCTGGGACTGCACCCCGCGGCGCCCGGCGGGCCGGGCATGCCCTCTACGGCCCTCTACGGGCACCCGGTGTACGGGTACTCGGCGCTGGGCGGGCAGCACCCGGCGCTCTCCTACCCCTACTCGCAGGTGCAGGGAGCGCACCCCTCCCACCCCGCCGCAGACCCCATCAAGCTCAGCGCCGGCACCTTCCAGCTGGACCAGTGGCTGCGGGCCTCCACCGCGGGCATGATCCTGCCCAAGATGCCCGACTTCAACTGTGAGTATTCGCCTCCCTCCGCACGGCCGCCGCGTCCCCTCCATCCCCTGTCCCGCTGCACGGGCCTACCGGGAGCTGCCTCCTTCCGAGAGGGTAGAAACCCCCTCCTGCCGCCGCCTAAACCAGCTGCAGACTGAAACTGGAAAAGACGCTTTTATTTTTTGAAAAATGTATGTTAGAAGAAAGAAACAGCGCTCCGCAATGGGAAGCGGGGATGTGCGGTCACATCGCCGTTCCCTGCCCTTGAGGAGCCCCGGACAGCCCGGCCTCTCACGGCAGGTTAAACAGGAAGGTGACAAATCGCTCCCTGCCTTTGCAAATGCCCTTTCCTGCTGTTCCCGTAGGGTAAAAGCCGCCGGGGAAGGGAGGTGGGAGTTGGTCAGGGGCCAAGGCAGGGGCGGGAGTCCTTATGGTGTCCCCAAAAGCCCAGTCTCAATGTAACCCCCAAAAGCCAAGTGGCAGGTCGCATCACTCACTCACTATTCTTAATTTTATTTCTCGTTTATCGGAAATGGGCGTATAATAATGATGTCAGGTCTCCTAGGATGTAGGGAGGATCTGAGGTCGGCCAAAAATTCGGGGTTCTGCATTGCCTGGAGATAACGAATAGGAAAGAAGTACAGTCGGAAGGGTTTAGGTTTGGGCCCGGGAAGGGCTGGGAGTGCTGGATGGAACCAGGTAACCCCGGAGTCCCAGCAAAGCTCGGTGCCGAGCTCTAGGCCTCGCGGCGACGGAGAACTTGCGTGCATCTGGTTTAAGCAAAGATCATTTTCGGAGGTGTGAGCTCTCGGTGGGAATGGCCGGTTTAACAATACCGGAGGTGTAGTTTTACGAAAATCATGCCAGGAAAAGAATTGCGATTTTTTCCCCCCCCTTCTCTTACTCTGCACACATTCGCAGACAAAAAAGTCCATTGTTTTCTCTCGAATTGGGGTTGTTTAGACTGGAACATTCAAGAAGAAAAAATAATTAGGAGAGCTGTTAGAGCCCTCCCTCTCAAACCAGGGGCAGAGGGGAATAAATAACCAAGCAAAACGAGTCTTGGAAAATCGCACCGCGGTGAGAAAATCTCCCGGGTGCTGCGGCCGGGAGCGGACACTGTCCTTTTCTTTCTGCCGCTTTAGCGAGCTGTCTCCAGCCGCGGCCGGGGAGCAGGAGCCGCCCTTTCCCAGATTTCTTTAATTTTCTAAACCAAATAAGCCAAAGTATCTGAATACTTTGAGAAATGGGCACTAGCGCTGCCGGGTCGCATGCCCAGGGGTGTCGGGGCCTTCGAAGAGGCTCAGTTCCCGCTTTCTCGTGGCTGAATCTCTTTTTAGTTATTGTTGTTTTGGTGTTTCGTTTCCCCCACCTCTAATAAACTCTTACTTTTAATTATTTTTGAATGCGGAAAACATACCTTTTTTTTTTTTTTTTTTTTCCCCGTTTCCAATGCAGTTTTCCAGTCCTCGCTGATGATTTACGCCCCGAGGGGCAGCCGGCGCTCGCCGGGCGCGGAGCGGGCCCCGGTCCCGGTCCTGGTTCCGGCCCGCCGGAGGTGAACCCGCCTGCAATCCCGCTAATTAAAGGGATCTGGGCGGGCAGGGAGCGCGGCAGGTTTAACTAAAACATTAAATAGAGCAAATTGCCGCTCCCCGGAGAGCCCCGTGCCCCCTCGCCGCGATCCCTGGCTTCGGTTTATTGTCTCGCGTTTGTGAGGCTCTTGGGAAATCAAGAAGCATATTTTCCTTTATTTAAAAGATTTAATTTAATTCCTTTTTTTTGGTCCCTGTGGGCGATCTCCTGACACGGCGGAAGCCGAGAAACCCCGGAGTCAGAGGGCCTGGAGGCTGGAGGCGATCCCCGCCTCGGTGGATAATGCTCCCGCCTTGCTTCAGCCTCACACGCGGACCTTTCCTGCCTCCCGAGGGATGCGCGGCCGTGCTGGGGCGGCTCCGCGCTCACCTCCGCGCTCCCCTTTCTCCTTTCCCAGCCCAGGCGCAGTCCAACCTCCTGGGAAAGTGCCGCCGGCCCCGCACGGCCTTCACCAGCCAGCAGCTGCTGGAGCTGGAGCACCAGTTCAAGCTCAACAAGTACCTCTCCCGGCCCAAGCGCTTCGAGGTGGCCACGTCGCTCATGCTGACCGAGACACAGGTGAGTGTCCCCGGCCCCGGTGGGCGGGCGGGGCCGGCCCGGCGGGCGGTGGATGAGGGAGGTGTTTGTGCCCCGTGTCCCCCAGGTGAAGATCTGGTTCCAGAACCGGCGCATGAAGTGGAAGCGCAGCAAGAAGGCGAAGGAGCAGGCGGCACAGGAGGCCGAGAAGCCGAAGGGGAGCGGTGGCGAGGACAAGGGCGATGAGGACCTGCTGCTGCCCGCCCCCGAGAAGAGCGCCGGGAGGAGGATGCGGGAGCTGCCCGACAGCGAACCTGAGGACGAGGAAGAGGAGGAGGAGGAAGAGGAGGCGGCGGCGGCCGGGAGATGCTGCCCGTACCACTCCTCCGACTGTTCCGAGGCGGACGAGGAGGACACGCAGCCCCGGGGCCGGCACGGAACCCCGGCGCAGCCCCAGTGAACCCCCCGCGCCTCCAGCTCCCTCCGGCCGTCCCGCCGCCCCTGGTTGGCACCGGGCCCTCTCCCCCCTTGTTCTGATTTCTCCCTGCTTGGAGAGAGATGGAGAAGAGGATCCTCCGCATGCCGGGCGGGGAAGAGGATTTATGGTGAATACAGTGTTATTATTGACTGAAAACCAGACAAAACTTGAGCTCCCCCACCTCCCATCCCTGCCCCCGGAAGCGCGTTCCTTTTGCTGAGTATTGGAAATGTTTTGTTCTTACTATATATCGGAAAATCTGTTTATGTCATGAACGTTAAAAATGCTGGAAATCTCAATACTGTCTTTATTTTTGTATATCGTATTTATAAAAAAAAAAAATTACCTCTACTTATGCATGCTAAATTATTCCCCAGGTCCTCCCACCCGTGCGATGGGGGGAAAATAAACGGCGTTTTTTACTGAAGGTGTACGAGCGCTGTGTGAGGGAGGGGAGGATGCTCGCCGCTCCCGGGCCAGGGCAGCCCGGTGCTTTGGGAGGTGCCGAAGCGCTCGGGAGGGAGCCGGGAACTGCTTCCTAATCCGAATTCAGCCCAGTGCCACAACTGCCGTGTAATGTCTGATACTGAGAGGATATTCCTCATAGTCCCGAGAGAAGCGCCTCGGTACCGGGGGAGCTGCGGCTTTTGGGGAGGCGGCGGCGATCCCGGCCGTGCGATGCTTTGGGAGCTCGGGGACAGGCGGGGGCCGTCCCCTCCCAAGGGGATGAGGCCTAGGAAAGGAGGGAGCAGCGCCGCTTTCCAGGGGCGGCTCCACTTCCAAAGGAGCGAGGCGCGGCCGTGCCCTCCCCGGTACCGAGCACGGCAGCCCCGGCTCCGCACCCCGCGCGGGGTTTTCCATAACTGCGCCATTCATCTCGCCAATAAATTTGCAGATCAATTAATCCCTGTCACCGCAGCTCTTCCTCAAATCAATTATAGCGAATTTAAATATAATCACTGGCTCATCCCCACCAGCTCGGGGCCACCTTTGGCAATTCATCCCTGCGGATGAATTCCAGAGCGGCTCCGCTCCGCTCCCGCGTAGGGCCGCGCAGGGGGGCGGAAGGACCCGGCTCCCGCATCCCACCGCTCCTAGCCCTGGAGGATGAGAATGAGGAGCTCTGAAACACGGGGCACTTTAAAAATAATTTTAAAAATTAATAATTTTAATAAAGATATTTCCTACAACATCGCGTTAACCTGTCCTGTGAGGCCACAGCATGGCCCCTCTTAGGGGCTTCTGTGAAACACAGATTACGGCATGAGATTCCCGAAGGAAAAGTGCTGTCCCTCACGGGGAGCTCCAGGTGGGTCGGCTGGAGGTGGCATCCAGGCACAACGCGGGTAGGTACCAGCTCACGGGCCCCGCACACCTGCCCCGGGGCGACACGCCAAAAATGACCATATATCATAAATCTGAACAGATCACAAATGTCAAAAAACTTGATCGGGGTAATCTCGATTTAGGTTTGACCGATACCTAACCTCTTGCAGGGAAACGATCGCGTCGGAGGCTCTGATTTAAATTTGTAAACGATTTTCTTTTCGTCACGGGCTGTGGAGACTTCGAGGCGATAGAAGAATAAAGGCATTCGTATCTCTGACTTTTCACGCCGCTGGCTGAGGCTGCATCTTCGTGGGTGAACGGCCGGGCAGGAGCGCGCAAGACCCGCGCAGGGCCGCGGTGGCTCCTCCGCCCTGATCCCGGCGACACGTCCGAGTCACTGTCAGCAGGATTTACCTCTTGCTTATACCTTGAAATATCTGAACCGTGTAAGTCCGGACGACACCTTATAATGTCAAAAAAATTATCAATAAATTAAATATTATACTGCATAGTGTATGTAACAGCATCAACAAAAACAACAGTAATAATAAAAATTATTAATAATAATAATAATAATAATAATAATAATAATAATAATAATAATACAGCAGCTACCTGAGATCACCCCCCAACAATAAAGATCTTCCCTCAGTCATTAATTTCCGATTAAACACCCACTAATTAAGTTGGCAGACGTGTCCCGCTGGGCCAGAAACATCCTGTATGCCCAAGAGGTGTGTGTCCAAACTCGTCTCAGCCCCACGAAAAGCAGCCTGCGGGTACAGGCAGCTATTCACGGACTCGGTATCAAAGTCCTACCGGTGTATTGTGTCTGTCTCAATAAATTTAATCTCTTTAAAGACCAGCGTCTCACAAGAATACCTTCAGTGTTCCAGACTAAAAGGGCAAATATGTTTTTCAGATTCTGTTTTTATGGACGGATTAAAGTTTATTTTCCATAATAGGGCACCTAATAAAACTCATAAAGCTCTGTCAGTCTTACAGCTGGTGGCCTCATTTAACACTTTCACTTCGTAAATCATTTTACAACTTACCAGGTGTTTCCAAAACTGAGAGGAAAGGAGGGGGAAAGAGAGCAAGAGGGGGGAAGAGAAATTAAAGTCACTTAAATAAAGATACGGTCCTTGGCGCTGGGTGCGTTTGCATCGTCGCTTGGAAGGGCTTCAAAGAAGGTGTCGGTCCCAACGGGGGAGAAAAGCCTTTTTAATCAGGATTTCCCACGCTCTTTTGAAGTGCGGGGGCTCGTCCCCACGTGCAGGGCAATCAAAGGCTGCGGTGATTAGCGGGGCCGTAACGCGAGCGACACGCTCCGCTCCGAGCCCGCTCCCGGAGCGCCCCGGGCGAGGAAATCCCTGCCGAGGGGACAACCGGGAGGTGTCCGAGGCCCCCCCGTTATCACCCACAGGCCAGCCCAGCCCGCGGAGGGGCGGAGGGGACGCGCTCTCCGGCGGAGCCCGCAGCAGGGTCCCCGCCCCAGCTCCGGGGTGTCCCGGCCCCAGCTCCGGGGTGTCCCCGCCCCAGCTCCGGGGTGTCCCCGCACCCAGCTCCGCGGTGTCCCCGCACCCAGCTCATCCCCGGCACCCCCACCCTGCCCCAGGAGCCCCGTGCTCCCAGCAAACCTCCCCCACTCCAACCTTCCTGCGGGTGTGGGGCCTCCCTGCGCCCGTTCCCGGGGTGCCCCCGACACCCAGCCCCGGGGAGCCCCACTGGTGTTGGTGGGGTCGCTTTGCCTCAAGACCCAGCACAGGCAGGGCTTTATTCTAAACTCCTGTTTGTAATTTCATTATTCGGTCTGTTCCCTCCCCGGACGCAGTAGGTAACAAACCTCTTAAAATTTTCATTGCTGTACTTGAGAAGTGGTAAGTATGAACACGGACCTTTGGTAGACATTTTACTTTAAAAAGCAACACGGTTTAGGCATGGATGTCATTAACTGGCAATTTCACAAGCATTAAGTGCTAAAACAAAAGAACCAAAACAGGATCCATATGTTCGAGGTAAACCTGCTAAAAGTCTTTCAAATGGGAAACCATAAATATATAATCTCCCTCAAACTCTCCGTGAAACTGCTGAGAATTAAATACTCCACAAGCAGAACGACTGTTGGTTATTTCGGGACTCCAGACTGTTCCGTCCATCCAAAAGGAAGAGATAAATGTTCTGTTTCTCCGTGATTTCTCTAGCTGTCAGTAAGACCCCGAGCTATAATTCTTCCTCCTTCTCTCACACTCCTTCCCTTGGTGCCCGCGGGGCTGGACACGCGTGGGAGGCTGGCACTGCGTACCCACCTCGCTCCATGGATCCTTCCAGCCTGGCTCCTGTCGCAGCTCTGGCTCCTCTGCCGGGGAGCCACGCTGAGGCTTTCCAGGTGACACCAGAGATGGCCCTGGACAGTGATTCTTAGCGTAGACGCCCTTCTTCCTTTCCCAAATTTCCCGCTGTGGGTGCCGAGATAACCGCACCGTGCTTCAGCTGGGAAAGCAGGAGCACGATTTGTTAATTTGTTAATTTGTTAATTCCTGAGCCATGCGTCGTTCCTGTCATGGGCAGGGAGCTCCTTGGTGGGCTGTTTGAATCCCAGGAACAGCACACAGGACAAACAGTGGAAGGGATGAAGCTCCCAAGCTCCTCAGTCTCCCTTGGGTGCTGTGTAGTGACCAAATTACAACCTTTCTACTCCCCAGAAATGGTCAGGTCTGGTCTGGCCAAAGTTAAATGCCCACTGCACATTACTCTGAGAATTACTCAGCAACTCAATGACACAGATTTTTTATTTTTGCCAACGCTCATGCAACCAGAATCACAGCAACTGTGGATTGAGGTTGTCCCACATTAAGAAGAGGTGGTTTTGTCTTTTCTGGGACTTTTTGCTTCATTTTTCTTGCCTCGAGGGTTGTGTAATGTCTCTTCTGAAGAGTTCTGTACAAGGGCAGGGGATCCAGGAGATATTTGCTGTCTTTTCCCTACTCTGAGGACAGAAGAACTTTAATTTAACTAAGTCCTAGATGGAAATGGAAGTGCCTGCATGGAAATGGGATCACCTGCAACATATAGGAAATCAGAGTGGTTTTTCTCTGATCACAAGCTACTATAAAATTTGGTTTTTCTCTTCCTTTGGGAAAAACCCCCACATTTTGCTGAGTTAGTCTAACTGGGACTGGTCTCTAAAATGAGTAAAGAACAGAGCTGTTTCCCTCTAGTAAAACTCAGCAGAGGCAGTGGCTTGCAATGAATTTTGTAGCTGCAAGGCTTAGCTCCATTTTACTACCTGCAGGATATTTGCAAGCAGATCACAATTTTCTCTAATTAATCCACTATTTTAAATTATTATTCATAGGACTTCTGTTAATGTTCTTGGCCAATGGTGCCTTTTGGCAGGTGGGACTCCTGTCTGAAGGGGGAGTAGGGATGCACAATGCAGAAGTTCCTGATTCAGCTGCCTCCTCTCTTCCCGCACAGGGGAGATGGGGACAGAGAATTCCTGTCCCCATCCAGCCCTGCTTGGCTCTGGGTACCATTTCCATAAATAATAATAATAAAAAAGAGCAGCCAGCGTGGATTTTGATGTAAGGCTGGGGCAGGGGAGTGAACTCAATTCAGAACACCTCAAGGGGTGGGGCAGGTTGTCCATTGCTTGGTATCCCTGGATGGCCTTTCTGGAAAGGACATGGAAGCCAAGCAGAAGCTGCTGAGCCGCCCCCAGTGCTGATTTCTGCAGTGTAATAGTGGCTGGCAGAGTGCTGGGGCTTGCCTAGACCATCTAATGATTCTTTCTGGGCTTCAAAATGATAAATCTATAAAGCATGTATTGCTGTAGCAGCTAGGTGCAATTTTAGAAATGTTAATGAGTAATTACATGAAGGTTGTCCACAGTCATCGATGTTAATCACTGTTCTTTTGCCAGGGATAATTAAGATGACACTTCAGCAGCATCAGCCAGTGGTTCCTGCTGTCTGGGCTGTCTCCTTCTCCCCTCCCAGCTCCTGCTGCAGCTCTCACCCTCCTTCAGGGATCTCTTCACTCCCCTCATTCCTCCCATGCTCTTGGCCCTCCAGCTTTTCTCAAGGGCTTAGTTCACCACAGCCTGAGGATTTTGAAGCTGTTTAATAGCATTTCACATGGTATAGTGAGGGTGAGCTGGGGGTGCTGGGAGAAGCAGATTTGGGTGGTGTGAGGCTGTGATCTGCTGCCCCTAGGCTCCTGCTCAGAGCATCAGGGCACTCAGCTCTGTTCTGCAGGAAACTTGCTTAGACAATGTGTGCAAGCTACTTCACCTTTCTTGAGCCTCCACCTCATGAAGTGGGTGGTCTTCACACCTTGTTTGGCCTTTTTGTGTGTCTTGGAAACCTCAATCAATGACTGTGCAAGAGATGGAATAACAGCTATCTAAGTGTGTGGTTTGCTGTAATAAAACCTGTGAATTTTACCCACATTTTCACTCTTCAGCCTGTGATCAGATTCCACTCAGTGTAACACAGGTTTCAGGTGATGGAAAGCCCATGGTGGAGGTTTTAGCAGAGGAATGATGCCCTGTCTGTGCCTCTGAAATGTGCCACTCCTGCAGTAACCCAAAACCTCATGGGTTCCTCTGGCTTTGGGGCGGGAGGAAGAAATCTCTTTCTTCAGCTACAGATGGCAAGATACTTGAACCCCCCACTCCTTTATTCTTCCAAATCTTCATCTCTAGGACTGATAATTACATCTACAGGTTAGATTTGAGGGTCGATTTTGGTAGCAGATGAAAATGGGATAATGTTGAAAAGTCATAAACGTGCTTTTCTGCAAAACCTGTTACTCCTGTGCCTCTGACAGCTCCAGGTCAGCCTGGGCAGCCCCGGCCCCTCCCTGGAGGAGCCATTCCAGGGAAAGTGTTACCCAGCTTCTGTGAGGGTGTCAAAAACCTGGCCAGGAACACAGGTTTGCTTCTCCAGTTCCTAGCAGCCTGAAGGCTCCTTACACACACAAACCCAGTGTGAGGCTTCCCCAGAACGGGGCAGCCCAGAAGCACAGATGGGTGTGGGGTCTCTCCAGATCTGATTCTCACCCAGGTTTCAGACCAGAGATAAGAGATTTGAACTGATTCAAAACCCACAGCAGCTTTTGAGTTGATCTACTGCCTTCTGCTCAAGCTCTGAAGTGCTGGTGAAGAGCTCCCTAGAGCCTCTCTCCACAGCTTTTATCATCACAGGAGCACTTTGGGATTCTCAGGGGCTGTCCCTGCCTTTCTGCACTGCTTCCTCATCCCAGACACACAGTACCTGCACAATCCCTGGCATAATAAATATCCCCAAGGGACCAGCACACAGTTTCAAACCATTTAGGTAGGGAAATTTGGAAAGTAAAAATACCATCTGGCCAATATTTTAAGGGTGATTTGAACTAGAGAGTAAGGGAAAAAATCCTATTCAGAATCTAAGGCTTTGGCTGAGGAGGAAAGATAATTTTTTGAAGATGCAAGCCTAGAAAATGCAATCAAAGTGACTTATTTTTCCTCAAGGTGACACCAAGCATACCTTGGGTTATTGCCTCTATAATAGAAAAACATATTTTTCTGTCCCCTGGCTGTAACCAATGGCTGCTCCCCAGTGAACTTCAGAGCCTCCAACAATAAACCCTGCTATTCCACACCAGAGCCATGAGGGCCTGTGCACCCAGGAGAGATTTGAGTGTACTCTTATCACCTGAACTGTAAAAGGTCCATAATGGAGTTTTTAATGAAAAATGTGTAACGCTTGGAAATCTTTCACTTATGAAAATGAAACAACCATTTCACTGTAAGTGATAAAAGACTATTAAGGAACAATTCAAAAATGGTCTCTGTTTTAATTTTGCTCTGTACCTCTCATTCTAGTTACATTACTCAGTCATTTTTAATTCACTTTGAAATGAATTCCACACAATTCACATAAGGTGATTTGGTTTTGGTGTGTTAACAGTTTTGTCCTAGGACACAAGTTTTAAGGAATTTTTGGTGCCAGCTGGCTCTTCCTAAGCTTATCCTTGATAGATGCTCATTCATTTCCTTACAGTGTTATTAGGGAAACCACGTGGTATCCAGTTTGGAATTGTGCATGCATCTAAATTAGGGGAAGGCTACAGTAATTAGCTTTAAAGCAAGGCTGCAGGCCACACCAGAATGTGGGGATAGCACAGCTGTTTCACACAGGCAGCTGTGATGTGCCTGCAAGCCTCATGCTAAACTGTGCTTTACTGGAGGGTGAAGGAAAGTTCCTCCAGGAGATGAAATCACAAAAAGTGTCATACAGTAAAAGAGTCATGTCTCTACCTACAATCCCTGAAATCAGTCCAACTCAAAAAGTCTTGGGTAAAATGTACACTCAGCCTTTTAAAAGTGACCCTACGGATCAAATTGTCTCCTGAAAACAAAATTGCTTTATCAACTGCAGGACAAAATCACATATTGACTGACACACACGGGATGTAGCTGGGCACTAAGCTGCAATTACCATCTGTGCAACAAAAATTGGAGCATTGGAGTTGCCACTCACATATTTATTAAGCTGAAATCACTGTCGTGCACCGGCTGCTGCCGGGCTGTAACTTTTCATGTGCAAAGTTCAGGGGCAGAACAATGGGAACGAAACGATCCCAGATGTGCTCTGAGCACAGGATTGGGTTGCACACCTTCGCTAGCACCCGGCAGGGCAGCCCTCGGAGCAGGCTGACATCAGCCCCTCATCCCCGGCCTGCAGGACAATGGAAAAACGTCAAGTGAAAAAAAGCCCTGCAGATACTTGGCTCGTTCAGGTGTGGTGTTAAAACCCTGCCAAAAGGACTTGTGTGTGATTTATCAGCGTAACACTCCAGCCAAAGCTAAAAACCAGACTTCACTGCCCTGTTAATTTTGATACAGAAAACAGAGAAAGTTTAAAACGTTGCTGTCTAGCTTGAAAGAAAACAAAAATCGAAGCTGCCATAATAGCTATGAGTGGGATCGTGCTGTTTAAAGGGGGAATTGAAATTTTCTGCTACACAGCTAAAAAATCAAGCATCTGGCTTTTTGTTAAATGCATCTAAAGCAAATCCCACTGTGTTTTCCACTGGTCTGGTGGGAGTAAGGATTAGTGTTGCAACCGTAGCTGCTTAGCTTTCCAGCATATTGTATTTTGACCAATCCAAAACCATTTTCTCTCCATTAAGTAGCAACCCTCCCAAACCTGCTGTATGAAAGAATTTGGGACATTTTAAGTGGCATCTCCATTATTGGAACGATCAGGGGCCATTTCTCACAGGGGCTTGCGTGGGCTGCCAGACTAATGCTCAACAGGAAGAAATCTCAATGGGCTGTATTTTGTGTATGTTATTGAACACTTACTCCGTGGCAGACAAAGCAAAACGTGTCCCAGCCAGGTGTAACTTCCCCAGCAGCCTCTGCTGGCAGGCAGTGCTTAGTGTGCAGTCCTGCAGGAAGGCAATTGCCAGCATTTGGTCCTGCTGCTCTTACAGAGACCTTACAGCCCTGCTACAAGGAGGAGAGACTCTGGCAGGGCCAGCTCTGTGGGACAAGTTTTTTCTCCAGGGTTAGAAGTATGATAAATGCAAAAAATTATACATTGTGTGTAATATATGTTTAGACACGGAAGCATACATGTAGAATACCTATAAATTATGCATATATATTTAATATAAATACACATATAAATAAGTACAAAATCCTCTCTGCCTTCCTTTTCACACGTCGAGCTGTGGCAGTCTGGCCAGTAGGACCATGGAAAAAGTAGCTAAATATTGCAAGATCCAAGGAATTGCAAGACCAGGAATTCATATTTATCTTGGAATTGTCAAATTTCTGTCAGACAGTTATTCCCTCACTGAAGCACAGTGAGAGGATGGGACTTGTGCAGAATTACCCACAAAACCCATCGTTGATGTGACTACAGCACTGTGGGCTGGCAGTGCATTTCTGCTGCTTTCCTTGAAAGATTTTTTTTTTTTTTAATTATGTTAATACATAAATCTACTGAATGCAAAATCCCAGGCAGGTAAAATCTGTTTTCTTCAGAAACAAAACAATGGCTCTGATAACACTAAGTTTGAACAAAACATATGACCTCTTTGCAAGAAACAGTAATTAATGCAAGTCTCAGCGTGGGAAAAAAAAAAGCAATTGTAATTCTCGACTGTAAGGTTAAAACCATCTCCTCTAATTGCACAGCAACACCTGCATTGCACCACCTCAGGCAGCTGCAGCAAGTGAATGCTCACAGCCATAAAACACTTGGCAGTGCTGCCACAGCATCAAAGCTGTCAGCTCCCATCACCAAGCAAAGCCCTCACACCGGGCAGGGACAGGCAGCCTGGCACCTTTGGGCTAAGGAAGATGATTCAAAATTTATCTCCAGCAGCCAAGTTGCCTCAACCTCCCTGCTAGAGCAATGTGCTTCCATTTGTGTGTATTGTTAAGATATTATAAGATAAGATATTATCTTATAAGATAAGATATAAGAAGATATAATATAGATATTACAAGATAAGATATTATTTGCCATCTGTTAAAAGTGGGACAGTTAGCTTCTCTTAATTGGGCAGTTTTTCTTATCTCTTCCACAAATAATCTCTCTGGGGAGATATCTTCTGTTAATGGGCCACTGAGCCTCACTGCATGACTGATAAAATTACATTATTCCATTGTGAGGTGCTCTGCCCAGGGGGAGGAGCCAAGCATTCCTACCTGCATCAAATCAGAGACTTTTGGACACCGAGGCAGCCCTTCTCCACTGGATTCCCAAAGGAGCACCAGGCCCATCTACACCACCACCAGACTTTCAGAGGGAACCCACACCCTTTCTACAGGATCACTGCTTCAGCAGAACTACATCTTCCACTCCAGGAGGAGCAGCCACCATTCAACTGGACTGTTACCAACACCCTGATCCCCAGGTGTCCTGACTCTGTCAATAGTTTTTTTTGTTTGTACTAGTTACATTTGTATTTTTCAGTTTTCCTAGTAAAGAACTGTTATTCCTATTCCCATATCTTTGCCTGAGAGCCTTTTAATTTCAAAATCGTGGTGATTTGGAGGGAGGGGGTTTTTACCTTTTCCATTTCAGGGAAGGCTCCTGCCTTCCTTAGCAGACACCTGTCTTTTCAAACCAAGACAGTGTCAGTGTGTTATTAAACCACCAACATGTTGACATGCTGAGTCTACCTAAACTCCTGCAAAAAGGGCAATTCAGTGGCTGCTGCAGCATAGGGAGAGCAACTTCTACTCACAGTCCCATGTGTTCCACAGCAGCTATTTCTAGGGGCTTGCACAGATTTTCTCCTGAGTCCATACTCCAAACCTTAAGTACAAGGTTTGGCATGGTTGATTGTAAGGGGAGATGTTTACACACACCCCACAAAGTTGTGACTTTTGTAAACACCAAAACAGCATGAATTCTGCTGCTGCCCACACTTTGTTAATTAGTGTGAATTATAGAAAATATTGTAATTCATTTTATCGCAATTAATTTTTAAGTTTTGTACACTTAAAAGCTGCCAGTGGTATGAAACAGAATGAAAAAAAGCATCTTGCTTTGTTCTTTTGATAATAATCTCTTCTGTTATTACTTTGCTAGTGTAGCCCAGGATTTTGAAAGCGCGTCTCTCAGCTCCCAGGACACCTTTTTCCCTAAAGCTTGTCCTATCCTCTCAGAGGAAAGGTGAGAAAAAACAGCTCCCTGGCTGCTGGGGGAAGCACTTCTCTAACTGGAAACAGTACACCTGAGCAAGCAGAATATACTACGTTTTACAATTTGGTTAAAAAATAAATTTTCCCAACAGGGACAGATCAATTGGTATCGAATGCAATTGGGAGGTGCCATAAGTAAATGGCCCATTGGCCATCAGAGGCAAGTCTGGCTACAGAAACAGGGCTGACAACTCCAACACAGGTAGATCACAGATGCACGTTCCAGACAAGAAAACACTTCCCTTCTCCACCCAATTTAAGGTCATTCCCTTCCTGGCAGGCCAGCCAGACTAAAGCTAACACAACCACCAAAGCATTTAGAAAAACGGCAGTTTAATGAGTAGTGGTAAGGTGACAAAAGAAACAAACCATCTATAGAGTGTTACAGAAAGAAATGTGCTTATTTTTTTTTAAGCATCCAAATGAAAAATGTGAGCAATCTCTTAAGGGAGGTATTATCTTCTTAAGACTCATATTGATGACATTGTTTATGTCTAGAAAAATCTGATTAACCAAGTGATTTGGCAACTCCAATTCTAAAGCTGCAAGAAACAGGCTAAAAAAGTCATAAAACTATGCTGTGATCTCTAAACCCAATAAAATTGGGCAAAGACAGATCTTCAAGTTGCTTTGCTAGAGCTTTGAATCCAACTGAAGATCTTTTCCTGACCCACAGTCAGGGAATCAATTCACAGAATTAGCGAATAACTTCCAACACTTGAAGAAAAAAGTCGATTTCTTCCCCAGCCGACTCACCAGGGCTTGTGCCATCTAGTGGCCCCTTTCTTCAGGAGAGTACCATGGTTCCTTATTAAAAGCCTTTAGTTAAGGCTGCTTCTTTTACTACTTTAAATGAAAGGCTAGAATATGCACTGCAGAACACCACTGCTGACAAAGTATCACAGAAAAGAAATTCACCCTCTTCTCCAGATACCAACTGTCAACATGAAACACTTGTACCAAAAAGGGACATGACAAAACTACATTTTCCCTTTCTTCAAAAAGGCCTTGTATCCCCTTCAATTAAACCTTTAACTAGCACAGAGTGAAGTAACTGTTTACATAAAAAATTGATCCTTTAGAGTAACACAGCTCTCCTCATTCTCAATTATTAAGGTCTAAAAGACCCCCAGCTTGGTTTTTCTGTATGTTTTACTAGAAAAAATATAACTATAGCTTCAATTTGGGTTCTTTTGCCTCTAAAGCCTTAGTTGCTAGTTCCACTCTCTCTTTTAACAAGCCAGCTTCTTCAGCACTCTTTTGGGCTTGTGCATGTTTCAGTAAGAAGTGGGTAAGGAAGAGTTTCAAGCCTTCCCGCAGCATTCCCAGTTTGGGGTTGTCAGATATCCTGTAAAGATACAGATCAAAAATACCATTTAGTCTTTCCTCGTTTCAGAAGTTTCTTAATTTTATCATCTTCTTCAAATAGAGCTGTAGAAAAAAAAAATCCAACCTATAAAAGAAGTTTTATTGAAGAAGCTTTCAAATTACCAAGTCTACCTTGGTTTGGCAAACAGCCCAAACACTTGACATACAACTGACCTCAACAATAAAATGGAATATTGCAGCCTTAGGCTTGCTTTATGTAAACAATTACATTACAGCAAAGAACAAAGCAAACACCGTGTTCAAGCTTCCTTGTGTTGCTGTATGACAACTGAAACACCACCACCTAATTTCTTCAAACTTTATAGGACATTGCAAGTCTTATCCACTCAAGTCCTAAGCATCTCTAAGGATGGAAATTTCCCAGCCTGTCCAGGCAACCCTGTCTCATATCAAAAATAAGATTTTTCAGAGAACACTGATAAAATACCCATTAAAAATACCCCAAACATTTGCCTCATTAGTATCACTTTTCTGTTTCCTTCTTAAGATACAGCTGGCAGAGTGAATCCCACTGCACACAGATGGTACAGCAATAAGGGAAACAGGGAATTACAGAGCTCATGAAAATCCTGTGACCAAAATGATACATTGAATATCTGGAAGCCTTATTTTGTATAACACAGCTGCATCTGTATCAGAGCCTGCACCAACACACATATGACACACCTGCCCCACTCAGTCAGGAAGAGCTCACATTTTAAGGGCTGCAGGGCTGATGTGTGGAAAAGGCACAGTGTAATTCCAAACAAAATAGCCAAACCTCTTATCTTCTTAATTACTATTCAACAAGGGTTCTCTGGAGATGCCAGTGATCACTCACCTCATAAAAATGTCAGTGATTTCTTCCTCATCTGCTTTGGTTAACAGCGTGCTTAATACCTGTCGTAAGAAACGGACTTTGATTTTGTCCAGTTCACTGAATTCAATTACCTGGCAGACAGAGAGGGAGAATTAGATTAATTCAAGTATTTCAAACAGCTGGTCTTCTCTCCTAAATGAAGAACTTCTAGCACACCAACTGGCCTCTGCATATACTGAGCCTTGAGTTGAGTTTAGCACAGAATAATTACCTGAGAAGGCTGCCTCCAAAAGCCAATCAATAATGAAATCAAAGAACCTTCTAAGGAATAGAAGTCTACTGGTACCAGAATACCAGATGTCCTTTCTCAATTAGATAAATACTTTGTAAGTACCTGGCACAGTCTATTTAATTGCCTGTTTAATACATTGCAGTTACTCTTCTAATAGAATTCTATGGACTCCCCATTCTGAAATCCAAGAAATCTACTCAGCACTTTCTTGTCTAATAAAAACAACATCAGCTAAAAACCACAGCACAAAAACCACTGGCAAGGCCTGCTAATGAAAGGGCCTCAGTTCCAGCTCTGGATACACTAAAGGAAATAATCTCACAACTGTTCCAGATAAAGAAATGTACACTTTCTCTATGCCTGGGTCACCACAGGTTCCCTTCCCCAAATGACAGGATTACCATAATCAATTGGAATAACTTGGTAATTTTAAAACAAGTTTGCCTTAGCATAATCAGCTTAAGTACCAGATAGATAACAGAGAAAATACACCTTCCATAGAACTAGCAAATGCAGGGAAAACATAGAAGGAATTGGAAAGAAAACACACCAACCTTGAGAACTGAAAGTGGCTGTGATTTTGTCCTTATTAAGTGAGCCAGCAGTGAAACCAAATTGGAGATGGCAGCAGCTGACAGGTTTTCTAAGCCTCTGATTTTGTCCCAAATACTAAACTGAAATGTCACCTAGGAGTCAAAGGTAAAAAAATAATCCTACAAATCAATTGGCTGTTTAAATGAGTAACAACATAACAAACCTTTTGACCTTCTATTCTTTATAAGCCCTCCTTTAATTAACTGAAATGCTTTATCAGACTGTTCCAATTATTTTAGAATGCATAAAACATAAGAGAGAAAACATTCAGCATTTCATTTCCTATTCAGATCTGATCATGAGTATGCCTTACTGAATGCTTAGCCATACCAGCAGAATTTTTTTTTGGGATCAAGATTCTAACAGGCATGCATCCATTCTTAGGTATTCAGTAATTGTTCTCCTAATCACAGTCATGACACAAAACCAGTGAAGCAACAGATTTGTCTTTACCTGAAATCGTCTTTCATATCCACAAAACTTGTTAGCCAAAAATGCATAGAAGGGGTTGAATGTTTTCTCCTGTAAGCAGCAGTAAAGGATGACATGAACTATTTCTCTCTCCTGCTGATCCTTCAGTCCAAGCCTAAAATGTAGCAAGAAATTGAGAATCATTTTGTAAGGAAAAACTTGCTACACAAAGTAAGAGCTACAGTCAACATCTGAGAGTAATACTTTAAAACTTCTCCAGAAATCACACTAAATTTTACTTGTTACAAAGTACCTATGAAGTCTTTAAAACTCCGCATGGACTCCAACCTTTAAGAGTGTTGGCTAAACAAGTATCTTGGTATAGCACTGCTGAAATGCTGAAGCATTATGGGTGTTAAAGGAGGAGATGCAAAAGTAAGACCTCAAGAAACAAAAGTGGAATAATAAAAGTATTATCATTGCCCAGGGAAGGAAAGGTATCCCATGCCATGTTTGCAGCTCTCCATGAACAAAAGAGAGGGCACAGAGGTATCAGCACTAGCACTGCACCTAAAGATACCACTACAAGGGTTAAACAGTGAAACAAAGGATAAATACTGAAACAAGAACTGTAGGGTCCCATTGTGATAATCTCATGCTTGTACTTATGATCATGGGAGGAAAACCAGCCTTTGGATCAGTGTAAGCCTATTTGGAGAAACATTTCCAGGGCCCTTCATTTCTGTGATACTTAGTAGGGATAAGAAAATATTCTTAGATGTTTTTCTTACTTGGTGATATGAATTTTTTAATCTCTGGGTCAAATGCATGCTACATGATACTTGAAATTAATTTTTGTTTGATAGTAGCCTAAGAGGATACAGTCAGTCATTACTAAGCACCTTAAAAAAAAAAAAGCCTGGAAAAAACAGTATCTATTTATGTATCTATCTATGTCTCCATCTATCTTATGTTGCTGCCTCAGTATGAAGGCCAAGGACTGAGCAGCCTTCCCACTGCAACAGCTGACCAGCATGAAAGAGGCCTGAGACACTCTGGCATGGAATGGTGACTAACTCACAATGCACCTGGTCTGTGAGCAACATGATTTAACTTCCTAATACTGCCAAATTAAAATGAAAAATGTGTCATATTAGAACCTGAGAAATATCAAACCAAATTCTTCTCATTGCTTCAAGTTTCACAGGGCATTAGTACAACTCAAGAGTACTTTAAAACCAAGTTTGACTCCACTGGAACTTGCCTTACTGTCTGTAGGGTAGTTGGGCCTTACTTGATGCCAATATGCCTACTTTGTACACACCTCTAGACATCTGCATTGCATGTGACCACACCAGAATAACTGAGAAAACACTGCTGTTGAGCTCAAACTCCCCAGAATTTAAAGTTTTACAGGAGGAAAATCTGGGATGATTTCTAGGCTAATGAGCAGTAAAAATTTAGAAGTCTGCTCTTCCAAAGGGGTCAGTACTGGAAGTGCTGTGTCTGTGTCATAACCCACCTGTTCTCCCATCAGCCAAGTTCCATCTGATTTCAGAGCAACAAAAGGTTTTTTTACAAGTATACAAGTTTTCAGCCATCAGATTTGCATTTAATATATGACTTGGGAAGTTACACTGCAATCACTAGTTTGGCACACCCTCCTTTTACTTGTTAATCTTCACTCCTATCATGACTTGCTTATTTAGGAAATACTCATGTTGCCAGAGTTGTAACCAAGTGACAACACTTGGATATTCAATTTTCTTCTTACCTTCACATCTTCACTAGAATTCCTAAACATCTAAAATTTAAGATTCTGGGCTGTCTTTGACAGCTGAGCTTCCCCATAAACCTGCATAGATTTCATAAGCCTGATATTCTTTGATAAAGAATGTGAAACCACCTCACTAATTCAATTATTCATGAGTTACAGTATTCTCCTGGACTTGTATATCTTGATCCTTCTGTAAATGGGATAACTGCCTCTGAAGTAGGTTATTTGTCACCAGCAGAAGCCTGCCTCCAAGTAGGTTAGTTACCATCAGCTGAAGCCCAAGACTATCATTGCCTTCAGATCAAAAATACCAACTCTTAAATCCCCTTCTAAAAGTCTGTACAAACTATATTAGTAGTTACACTCACTTTAGTAGATACTTGCTATCCTGAATTACACATCTCACTCCAATAGGATAGCTGAGCCTTTCATGAGTGGCTCAGTATTCTCTGAGATGTGAAGTTTCTCAAATTCTTTATGTCTACAAAGCAACGTCAAAAAGTGCCTCTCCATCAAACTTGAGCAGCTTCCATTCTCTCTCCTGAGTGAAACTGTGGTTTGTGAAGAAGGTGTGGCCTTTCAGCTGATGAAAGGGATCCAGTCTCACTCTCTCATCTTTGTCACCAGAGATGTTCCCAGCCCTCTCTCTTCACTGACACCTCTGCAATCACTGAGCCACTTCAAGGAGCTGTTCTGGCTTCCAACTAATTACTTTCATTTGCAGTAAGGAGGAAAGGGACTAGAAGAACTATAGCAGCCTGGATTTCAAATAGTTTAAATTATCCTTTAACCATACCTCAACTCTGCCACAGAACTAGCAGCAGATGAATCAACAAGAGCAGTTAAAATATCTCTTTATATGCTCTTCCTCACGAGACTGACATCAAACATACAAATACAAATTCCCATACACTCTAGAACACATGTTCACACTGAAGTTAATTCCTTAACTGACAATTATGTGTACTTTCCATTACACCCTGCCACATGTGGGCAGATTTAAGAATTCCTCTCTTTGAGTTTGCTGTATAAACCTCAGCACCAACAAACACCATGCACCCTGCAGAGAGATTTTCTGCCAAGCCTGTATGTATTCAGATTTGTGTACCAGCTTAAATAGCACAGATGAGAGTCAAGTCCAATTTGCAAATTGAGCTGCCAGGTCTTGGCAAGAACTGCAGCAGCAGCTAATTTCTTTTAATTGAACAGGCCATATTAAGATATTGGAATGACTCCATCACAGTCTCAAGTCCAAGCTGTGTTTTGCAGAAGTGGCATTTAATCAAATATTAGTTGACTTTATTACAAAGTCTGTTTTGGTTCAGTAAGCAAATTAAATAATTGCATGCCATCCTGGTAAGACAATACTCTTGAGTTCCAAGGCTGAGACAGAAAAGTTCAGACCTGATCTCTCCCCTCCCAGTTCCTACAGACTTACAATTAATATTCTGACAAACACAAGGAATAGCTCAATCTGAGCTCTTCCCTGATCACACCTTCTTCTGAAGAGCTGCTTGTCAAGGGGTAAGGGAACTGGTCTTAATGTAAAGCAAACCCAAAGCTAATGAATTCTGCAAGAGGGAAGTGGAGGTGCTAGAACACTACCTGGTCATCCAAGTATGGGCAGAGATGGCTTAACAAGGTGACAAGAAGTCAAAGAAGTGGAAGTAGTACAAAAATCACAGCAATCCAGCAAAAAACCCAAGACATGTTCTGCAGGGGCTTCTGCTCTGCCTCTGTAAGGAAACAAGCCTGCAGCAGCCTTCCTTCCACTCTACTGGGATACACAGCTCCAGTGCAAAAACACACAGGCTCCTTACATCAAAAGATGCTGCACATCACAGTTACAGCCAGGAGTGACAATAACAGGGGCTATTCCTCTCCTCTGACTGCCAGTCAGTTCTGCCTGACCCCATTACTCCTTACACCAGGGTTCTGCTCCGTTCTCCTACCATTTCACCCTATGTGGATCCTTAGCTATGCACTTCTTTTAATTGTATTATCAATCGAATGTTCTTAAGCCCAGACCAGAAATGCTGTATTTACAACCTATTTTTAGGTCTGGGCTAAGTTCTGTACTAGGCTGTACTTACTTCAGAAGTTTTTCAAAGGCATCCATGAAGTCTTCACTTGTCATCAAGACACAAAAAATACTTCTCCTGATATCAGTGTTCATTCTCAGCTTACGAGCAAGCTCCATTATTTTTGAACTCACCTGAAAATAATGTAATATGCTATTTTATTTATGTTTGCCTTAAAAGAAGTTATGTCTGTACAGCCTTAAATAACACCATCAGTGAAGCTCTCAGTAAACTATGAATCACCAATCCAAAGGTCCTGAGCTTTTGTCCAGAGGCACAGGCATCAGGAGCTTTTTCAACTATGGAAATACATTTTAACCTACTTTAATTGTGACAATTAATTTTAAGACACGCTTCTTTAATGTAAGTAATTCCCCATGACCATCTCATCACATTGCTTTTGGAATCACCTTAGATATATGCCACAGAAGACACCACAACCTGTCAAAACTCCTACAAGCAAATCCACTGTTGAATCAAATATCTTCTCTAACCTTAGCAATTCCACAGAATGAGAAAAAAAAAGCTATACCATATTTAACAGCTCTTATGAAGCAGATGAGTACAATATTTTTAAAAAAACAGAGAGCAGAATTTACAGTCCAAAAGCTTGGTCTTACAAGACCACGTGAAGGCTTTTTTGGTGGGTTTTGAAATGAACTTACTGACACATATGAAAAATCTTCAAGAGATCACAAACACTTAGACTTATAATTTGGATTTACCTTTCCTACGTGCAGCTTTTGCTGAGCCTGGCTTTTTGTATCATTGATCATTGGTGCTCCACTCCAGGATGAGCCCACGATCCACCAGCGACCAACCTGGTCAGCACTGAGGAGAGACTCCAGGGACACACGGAGCTGGGTGTCTTTTCCTGAACCACTGCTGTGAACCTTGAATAACAAAACAAACATAAAAACCAATACAAAAGCTTCTATTTCAAACTTTTTTCCTCTCTTGTTGCAGAAAACAACGAATACTTTAATTACTTAAAATTATTTTTAAACAAAAACTTTAAACATGTAAGTTCATATCTCCATAAAGGTCTTCCCATGTTTCCTCCCTAACCTTTGTATCAATCAGTGGCCTGAAAAGAATTTACAAGTTTCCCATATGCTGTAATTTTTTAACTGCATGAAGTTGCATAAATCTACATGTACTTTTGGGGTTTTTATTTGAAAAAAAGAGATACTAATCTACAAAGTAGACATCTTTCAATCACAAAGTTTGTTTAGAATTCAGAGGATGCTGACATTGAAGCATCCTACAATCTGGTAATGATTTTCCTTTTGACCACTTGTGACTACATAAAATGAAACAACAAACTGCCTTATGTGTTGTACAGCTCAAATAACAAAAATCTGAAACTGAACAAAGTAAGAATTTTCAACAACAGAGTCTAGAAGCATATCAGAAGGACTGCAAAAATTTAAGAGAGGAAATCCTACAGAACTAGGTTACCCAGCTTGTTTTTGCCTGGCCTTTTATCCTGATATGCACATCCTGCACTGATAAATTACTTTTGTCCCTTTTATATTGGGTTGTTCTAGACAAACTGCCAACTCTGCCAAAAAAAAAAAAAAAAAAGCAAACTACCACCACCAAAAAAACTCCCAAGAAAGCTGACATCCAATACAAATAATTACTCCTGGATTAAGAATAACAAGGCTAGACCAGCCAAGAAAGTTCTCACCAGTGCTCTCTGCAATTTGCGGAGTCTTTCCACTGGTTCAGGATCATAACCAGGAATCTTACGCATGTCATTGTTCCTAAGTGCCAGCATTGTCTCCAGCATAAATCGAACCTATTGGGAAAATAAATAGTTCTGTGCATTCTAAGCTGTGGGTTTACTCAATAAAGTAGAAGAGTGTACTTTGAAATTACTATTCTGTGAGAATAAGCAGCTCAGCTGCCAATATACACCAAAATTTAAATACAACATGTTTACTTTAACCCCGATTACGTTAATTTGTGTACAATCTTCATCTGCTAAACACCCTACCATTTCTTCAAGTGTATAAAGTATAATGAAACAGAAAAGCTGTCCACTGCATATGACACAAACCAGTCCTGTCTCACCCATCATGAGCATTTTGGTATCTGTGTCCTAAGAACTGATGCAGAAAGACAGACAAGAAGGCAAATAACTGAATGTCACACTAATGGTAATTTAGAATCTGAATAGAGTGTAGCAGAAAATGTTTCTGTAAATTAAATTATGTATCCAAATACTTATTACAGGCTGTTGAGAATATAAAGTCTTTACAACAAACACATACCCTAGTCTGATCCTGGAATTTCTTCTCTGCTGTGCTTGCTTTCCTCTGGGCTTCAGTGATCAGTTCTTTCAAAGCCAATGCATCATCTTTTCTTAAAGAAAAGCCCACATTTTTCAGGAGAAACAAAACCAACTCAATCTCTTTTTCAGTGAAAGTGCTAACAAGCTTTTTCAGAATATCAAAGATCAGCAGGCAGTGAACCACATGGAAGTTATACAGATGAGCAATCAAGGCAAGCAGATTTTCACATTCTTTCCCTTCAGCATCACTTTTACAGAGTTCATCAAATTTCTTCACCACAGCTTCCAAAAAGTGAGCACCAACCTGGCAACAATTCCATTAAGGGGAAAAAAAAAATCAGTTAACTGTAAGTAGATTTTACAGACATCTGTAAAACTCATTTTGGGGTCACTGCCACTATTAATTTTAAAGAAATACTGTTGCTCCTCTCAACCAATATGGATGTTCTACATTTACATACACAAATATCTAAGTGGTATGACATTTTGGTAGAAGTCTGTGCTATTTACACCTAATATTTGACATCCAGTTGCCTTTTAAAGCCTGTGCAAGAAAAACAAGTATTATCAACCTACAGTACACATACATCAGCATTTATTTACATAATATTCATAGATTTATATTAGCATCCTTCCAGCTGTCAGGCTAGTGTGCTGTTAGTGCTGGTCATTCATCCAGAAAAAGCTGCATGTCAAAAAGAAAATGCACTCCTGAGTTTGGCATTCCAGAACAAAATCCTTAAGAGGACGATAAAAAATAATATTGTGAAAAAATCCCCAAAATACCAAGTTTTCACAGTTGGGGGGCATAAGCTGGTGAAGTTGCTTTTGAAGTGGGGATAATTCTTGGACGTTTGTCAGTGGGAAATGAAATTTTGGAATGTATTTATTTCTGAAGAGAGAACTGATGCTAAAGGCTGGGATTAGAAAGCCTATAGGCTCTAAAACAGGGAGGTGATAAATACATTGCTGCTAAAAAAGACCTTCATCCATTATTATTGTGCTAAAATCTGCTGATCTTAAGAAAACCAGAAGTCCCAGCAGCAGTACTGACTTGCATTACAAGCCTTGACCCAGCTTAGGTGTTAACTGTCCAATGGCTGCACAGATTTATAAACACAGGGCAACTTCTGCATTGCTCAACCTAATCTTCAGTGCAGCTGTACTATCACCTTTCATGTAATGCATACTGTACATTTATTTTACAGAAACATTGTATTTGCAGTCAGAACTGCCTTTCAAACAGCAAAGAGGGACAAAATAAAAGTTTAATGCCAAGGCTACATGGAGAAAGCTCCTGTAAGTGCATCCATCTGATATTTAATATGGTTTCAGAGCCAGCATTCAGGCCACAGTATGACAAACTGAAATACTTGCATTAACACATCTTTTGCATTGAGATGAGGGGGAAGAAAAAAGAGTAATCTCATAGGAACACACCGCTGAAACAACTCTGTTTCCTGACAGACATTTCACTGAAATTAGCTAAAATCTTCCCTTTGACATCAGGAGCTTGAGCATCAGCTTGGGTGACAGGAATTTTACCTCATTCATCAGGCTTAAAAATACAAAACAAAATCCCCTCCCAAAATTGCCATGCTTTTTGAAGTTTTTAATATTCCATGTTATAACTACTTAATTCCACTGATGATTTGTATTATTTGCTTAGAAAAGAAGTTTATCCACCATCGTAAAAGGATTCCTGTAGTTGCAACACTTTTCTTATCTGGATATACATAGTTCAAAATCAATACCCTCATGTGTATCCATGAGAACAGAAATAGATTAGTGAAACTAGAGGGAAGAGAAGCTGAAGGTTAGAAACTTTTGATTTGTGGATGCAGAGAAGCTGAAGGCTAAAAATTTTTGTTTACTGATTGCAGAAAGATTTTGATGAAAAAATTATGGTTTTATAACTGAACAGTGGTAACTCATTGAGGAGATAAAATCAGATAAAGCAATGGACTTAGACCCTTTCACTTATGGAAATAAGTTGCAAATAAGCAACTTGCAAATAAGCCACAAAATGCTGATGAAACTCAACTAAAGATGCTTGTTAGTGCCACATGGTTAAAAATTACAGGGCAGTTCAAACAAAGTGTCAAGGAAAACACTCTGCAATATGTATTATTATACAAAATTAGTTCCAAGCACAAGAATTACCTCAATTCCTACATTATGATGAAGGATGCTGACCAGAAGGACGTGCTCCATCATGAGTCTTGCAGGCATGGCAACTGCAGTAACACAGGCATTCATGAGAATGTCTGTCAGAGTGTCATTCATGTCCTTCCTGCTGTTGGCCATGTAAAGCTCTTCCATCTGTCCACTGATGGAGGACAAATTTGGTTCACTCAATCTATGGAGAAACAAAATCCAATGTTCACTCTTTCTTCTCCTTACATGGTTCCACAATTCTGAGTTCACCCAACAAACAGCCATTCTTTTCAGAGAAACCAGCTTGACTTAAAAAGAAAAGACTGAAGATTGTTAAGATGACTGGAAGGGACCTTTTGTATTTTCCTGTGTTTACTAAACTAAAAAAGTATAGTACATTTAATTCTAGTGTAGTTTCAAAAAAAATTACACGTAAAGACATGTTAGCAACAATATTTACAAAGCACTGTCAATCTGCTTACTGTCATACTGAACAGATTTATTACAAAGAGAGACTGGTTTTAGCAGTTCTAACTGTGGCACATCACAGTCTTTGAGGAAATTAAGTATGAAAATAATTTATACTTTAACACATATGGTATATCAAATTTCAAATGACTGAAAAAACTCTAGTCTGTGTTTTGGAGGTAACAGATGAAAATTGCCAATAGATTTCTGATTTAAAAAATACTCTAAAACTGAAATGAATGTTAATTACTTTTTCTATTCTGCAGTACTTTAACCTAGAAAGGGTTGCTCCTCCTCAGTTGTGCTGTTAGAGGAAGTTAATTTATTATAAAAACCCAAAACAAACCAAAACCTGTCTTCTTTTGAGTTTTTTAAAATAAGCATACTCCAGCTGATACTTAGTGAATTATACCTAGCACTTCCAGGGAACTGCTGTGTGGAATCCAGCCCAATCTTAAATTTATTTTCTAGATTTTTCAACATTTATAATGACTAACTTTGAAGAATTCATACTAATAAAGATAATTATTCTTAACAATAGCAGACATGATTGCCAACTTAAAATCAGTTTGTGAAGAGAAAAGTCACATTCTTGCCACCTGGGCTTGAATGATGAGCACTGTCACATTGATCCAGAAAGATTAATGACTTTCCTCATTACACTACCTATTAATGAGGCCATTCACCATTTTCTTCAGTCTTCCCAATTCTTCTCTTTTCTTATCATCTAGTGTGTCCTGCACTTTCCTTATCTGAGGAGGAACATACTTTGTAGCACCGTGATTATCACTCTTAGGAGAAAAACAAGAAAACAAGGTATCAGATGAGACCAGTATCTTAAACACTTGAACATAAATACACATTTCTATTTAAGATTAAAGTACCAAATTTTTAGTTAAGGATATAGCTCACCATTTAATAATCAGTGCCAAAGGAACAACATGAAGAAGCAGGCAAAAAATTAAAATTACCCTTTATGACAAACTTGATGACAGCAAAGCCCCACTTCCCTAACTTCCTTTAAGTTATGGTCATTAAAACCTGGCATCTTAAGTCTTGGTTTTACTCAAGTTTTATCAGCGACAGTTTAAGTTTATGCCCGTGAAGGCTAAACGAATGGGTGGTCTCTTCTCCACCCATTCAGCAAAACCTAATTCTGGCAAAACCTCTCAGATCGTTCAGAAAGTAACATTTCAGTGTGTAACCGCTGCTAATTTCAACACAAGCTCTCTCTGCAGAAGGGCTTGATCATATTCTTACACTCTAATGCCAGGGCAGCTCCTTTTATTTGCGGATTTCACACACAGCTCTCACACGCCTTGTGCTGTAGGGCATTATCTGCCACCAGCCTGGGAGGGAACTCTCCCTCCACGGCTGCCAAGTGTCCCTAGGACCTGGCAGACCCCTCAAGTCGACAGTGTCGCTGGGCCCGGCTGTTTTGAACCAGGACAACACTCCACGTGGCCCGACTGGCCAGAAAACACCTGGGCTTAACAGCGGCGATGCAACTCTGCTCTCTGTTCAGGTTTCGGGATGTGCTTTGGGAAGCAGGTCTGCGCTATCTGAGGCGAACATCCTACCTCTGCCTCCTCCTCCTCCTCCTCGCTCGAGGGCTCGCTGGCCTCTGGCACCCCGCTGTCCTCAGGGGACGAGCTCTCGCTCTCCCAATGTCCTTCCACATCCGCCTCGGAGGGGTCTGAGGCGTCTTCCTGAGCCCCCTCGTCTTCACCATCCTCCTCGTCCTCATCTTCCTCCTCCTTCTCCGGCGGGCGCTGCCGCGGCCCCGGCTGGCTCTGCCCCTGCTGCTCCTCGTCGCTGCTGTCGCAGAGCTGGCTGAGCCCGGCCCGTGTGCCCAGCGCTCCCAGCACGTATCCCAGCCCGTCCCGCAGGAAGCTCTGCGGCAGCCGCTCGGCCGCGGGTCCCTCCTGCTTCTTGCGCCGCTTCCCGAGCCCCAGCTGCCGCTCCAGCCGCCGGATCTCCTTCTCCTCCTCCTCGTTGGCTTCCAGCAGGGCCCGTTTCCGCGCCGAGGTGGCTGCGGCGGCGGAGGGGGCCTCAAGGGCTGTCGATGCCGGTGCCGACACCGGCCTGGGCCGCCGCTGCTTCCCAGCGGCGGGCGAGGCCGGGGCTCCGGGGCGGGCGGCAGGAGCCGGCTTGGCCTGGGCCGGTTTGGCCGGAGTGGCCTGGGCCGCAGCGGGTTTGGCCGGAGTGGCCTGGGCCGAAGCGGGTTTGGCCGGAGTGGCCCGGGCCGAAGCGGGTTTGGCCGGAGTAGACTTGGCCGAAGCGGGTTTGGCCGGGGCCGGCTTTGCTGGAGCGGGCTTGGCCGGAGTGGCCTTGGCCGGAGCGGGTTTGGCCGGGGCCGGCTTTGCTGGAGCGGGCTTGGCCGGAGTGGCCTTGGCCGGAGCGGGTTTGGCCGGGGCCGGCTTGACCGGGTCTGTGGGAGCCTCCACCAGCTCCCCGCGCTGGAGTCGGCGGCGGCGGCTCCGCTTTAGTCTGCGCTTCTCCTTCCTGGCGTCCCGGCGGCTCCTGCGGTTGTGCTTCTCCGAGTCTTTGAGCAAAGCCAGCGGCGCCTGGCCGCCGGCCGCCTGCACGTAGTCCTGCACCGCCTGCCGCAGCCTGTCCAGTTTCCCGCCGCGGCGGGCGCGGGCGGCCGCCCCCCGCTTCATCCCGCCCGCAGCCACGCCGCGCNGGCCTCTGGCACCCCGCTGTCCTCAGGGGACGAGCTCTCGCTCTCCCAATGTCCTTCCACATCCGCCTCGGAGGGGTCTGAGGCGTCTTCCTGAGCCCCCTCGTCTTCACCATCCTCCTCGTCCTCATCTTCCTCCTCCTTCTCCGGCGGGCGCTGCCGCGGCCCCGGCTGGCTCTGCCCCTGCTGCTCCTCGTCGCTGCTGTCGCAGAGCTGGCTGAGCCCGGCCCGTGTGCCCAGCGCTCCCAGCACGTATCCCAGCCCGTCCCGCAGGAAGCTCTGCGGCAGCCGCTCGGCCGCGGGTCCCTCCTGCTTCTTGCGCCGCTTCCCGAGCCCCAGCTGCCGCTCCAGCCGCCGGATCTCCTTCTCCTCCTCCTCGTTGGCTTCCAGCAGGGCCCGTTTCCGCGCCGAGGTGGCTGCGGCGGCGGAGGGGGCCTCAAGGGCTGTCGATGCCGGTGCCGACACCGGCCTGGGCCGCCGCTGCTTCTCAGCGGCGGGCGAGGCCGGGGCTCCGGGGCGGGCGGCAGGAGCCGGCTTGGCCTGGGCCGGTTTGGCCGGAGTGGCCTGGGCCGCAGCGGGTTTGGCCGGAGTGGCCTGGGCCGAAGCGGGTTTGGCCGGAGTGGCCCGGGCCGAAGCGGGTTTGGCCGGNCTTCACCGCCTGCCGCAGCCTGTCCAGTTTCCCGCCGCGGCGGGCGCGGGCGGCCGCCCCCCGCTTCATCCCGCCCGCAGCCACGCCGCGCCTGGGCGCCGCCATCTTGGAGAGGGGCCGGGCTGCCGCTTCCGCCGCGCGGGCGCCATGCCGGACACAGCTCCCCCTGCTGGGCGCCCGCGGCTGCAGCTCTGAGGGGACGGGAGCCTCGAGTGCCGCGTCAAAGGCGCTCGGTGGGTAGGGAGCCCCTCGTTTGTGCGTAGGTGTTTAAGAATCACAGACTTATTGAATAAATTAGGTTGGAAAAGACCTCTGAGATCGTCGAGTCCAACCTATGACCAAACAGCATCACGGCAACTAGACCGTGGCATTAAGTACAGTGCTTAAGAAAACCTCCAGGGACCGGGACTCCACCACGTCCCTGGGCAGTCCATTCCTGTCACCCTTTCTGTGAAGGAATTTCTCCTAATGTCCAACCTGAACATCCTCTGGTGCAGTTCGAGGCTGTGTCGCCTCGACCTACCACTTGTTACCTGGGAGAAGAGCCCGGCCCCCACTTGGCTACAGCCTCCTTTCATCTGCTTGTAGAGAGCGATAAGGTCCATCCTGGGCCTCCTTTATTCCAGGCTAAACAACCCCAGCTCCTTCAGCCACTGCTTATAAGATTTATGCTACAGACCCATCACCAGCTTTGTTGCCTGTTTTTAGACATGCTCCAGAAAGAAAATGCAAGGCTTGTCCCTCTTACACCAGGGACTGGAGCAATTTGTCCTTCATAGCCCTGGCTGTGATCACAAGGCTCCCATGGGGCATGAGGCTCTCACTGATGCCTCTTGAGGAGCTGAGGGACACCAGCCCCTGGCCACTCCTCCACCTGCCAAGACCCACATTTTAAGCCTCTTCCAACACCGCCAAGCTCAGGTGTCTCTTCCAGAGTGTGCCAGAGCTAACATCCATGTCCATGGCCTTCTGTGGAGGAACTTGGGGGTGCTGATGGTTGACAAGCTGTTCATGAGTCACCAGTGTTTCCTTGTGGCCAAGAAATCCATGGAATCCTCAAATGCATTCGGAAGAGCGTTGTCAGCAGGTCAGGGAGGGGATATTGACTCTTTACTCAGCTCTTGTAAGGCACATCTGGAATGCTGTGTGCAGTTCTGGGCTCCTCAAGACAAGAGAGACATGGAGCTCCTGGAGCAAGTCCGGTGGAGGGTACAAAGAAGATTAAGGGACAGAGCATCTCTCTTATGAGAAAAGGCTGATGGAGAAGGGCCTGTTCAGTCTCTAAAAGAGATGATTGAGGGGGGACCTCATTAATGTATATAAATATCTATGGGAGGGTCCCAAGAGGATGGACCAGTTTCTTCTCAGTAGTACCAAGCAATAGCACAAGAGGCAATGAGCAGGAACTGATGCACAGAAGTTCCACCTGAACATAATGAAGAACTGTTGTGTGGGTGACCATGCACTGGAATGGATTTTCCAGAGAGGATGTGGAGTCTCCCTTACTGCAGGAATTCCAGAACCATCTGAACACGATCCTGTGCCGTGTGCTCTGGGATGGCCCTGCTTGAGCAGGGATGTTGGACCAGATGACCCTCTGTGGTCCCTTCCAACCTGACCCATTCTGGGAATCTGTGACTGGTGCCAATTCTCTTGGGGCATTTCCACCCTCACCAGCGTTCAGGACAAGGTGATGCCACTGCTGGAGCCTGTGTCCCTGCCACAGGCATGCATCCTCCTGGCTCTGCACAGCTGGTGACAGCTTGTCTGTCGTCCATGTGGTCAGGGGAAATTAAATGTCCTGTGGCAGTTTGCTGCTGTCAGCAGGAAAACCAATTGGTCGGTCTTATTTTTAGTCTCTGCTGTGCTCCAGGCTTATGGAGCCTGCTGGGTGTGTGCCAGTCATGTCTGGCAGATGCCTGGAGTTCCCCAAAACACTGAATTTTCCCAAGTTTCATTGAAAGCTGGGCAGAGGAATGAATTTCTTGGCTGTACAAAGAGCCTCAAGATGATCTTAGACCTTAGCAGACAGGAGAAAAACACAAATGAAAGCCAGCACACATGACCCAGTTTCACAAAAAGAGTCGGTCTTGAACCTGCTGTTGGGGCCAAATCCAGGAATCCTGAGGAAGTCAGGTTTCATTTTGTTTGTTGTGATACTCCTGACCTCTTTTGGACAATGAAGTACTGCACAGGATTTACATTTTACCTGACAATTTATTATGGCTTTATTACTCAGAAGATTATTTTTGTCTTTCTATGCATGTTTCCATATTCTCTGATTACATCATATGTCCTTGCTGACCCATGCCTCAGAAATTCAGCTTTCTCAAGGCTGATGCATAATGAATCTTTCATCCTCACTGACAAAATATGTTGCATTGATTTGTCAAGGCATTCCTTTTGCTACATTTTAAACTATATATTATGTTGTAATTTATTGCCAGGCCACTCTTTATTCATGCACAGACAGCTCACATGCATTTTGCATCCTATTTATAGATTTATTGATAACAGTAATCCAGCAGCATGCCAGAATGCAAGATAAATACAGCTGAATATAATTTGAGAAAATATTAAGTGCTTTTAGAACCCTAAGATTTGCATCTTCCTTGTGTCTCATCATGTAATTTGTTATTCAGGGCAAGAGAGCTTTCCAATAATGGGAAATTTCATGTATCTTCAAAGAGAGAAAATGCCAATATTTGCCTTCTTCAATAATTCATGTCACAAAACAAAATGTGAAGAGCATCTTGCTGAACCCCATAATTCCAAATTGGGGTGAAAAGGGGCATGTTACTTTTGCAAAAAATATATGGATAGAATTACTACTACCTGGTTTTGAAGTAAAAATACTTTCAAAGAATTAAAACAATTTTTCAGACAAAATATAAATATCATAGTCAAGAAAATGTAATATTTAAAGAAATACCAATCTGTTTAATAGACTAATGCAGCATTCAAATCTAGTGATGCCATATCAAAAGAAATACATTACAACAAGTATTTCAGATCCTATCCCAGAATATTGTGGTTTATTATTTTACATTTACCAGTTTGGCTTTGTGTACCTAAAACACAGTCTTCTTAAGGTCTAAAATGTTAATAAGTTAGAAACTCCTGCCAAGGACGCTTCCAACATTCCTGTGTTGTCTAAATACCAGAAAAGGGAGGAAATCCAGTTTCCATTTCACACATTTCACTTTTAGATCTCTGCATCATGTGAGCATCACTTACCAAACAGGAATTTGGAACTGAGGGAACATTTTGTAATTGTTCTTTGTTTTGACAGTGATCCCACATCAGAGAACAAGCCACGAGGGCAGGCTTCACATTTGCAATGAAATTGAGCATAATGGCATGATTCATTGGAAATGAAAGTTCATAAAGAATTGTTGCTTCCTGCTGAGATAATCTTTGTTAACAGGTTTCCTTTGCTATTACTTTATATTCATGGATTATTATTTCCCAGCCCTCAGCAGAATGAGCAGAATACAATTCCTGTAGCTGCCTTTGTGCCATTGTCTCCTGATCACCTCCCACATGCCATGAAAATGTGCCTTAGTGACTACATAATGCACATAGGTAGGTTCTGGCTCTTTTGTAATTTGCAGCTATTGAGAATATTTATCACCACAGGAAATATCAAAGCAGCACCAGAAAGACTTTTAGACTGAGCTCATAAGGGTGGCTCTTTGTTCTCATCAATGGAGAAAACAGCCTGATTAATGTAAGAACATGGCTTTAAATACAAAGCCTTTTTTGACTCTGCAGAATAAAAACTTCTTGCCAGAATGAATTTATTCCAAGCACTGAGAGCCTCTGAACAGTGCCAGTGACTCTGCTATGAGTACCCAGCACAGCATCCATCTACTGGAGGCACTGCCTCTCCCATGTCACACTGTCACCACTGGGATCAGCAGAACTGAAATTGGGTCTGCTGGGAAAGATTGTCTGTGGAAGGACACTTTTCTTCTGGAAAACATTTTCCAGAGTCTCAAGGCAGTACAAAGTTACTGGTTCTTCAGATGTGTTTCAGTCCCATCTATTGCAGGAGGTATTGGTAGGTGAAGAAAGTGGTTTCTGTAGTGTTTTAAAGATACATCTCTGTTGCTCAGAATCTTAGTGTGGGGGTTTTTTTTGGTTTTGGTTTTGGTTTTGTTTTTTTCCCCAGGGTGTATGTGCTAAGTAATTCCTCCGGTCTTGGTCTGTAGACAGCTTAGCTAGGCATGCTGAAAACTGACTACAAAAAGTCTAGAAAAATATCTGTTCTGGCACTTTCTCCCACATTTCCATCATCTCTGTACCCGACCTTGGGCTGGTCATTTATCTTCCCTCTGCTGCCTTTGTACAAAATGAGCTTCCTTCCATCATTCTGAGACTAAAGCCACACAAGTGTATCCTCCTTTATCTCCATGTTTGTCCCTGAGGAAGTTCCAAACACAGCACCTCCCCTTGAGGTGTAATTCCTGCCTCTTCTTTGGAGCTTGCTCCCTCCCCTCCAAAAAATCAGAAGATGAAAGTGGAAACCCCAGCTGGCAAAACTCAAGTAGGGAAAAGACACATATTCACTGATTTTAATCATTAATATCTTTTAGTTCATTGGAAGGAAGGAGTGGGTATTAAAGGTTATTATTTAGATAAATGATCCAAAAGACAACCATAAAAAAGACAGATATGCTGAATGAAAGCAGAAACCCATTTCCCCAATCCATTAGCATTTTTAGTTTTAAACTATAAGGAGATTATATAAATGTTGCACAAGGATGACTGAAAAAATGCAATCAGATTATTTTCTTGCTATTAAAAGGAAGAGGTAAATTGCAACTAAAATAAGCTTTTAAATTAGTGGTTTGTGCCCATTGTAGTTAAAAAAAACCAACAATTGTAAATCAGTATAGCACCATTGATCAAAGTCCCACATTATGGCACTTTGCATTTTTCACACAAAATTTATATAATCAAAGCTTTTGTGACAAGAATTGTCTCTGTGGGAGACTTAGTGCTAAACACCAGCCTTATCTAATGAACACTTGTATTGTCATTTAGAAGGCAGTTTTCATCAGAAACCTGTACATACCAAGGGATCCTTTTCCCTGTTTTTTCTCCTTTGTTGTTAATTACTTAGCTTTAACATCCCAGTTGGAATTCTGTTCCCTGAAGATCAGTCTTTATTAGCTATTTCTTTAATTCTGACAAGGCAACTTTAGAAAAAGTGTACTTTGAGTGACACTCCAGAATAAATACCTGGGAAGGCTTGAGTTCAACAAACAAATTCCCTAAACTTAACAGGTACTGTTATTTTGTTGAAGTCACCTCTACCTGTTTGTTTGTTTGTTTATTTACTTATAAGAGTGAAGACAGTGACAAGAGTACCTGCTGTGCCACTGCCACAGAAGCAGTGGCAGCAGTAGCAGTGTGCAGTACTACTGTTCATCCCCTGTCTCTGGTACAGGCTGTAAGGTGATCATTTCCAGAGGCAGTCTCCAGCATCTTTGTCAGCTCAGTGAGGTGCTCCTAGCTATTAACAAAAGTCTTGCTGCATTTTTCCTGAGGCTTTGCTAAACATGCAAAGTATGATGTGTGTCTGAGCCAAATACAACGAAGCATTTGAAGGTTTCTCCAGGGTGTCAGCAACCTTGTACTGAAACAATGATATACATTTATACATTTTGGCTGCCATTCTGTATTTTAATCCTAGTTCTTATAAAGCATGGTGTTATTATGTATAATACAGTATTGAATTAAGGTACTGTTCCTGACCAGGAGCTCTACTTACATGACCATAAGCAGAGTGCAGCAGTGGACTGTGCCTGCCACATCTCTAGTTACACACCCTTCTCTCAAAGTACTTTGAAATAGCCACACTGATCTAAGCCTGACAGACAACTGAGATCTTCTCCCTCAGTTTAGACATACACCTACAGCTGAGCCAGCCTCCTTGCTCTCTGTTTATAGTCAAACAGAGAGAAACAATGACTATTACAGAAAAAAACCTCATCTAATTAATCTTAGGCTTGTGCATCAGGACAAGATGATCAGTGCCTTAGACTCCTTAGCCCAAGGTGAAGAGGCTGCCCTCCATGACTGGCTCAGCTGCAGGCAATGGCCTTGGAGATCCCTCCTTAGGTGACTCATGCAAAGGTCATGGCAGCAAAACCAAACCCTACTCACATGACCTTAAGTAACCCCGTGTTTACACAGTTTGTCTGGTGGTATCTGAAACACTTGTACCCTAATCTACTCCTTCACTTGATGACTTCCCTTTCAAGTGATTGCCATCTTTCAAACCTGCAGTTTTGCAGCTACTTTAGCTCAACCTCGATCTGCCATGAATTTGTCCAGGTAATGCATTTCCCATGTTAACACCAGGAGTCACGGCATAATGCACCAAATTCAAGATTTGATCAGAATGAAACTAAAAAGCTTTTAAATTGGACTGGCTTGATTTTGTGATTCAGCTACACAAAGAGGTAGCTAGCTGTGGGAAAGGGAAGAGAACTTCTTCCAGTAGCAGCACAGAGCAAGATCACTGATAATCAGTTGTGAAACTACACCATGAGCAGATTACAGAAATTACTGTGTCAGAGTTATTTCCCATGCTGCTTTAAGGGAGAATTCAGCTGGCCCTTCCATTGCCCAATCTGAAACAGGTTTTGAAACACAGGTGAAAACAGAAACAATTACAAAACCCTTTTTTGTGTAATTACATTATTATGAAAGGGTTTGTTTTCTTTCCTCTCCTGAATAATTTTCTAAAAAGCAAAGCATGCTATCAAGTAAGTTAATGTAAAGAATAAAGCCTACACAACCGTATGTGTGTGCCTAAGGAGCTGGCTGAGACTATACAGCTTGAATTTTTGTTTCTTCAATGGAAATTTCCTCCTTGTTTACTGGTGGCAAAGGTAAGAAATCTATTTTTAGGACAACCCCCATTTGTCTGGATGCACTTCCAGAATGGCAGTGTTAAGCTTACTGCATCCCATTCCTCTAAGTAATCATGGGAAAACACACACTTAAAATGAGGGACATGTTAGTATCGTTTAGAATTTTATGATTACAGAAATCAACTGAAGAGGCAGTTTTATTCTTCATTTTGTAATTGCAGTTGTAAATTCTTAACTTCAGGTGTGATATTTTCATTAAGTGTTAAAATAAATCCTCACAATGTGGGGCCCTGATCCCTGATGGGGAACTCCTGCAGCCCTGTAATGAAGAAGAAACAACAAAAACAAGAATAAATACCTGTGCCCTTGCTTCTAAGGCACGTCAAGGTGTTTGAATTCTGAGCTCTTTAATTAGTCCTGAATCCTGCACATGTGTGGTTCCAGTTCTAAGATCTCTTACCATTATGGTGACACTTCTGCCTGGTTTTGAGCTCTGCAGATGAAAGAGGAAGCTTGAAAGGAAGAGAAGCATATCAACAATTTATATTATATAAAAATTGCTGATATTAACCATATATATTTTTTCCTTTTTCTTTCCCTAGTAGAGAAGGTTAATGCATATTAATGCATGGCACTAGTAGTGATGATGATATCTGTCCATGAATGAGCTGCCCATATGCACGACTTGTTTTCTTCTCTGGCATTCACAGATGGAGAACAAGACCAGCTATGTGATCTTAATGTTCCTTTCCTTGGTAAATTGATCATGGCTTCTTTCTGTTTCAACTTGGGTATTGAAAGAAACTTGATCTACACAGGACCAAAGACCAGATGTAACTGAGTTTCAGTCCTGATGTAGTAACATCCTCTTTGTAGCCTTGGGCAGGTCACTTGATCTTTGAATTTTACAGCTTAATATTTTGTTATGCAAATTAATTATAAAGATTTTGTGGTGTTAACCTGAGCCACATTAGTGCTGGGAGAACTGTTTGGATGTTCTTCATACAGGATGGTGAAGAGGAAGTTGTGTTAGGCAAGAAGTGTTATTACAGATACATCTGAGTAGCAAAATTCAGATACTGAATCTAAAGATGAGATAGCACCGGGATTTGGGGTTCAATATGACATTGACTATTTTTTAACTCACAGGATCAAGCACTTGATCTGTTTTTTTTTAAAGAGTAGGAATTTTATATTTTCCATACCTTTCACATGCCTAATTTCAATTGCTTTTTCCCATCAGCAGGAAAGGTCATTCTCATTAGGAGACAAGTAACGCAAATTGAATGCATTCAATTTGCATGTTTGAATATGCAAATGAACACACTTCCCATTTTTCTTCCCAAGGACTGACCTCTCAGTCAAACAGAATTTATTCTACTCTTAGATGAAAGTGAACTTCTATACGATTAAGATGGCTGGGAGTCACAGGGCATCTGACATATTTTATCTAATTATGATTCCAGATATTTGATGGCAGACACAAAACCTGTGGCTGGATTTCACAAGAATGAAAACTTAGAAGTCAGCCTAGATTCCAGTTTTTGTGTAGAAACAGAGGTGATTAAGTGAAATTATTAGACTTGTTCAAGGCCAACATCAAAAATAGTTTTAGAGACTCGTGTATAAGATTGATGTTATCAGCAGCCTCTTGATGCAGACTGGGAACATAGCCATGGAACAATCCCAACCTCCAGCAATAAGGAAGCAGATTCAAGGTCACTTGCAAGCTGAGATGCTTTATATAGCACATCTTAATGCTTGCTTACATTCTGCACTGACCAGAGGTTCTTGCAGTACCAAGGATTGTCCTTTTATTAGGTAATCACTATGAGTGATTATCAGATGAGAAAAACCTTGCCATCATTATCTGTGATGGACAATACACCATTATTCTGCAATAGAATTTAAAAGTATCACCACACTTTATTCTTTAGTAACTAGATTGAATAAGGGTGTGATCCAGTATTACTCTCCAGTTCCTTCAAAGATAATTACGCACTAAAAATTGTAATACATCAAAAATTTAATTACACTAAAAGTGCTTACTAATGTTTTGTTATTACTCTGTTTAATCTTGGCATCTGCATTCCATCCATTAATTTATTTCAGTAAAAACTATAGGTCACATTGTGGAATTCTTATTATATTTCTATGTAGTCAAATCTCCCATTTTTTTCCAGAGCATAGTTTAAGTGAAGACATTGATTTGAGCTACATGACTTTGTGCATGCAGTGATGCATCTATCAGGGGAAGATAACTGAGATAATGCTTTAGTTTGTGTATATTTCAGATTTGTCTATAATAATTTTTTTTCAGTTTATAACACTTTAGCTTATTAGTTCTTGTATTATATTAAGCAGCCATTTAAATATTTTGTTCATTTTAAAATAATTTATTTGAGGCACAAACTTCAATGCTCCTCTTAAGGAAATAAAATATTAACTGCAGAATAAAATGATAAGCTGAAGAGGCACTGCATAACAAAATGATAAGCTAAAGAGGCACTGCATAGTAAAATGATAAGCTAAAGAGGCCCTCCAACGGTAATTTTTCTTTCATATATATACTCACACAAACTCACATGAAAGAATAATATATGCTTCTGCTTCATTGTAAAGGCAAAAATACCATTTTCAGAAAAGTCACTAGACCATGATTTTGTAAAAATAAAAAAGCTCATACCCATACCTTTCTTGATGTTAACTCAGCCATACAAATTATGTAATTTGGCTCTTGTAAAGAAATTCTCTAGAGGAGATGATCTCTTCTGTACAAGCTTATTTTAGTACTGTAGCAGAATAACTGTATTTTGGAGTATTTTAAATAAAAATAAGCACATATACCACACAGAGATACATAAATACGAAGACCCATACTATGTGTAAGTATGCATACAATATATAAATTCATTCAATTATTTGAAAATGTACACTTTAAAATCTACTGCATGAGTGAATCTTTGAACAAATGCTTAAAAAATGCAATAAACTTGTTCTGCTGGCATTCTGCATATGTATTTCTTATTCCATAGCCCAGGGCAGCAAGAACTGTCTGAAAATTATTGGTCTGTAGTTATATCTTGACTCATAAATCCTTTATGAGGATTGTGATTACAGAGCAAAAGGACCACATAGTTTCTTACATTTTCTATTACTCTCAGTAAAAATGGCATTGGCCAAACAGAAAAAACATATTTGTGATTGTTTTACATGTACACTGTAGCTCACAAGCATTTCTCTCTGCAACAGTGGTGGCTGGAGGAGCTCTCTGTGCTCAGTTTATATCACTCCTTCTGTTGTGTGAACACAGAATGAACTGGCTCAGAGAATTCATTCTGATTAAATATTTTATTTTTGCTCAGTTAGTTTCCCCAGGACTGACCACCCACATATGGCTGTGTCAGTGCTGCTGAGGGGTAGTGGGAATAAACTGAACAAGAACTGAGCTGAACAGGATCAGCACTACAGCCCAAAGAGAACTTGCCTGAGTACTTAAAAAGTGCTCAAATGAAATCTTCACTTGGGATTTTCAGAGGCTCTGTGGAGATTATTAGCCTGCAGTAATATAAAAATCAATTAGATGTATGGAATTTGGAGTTGTACAGTGTCTGCTGCAGGATTCATTCATGAGTTCCAACTTATGTGAAAATTTTAGAACTTGAATAGACAAAATAGTATTTGATTCAGATATTCTGTAAGGTGCTTTAGCCCACAGAGAAGGAATCTGAGACTTCCTGCAGAGCTGTTTGACATCAAAGCAAATGTTCCCTCAAGCCTGGCATGACTCAAGGTCCATTGAGAAAATATGAAGGGATGCATCAGCACCTCCTGCTGCATGGTGATGGTGTTAAATATGGGAGTCAGGGGTGGGGCTGCAAGACAGAGGAAGGAAAGGAGTAAGGCTGGAATTTGATCTCACCAAGGTGCTCCTGGTGTTTTACTGTGGGCTGTGGGGTGAACCTGGAAAGATGATGAACTCACTGGTGTGCTATCTCTGTCACTACAACAAAAAATCCAAATGTATGTCACAGCCCATAGTGTTATTTAGGACAAGAGCAATGTTCAATAATTAATTCCCTGACAGGTTTGCTAGCAGCCTGAATGCATTCCAGACTAAAAATCACTTTGGTAACAGAGTTGAAGTAGGGAGAAGATCTGTCTGAGAGAGATGGGTTGTTTTATTACTTTGTTGACGATATTCAGGTGTTAATACACAGTAAGACAGCAAATGGGTCTGAAAGTATATTCTAATTATGCTAATTTGGAGGCACGTGACTATAGATGGACTAAAGGGTGCTGCAGGCAGGGATTTAAAGGTGGGGATGATGTCAGGTTAGCATATACCCAGAGTACTGGCACTTGGATACCCCCAGTGATGACAGGACAGGGTGTGGGGTAGGGAGATGGGCTGTCAGGCCACAGAAACAGTGCAGACATGACTGCATAAATAGCAAAGCTGTCCTATGCTATGCAGCATTAATGGTGCTGCAATGAAAGCTACATCCTCTGCAATACTTTACCAGTGACTGCAAACTGCAGAGTTATTTCCTGTGGTTTGTTGTTTTTAATATTCAGGATGAAGTGACCCTTTTGTAGTCAGATTTTCCCATGTGCCTTATAGTGATTTTTAATTTATGTTTAGCTATTAGCAAATTAAAAATTATGCAAAAAATGTTGTTTCTGTAAAAGCAAGTAAGTTTTGAGGTATCAACACACATGATGTAAAACAGTATGAATACATCCTTTGTTGACTTTGTACTATCTCTACAATTTAAGTAGGTGATTACTCACAGAATAAGGTGAAGTACGTGGACAGTAGTCTTTAAACAAACCTTGGATTCAGAGATTTTGTAGGACAGCCATGTGCTTTTCTGTATGTTGTGTAGCTTGAGCTTTCCTCTTGCCCAGGTCAAGGGCTACAAGTCAGTAAAATGGGAAAAAAAAGAAGGGGCACAGTGTGATAGTGATTTTCAAAGGGGTGCCTTATGGAATGGAATGAGGCTGTGTCAGGGGAAGTTCAGATTGGACTTTGGTTAGGAAAAGGTTCTCCAAAGAGAGGGTGGTTGGTCACTGGAACAGGCTTCCCAGAGAAGTGCTCATGGCACTAAGCTTGTCAGAATTCAGAGAATATCAGGACATTTCTTAGTCACATGGTTTAGTTTCAGGTAGTCCTGCAAGGAGCAGGGAGTTGGGCTTGACAATCCATGCGGGAGCCTTTCAACTCAAAAGATTCTGGGCTTCTGTGTGGCACACTGCATGTAAAATGTGGTCAAATATCACAGAAGTGCCTTGTAGCACAGACAGAGATGGAGTATCAGCATGCAGAGTTTCTGCAGTTTGCAATCACTGGCAGGGTGGGTATCATTTGAGTTAAATGTATGGCATACAGGACCTAAAATTAGAAAGATGAAAATATTTTAAAGAGTTGGATGAATCACAACCTATTCCTTGTTCTGTCCTCCCACCATGAAGTGAAATGAAATCCCTGGAGTCCTCCATTCAAATACTTAGATATACCCAAGTGACTAGAGATAGCTTTTGCTTTTTTATGAGGGCCAGAGGACTATATATCATCCCAGGGACTGAGGATCCTGCCTTTTTTTTTTTTTAACTTGCAGGTGTAATTACTGTAATGTAATATCTACTTGAGAAAGGAAATTAAACTCTCAAGAACAAATTAGCTAATTTCACATTAATGGCATGATTTTTGCTAAAAGGCCTGCTAGAGCTGAGTCCAGTTTTTGAAAATAAGTATTGTCTTATGTTATAAAATAACTTGCTCTCTTGATGTCAGCATTTTCTGATAAACCACTGGTGCAATGGATGGGTGCCATGTCTTCTGTGGATCAATTACTGGACACTGGACACTGGAACTCTATGAGGAGTGCAGTCTTTGAACTCCATAAAGTTCTTCTAGTCAGGGGATCACACCTGACAGACCTTTTTGGTTTTCCAGCCTTTGGTGGCTTTTACAATGGCAATAATCTTATACAGCAACGAGCAACTGGCAGATGCTGTAAAAGTGCATTTTATATATGACTGTTGCAGGAAGGAATACCTGCTGAAATTTATTTGCTGTGTCCTTGAACAACATTGAATTCTCCAGATTCGGTGGTGCCTGTGGAGCAAACCTATTCATTTTGCTAATGAGACAGAGGAGGAAGATAAAGATTTAAAAAATGCCTGGCATCATATTTTATTAGTCACCCAATATAATTATTGACAGGGATCGAGGATGTTAAGTTCCAGAAAAGGACTACTTATTATCTTAACACTCCTGAGATGCATTAAACACATTTGAATTTAATTAGAAAGGAGTATCCATGATTTAAGAATAAATCTTGCACCTATTAATTTAAGAAATTAAGATGATTAATCTCCTTTAAAATTTCTAGCATTTTGGATAAAAGTCCTTCATAAAAGGTGCATGGCTTACTTTCAAAGACTAAATTTATACGATGTGATTTTTGTCACCCAGACTGAAAAACGGTTGTAGTTAATACTGGATAGATTTTTGAAATGCCTTCCATGTGGTATTTAACAGTATGAGCAACTTAGTCATGATGAGTCAGATGCTGAATTGAGAGAGAAAAAATAAAATTATTTAACTAATACCAAATTTTTTTTATTATTGTTTAGGGACTTCACAGTGCCATCTCTCTTCTCCAAAAATGGTAAAATTCCATTTCTCAAAACTATGTAACTAACAAAAAAATAGCTTGAGGATAGTTCAGAGTAAGCACAGATGACCCAGTAGATTAATGATTTAATTTTTTTTAAAGGACGATGATTACAGCCATGTTAGGTAGTCAGGAACTGATCATATGGGTGGATATTTGCAATTTCATCATTTATAATACAGCTAATGCATGATCACATCTTTTAGAATCAATAGCAGATTGGCAGACTCAGATATCTAATGCAAGGTGTTGACTGGCCCACAAATCAAAGGAGAATATTCTGAAAGGACAGAGAAACACTGTAAAGTAACGAGGTGAACGATCAGCAAAGCCTGTGGAGAAAGCAGAGGGCAGATTCCTCAGCCCCTGCTCTGTGTTGTGTGGATGTGACGTGGTGCCCACAGCAAACCAAAGTGCAGCAGGGCCTGGGCTCAGCTACCGTGGGACCACGTGGGCACTTCAAGAATGGGAAATACACAGAGGCTGAAGAGAAAGCACAGAGTGAAGGGAGCATCTCTGCTGGAAGAACAGAATTGTTTGTGACACTTGGGTTTCAGAGACACATTTGCTGCTGCTGTTCAGCCAGTGGTAAAACAAAATTAAAGCCTCTAATGATTATTTACTCACACAAATAATATTGACTTCGCTCTTGGAAAACTCTTTTAATCCCCTTATGGTGTTGCCATGGAACCAAACCGTGATCTTGGCGAGCTCCTGTTACATATGGGCAAACTTAACACTTGCAACCAGTAAAATAATTATTTTATGTACTTAGTACATCAGGAACTTTCCAAAGATGAGAAAAAAAAAAGTAAGAAAAACTTAAAAAAACCCCACAGAGATGGTGATGACATATTTTTGAAGGATGTATTCATTCTGGTTGACAAATTGCTGCTAATGCTACTGACAGATAACACAAAAATGTGGCAAATACTGGAAATAGGAGTGGTAAATTCCAAAGATGAGCTAATCATACTGAGCAATCTGAAATATTTGGGAAGCAGAAAACAAAAAAGGCTTGAATTCAGTTAAAAGCCCATGAATGCACCAGGAGCAAGGGGCTGAGGTCCTTTCTACAGAACCAGGGCTGTATCTGCAAGGCAGTGATTCAGAATAGAAATTACAGATTACTGCTGGTTGGTATGAGTGAAGTTCAGAGGTAACCACTATTTTCTATGTCAAGGAAATGATTGCTATAGCATTTGGATTAAAATGTCCCTAAAATTGGCTTTACTCTCTGTAAGGAAGTAAGTGGACACGGCAATGAAAACCACAAGGCAGGGTTTTACCTACAGCCAGGCCTCTGACAGCAGGAAGACAGGAGTAGATAGAAGTGTCTTCAACTGCACATTCCATTTACTTCTGGGAAGTAATCATGTTTTTCACCTCTGAATCTGTGTGCTGTTTTTCTCTGTAATGATTAAATGGTCTAATAACAAAGAGCATAAAATAAGAAGGTGATTTTACATCTCTTCATGGAATTGCTGAAACTGAGCCTAGAATATTGCTTTCAGTTCTTGTGTCTGCATTTTAATAAGGAGGTTAAGAGTTTGGAGACAATTCAGGGATGAAAGAAAAAAAAAGAGTTCACGGTTGAGAAAAATCTTCAAAGGGTAAATTTACTTAAAGTAAATCTTTTTAACTGACTGAAAAGGAGATTTTGAGGAGAATTGTGATTAGCAGGAATTAAATATTGAGCATACCATAAGGAGAAGTAATGAATTTTCACTCTTTTTATCCATCTGCTCTGGCTGAACCCCTTTCAGAAGCTGATTGAGTCTAACACTAATTTCTGGGCTAAAACCAGACATAGACTGGTGAAAGCGACATTTAATTTTTTTAAAGTGGATTTAGTTCTTTGGTTCTTCTTTAACAACATTGACCCAGACAGCAGTTCCAGAATTTTACCAATAAATACCTATTTGAAGAATCAGCCCAACCAGCCATGAGTACACAGCATGGAACAGATGACCCTGGCCTTGTCCATATCTACAGAGCAGGTGAACTTTGACTTGCAGATGCAGCTGCATATCCTTGAACATTACCTTTCATCTTATTCCTAATCAAGTTGAAGCTGCAATGTGAGTTTTGCTTTGTTTTGATTTGAGGAGTGCTTTGAATGCTCTCAGTGGGACGTGAAAGACCCATTAAGGGTGAATGGAGGCAAAATGAGCTTTCAGTCACTTCATGCTGCCTAGATAAGGAAGAGAAACTGTTCTAGATTCATGATGTGACTTATGCTTCCTTTACTTGACAGCACTGAACTCCTGCAGAGTTTATGCCTCTGACCATAATAAACTCTGCAGGTTTTCTGACTCCAGGCTCCTATCAGTGAAGGAAACTTAAGGATTAGGAGGGGTTTTATTCCTTACTAAATCCAGTTCCTTGTTATTGAAAGCAATCTCACTTAATTTTTTACAAGTGAACCAAGCTTTAAGTTAGAAATAGTACAGATTTTTACAAAAATGTTAATTTTAAAAGCTTGTTCAAAATGGTAATACTTTGATTGTGCTTTTTTCTTCTTTTTGGGGGGAGTATATATTCATCAATACATTTATGACTATATATATATAAAATCCAGCACATACGTATGTGAGTCCATACTAAACTAGTTTATATCTTCTTTTTTCATGCTGACATTGTAATTTTAAAATTAAATTTCTTTCCCTTGGCTGTTTCAAAAAGTTAAAATATATATATTGTGCTATAATACAGCATTTAGCTGGGGAGTTATTGTTACTGAGTTGATGCAATGAAAATATGGGCTGGAAGTATTTGGAACCAAAAAAAACCCTTCTTTTTTGTTCTAAAAAAAAAGCAAAGAAATAGAAAGTATAAGTTAGCAATATTTTAAGCTGAATCCAGATCCAAGACTGATTGAGCTGGATTTCTAAAGTTTTAATGCAACTCTTGCTATGCTTTAGCTTACCAAATATAAGACACTGAAAAAATCACCCAATAAATAAACTTAATGTATATAATTATGATAGTATTATGTTTCTTTTATACCATGATCAAGATATTTTAACTTTTGAATCTTTCTTCTTGTCTTCCATAATTGGCTTTTGAGTATAAAGTGATGGATCTCACCTGTGGCATGTGTGTACCCAAAGTTCTCCTAAAAGTCAGTGGTCATTCTTGGAACCATATTAAAGTGGACTTTGGGCTTCAATCTGACCAATTCTTAGGTAATATCTTGAATATAAGTATGTAAGTAGTCATACTAACTGGGAGAATAACTTCTTATTTTCTGTTTAGTCCAAGCTTCATTTGGCTGAAGGGTGATTTGAAAAGAAGGTATCTCCTACTCAAATGCTGTGAGATAAATTTAGATTTAAAGGCATGGTGCCAATTTTGCATTTACAGTTAAAGAGTGCTTTAAAATCCATTGGCAAATTCTGAGGGAATCTTTCTAGAGAAACAGTTCCAACTTTAGAAGCTTCCATCTTTGACAATTCAAATGACTATTATTAACTTGAATATCCCAACATTTTCTTCTGGAAAATCTCAGAGGTAACCCTGTGCACATAAAACCCTCCTTGGGCATTCATGGTACCAGATACTTACTGGGTCATCCTTGAGCTGAAAAATGATGTTAAAACTATGCTGAAAAGCAATAAACTGAGCAAAATCTCATAAATCTTCTTGATTTTTATGCTGAGGGATTAGGGATCACCAAATGTAAGTTTAAAAGAAGTTTGGGTTTTATTACTGCTTTTGTGTGTGTATCTGTAATGTATCTGTACATTACCAGTGTGAGAAAGTTTTCTTTTTACACCTAAATCACAAATAGCTTACACCAGGTCCCTTAGGGTTACTGAGGAGGTCCTAAGAATGGCTGAGGACAGTCCCTCCAGCACTGGCTCATTTTGTCTGGGATATGAATGAGAAACACCTAGAGGTCTTTTAACCACTCTCTGGTGCAAAGTACCACAGACTTATTTGGTAGTTTTACATCTAGTATGCTTCAAACGATTACTTTTGTACTTCCCTCAGATCAATGCATGCATCAGTTTGCAAGAGCTGCCTACTTTAGACTGAGCTTCCTCTGGTATAAATAGAATTTGCTGTGGTGGCTACTCTGACCTTCCTTTGTGATGCAGATACTTCAGAACTGAGCAGTAACTTCTGCCCAAGAAAGGATCAAAGCTATTTCCACCCTTCCCCTGCCTTTTCAGCAAATATAAATGTGGATGTTGTTTCTGATGATTCATCTGCTGGATGAAACTGGAAGAAAGAACTTGACAGTCCACAGGATGAGACAAATTATGTACTGTATCTCCTCCTTAGGTTTACTTTGAATTCAGTAGATTAAAAAGAACACATATTGCCCATGTGGGAGTGGAGGCTTTAGGTCTTCTAAATCTTAATTTCTATAAACTACAAAAATACATTTAATTTTCCTTACAATCTCCCAGTGCTTAATATGTCTGCAGATAAAGTTAGAATTGCTTGAAATGTGGTTTCTTGACAGTGGGTGAGTCATTTCCCAGGTAGCTCAGGAGCTAACCCTCACCTCAGGATTGGGCTGCTGGCTGAATCTCTGGTTGTTCCCGTTTTTCCTCTTTGACTGGGACATCTGGTCTCACAGTTCTTACAGTGGGTTTGCTCTGGTGACAGCATTTCTCTCTTCACCACAAATCCAGTGAAGGCCTAACACTCAGTTCCTAACAGCCTGGCTCCAATACCATTGTCATTTATTATGTGGGTCTTTTATACAAGATGATGAAAGTTGGGATCCTGTCTGTTCTATTCCAATATTTCTATAGGCAGCTCTAAGAGAATTTGGTTTCCCTGGGGTCAGGGAAATTTCAGACAGTTGTCTGGTTTTGCCAGCTGTGTTTGTTACAATAAAAGATATTTTGTCTACCTATAACCTTGCCTTTAGTAACACTGTTCAGTCTGGACCAGCTTCTGAGCAGAGAACAGCACTAGCCTAATTCTAGTCAAAATTAGAACTAGGCTTCAACTAAAAGCCTAATTCTTTGTCAAATTCATCTTGGAAACTAGGGATGCTTTCATCACTTTCAGCATCTGAAGAAGAAAAGAAGATTGAAGATAAATGGGAATAGGCAAAGAAAAAAACCCCAGACAAATAATAATATCAGACAGAATCAAGTACTGTGCAGAAAACAGCTGTAAAGTAGGACAGCTTTTCCCAAGAAGCAGCTCAAACACTGTGCTGCCTACTCCTTCAACTCTGTTTTTAATGGTATTCTGTTCCTACAGCCTCAGTGAACACCTAAAGTCTCCCTCCTTGAGCAATGGGCTTCAAGAGGAGAGAGCATGGGAACATTTCTGGCCTGTCACACCCATGGTATGATTGTGTCTGCAAATACCTTGTCTGTATCTTTACAAGAATCAAAGGAACAAGGGTGGAACTGTGGCCATGCTGAAGCTGCAGGACCTTCTGCATCCATTCAGGACTACCAGAAATGTATCAGTCAAAAATTACTTTTTCTAACTTTTTCTAACTCTAAAATTCATAAATACTTTGCCATCTGCTTTTAATCAGGAAAATGGGCCAGAGGCTGGGGAATTAATATAATCAGTATTATAATTGGCATTGACAACATGTATAATGTATCAGTAATTGCAAATAAGCAGAAAATTATAATCCTTATTTTTGAAACTTCTTTAGACGAATGATACATGCTTGGATTGAAATAAAAGTTTGATTTGCTAAGCCACAATCTATAATTTATAGTGTGTCCTAGATTAATAGTCTTCTGTGTATATTTAGACAATTGATCTACTTGCTAACTCAGAAAAAGAGCAGATTGCCCATGCATGTAGAGAGAACAGGGAATAATGGGGAGATTGTGCCTTCTCACCACAGCACTTGGGCAAAAACCAGAAAAAGTAGAAATCACTCAGTGACAAAAACCTCCTCCAGGGAAATGGAATACAAGTTGTGACAGAAGTTTTAAGTACAGTCTTTCAAACTAGAAATTCTGATGCATTTACATTGTTGAGTGTGAGGAGGGTCAACTAGAGCCGAACAGGCTGGCTCCCCCATGTTGCCCTGACGGGCTCAGTGACAGTGGTGGCTGTCCTGCTCCCCGCGGGCTCAGTGACAGTGGTGGCTGTCCTGCTCCCCAAGGGTTCAGTGACAGTGGTGGCTGTCCTGCTCTCCGAGGGTTCAGTGACAGTGGTGGCTGTCCTGCTCCCCGCGGGTTCAGTGGCAGTGGTGGCTGTCCTGCTCCCCGCGGGTTCAGTGGCAGTGGTGGCTGTCCTGCTTCCATAGGGTTCAGTGACAGTGGTGGCTGTCCTGCTCCCCGCGGGCCCAGTGACAATGGTGGCTGTCCTGCTCTCCGAGGGTTCAGTGACAGTGGTGGCTGTCCTGCTCCCCGAGGGGCAGCTGAACCCCTGGCCACAGCCGTCTCTGAGGGGCTCCGTGGGCTGCTCCGGGTGACTCTTGCGAGTGACCCCCGTGGGGCCCTGCTCTGTGGCTCTCCCCATGGCCACCATTGCCTCCTGCCCTGCCTTCCCCCCAGGAACAGCACCCCAGGGTGCTGTCCCGCCGCTCAGTGTCCCTTCTCCCAGGTCTCCCGCTCCCCCAGGACACACAGGGGCTCTCTGTCCCTGTCCCCCGGCACAAACAGCTGGCCTGTTTGGTAGTCCATGAGAGCACATAGTCTTAAGGTGCGCCACGGGAAGTTCAGGTTGGACATTAGGAGGAAATTCTTCACTGAAAAGGGAGATTAGACATGGAATGAGCTGCCCAGGGAGCTTGGGGAGTCACCGTTCTGGGACTGTCTAAGGAAAGACGACGTGGTGCTTAGTGCCACGGTCCAGCTGACGCGGTTGGGTCACAGAGCTGGCACCGACGGTCTCGGGACCTTCCCTGCCCGAACAATTCCGTCATTCTTCGGCCCCGCCCTTGCCGTCAATCAAGCCCCGCCCCGCCCTCCAGCCACGCCCCCTTCGCGCACCTGCCCTCCCCGGCCCCGCCCATATCTCCATTTAGCCCCGCCCCTGGGCGTGGCCTACCCGCCCTTCCCCTCAGCCTGAGCCGCGCCGCCCGCGGTCTGACCCCGCCCCCCCTTCGCCCGCCCCTGCCGGGGTCGCTGCGCGGTGACGCAGCAGGAGGAGCTGAGGCGGCGCTTCCCGCCCTTCCTCCTCCTCCGCGCCCGCCGGACGGGGACAGAGCGGCGGAGCCGGGGCTCCTCGGCCGCTGCCGGGGTCCGGGGGAGCAGCCGGGCTGCCTCCGGCCATGGTGGCCCGCTCGTCGCCGGCGGGGCAGGAGCAGGCGCGGCGGCGGCGGCCGCCATTGCTCGCGGGGGCCGCGGTACTATGAAGGATGGAAGCGGACGAGGTGACGATCCGGGAGCAGAACTTCCACAGCCAAGTGCGGGAGTACACGGTAGGTGCCGCCGTGCCCCGCGGACCCTCCCTGCCGTGTCACTGCTCTCTGCCCGGCGCTGTCCCCGGGCACCGGCGGGTTGTCCCGCTCTCTCGCGCTGTCCTCGCCTGCCCCTCGCCCCAGTGTCCGGAGGGACTCGGGGGCCTGTCTCAGGTGGGCAGAGAGGTGAGTGCACTTCTCTGAGGTGCCCTGAGAGCTGGAGGATCCCAGCGCTGACCCCCTGGAGGGTTTTCCTCTCCTTGTGCCTTCAGCGAAAGATGGAGATGCTGTGTGTGCACCAGGGCAGCGGTGCGCTCCACGGGAGTGCTCTGGAACAGGTACCGGTGCGACAACCCGGTGAGCAGTGCTCGGCTTCCCTAAGAGGTGACTGCGAGCGACATTACTTATGGGTACGAGTGTCTAAAGGTGAGGTGCCAAGAGGATGGACCGGGCTCTGCTCGGTGGTGGCAGCCACCAGGAGATGAGGCAATGGGCAGAAATGAATGCACAGGAAGCTCCACATGAACATGAGGAAGAACTTCTTTACTGTGCAGGTGACGGTGCACTGGAACAGATTGCCCGGAGAAGCTGTGGAGTCTCTGTTCCTGGAGGTATTCAAGAACATCTGGATGCAATCCTGTGCCGTGTGCTTTGGGATGGCCCTGTTTGATCAGGGAGGTTGGACCAGATGACCCACTGTGGTCCCTTCCAACTGTGACCCATTCTGGGGTTCTATGACCACCTCAGCCCTCAGGTGCAACCTTGTTCCTGTCAGGTGGGGATGGGATTTCATGGTATCGCTTGTCATACTGGGATTCTCCTGCCTTGCTGGGCTGTTTGCAGTGCTGTGTGTAACTTTTGTGTTTTCCCTGAGCCCTCATGCCCGGTGCTCTCCCATGGAGCACTCTGCAGTGCCTGTGCTGTCCCATCTCCTGCAGCCCTCCATAGGCAGGTGCAGCACTACACCCTGCTGCAGACACAGCAGTTACAGTTTCCTCTCTGACAGCCTCCTAATTGTTCTCAGGACTATTCAGAGCTGGTAGAGGTGTTTTGATGGGGCTCATGTCTCTCCTACTTCAATTCCAGGAAGGAAATACAGGCTGCACAAGTGAGACATGCAGTGCTGTGTCCTGTGAACTTGCTGTGCTGGCTCAGCAAGGGAATCATATTTTCTTTGCTGTCCCTGTTGTCTGGGGGAAAAAAATGGATTTCTTGAATTAAAATAAGATTTCACAATTCAGCTTTAAGTGTTTTTCAGCCTTGTTGGGGGACTCTAAAATACCATGGTTAACTGATTTAGGTAGCACTATGGTTAGGTCACCTGATAGCAGACTTGCTTGGCATGTGTTAATTACTCTTCTATAGTATAGGAATCCATATTAAGACCTTTCTTGTAAAATATTCTGGTTTTGGGACTTTTTTTCTGAAGGGTGCAAAACAAGCCTGTATGAGGAGAACAGCTACTTTATGGGATTTTTTCGAATGTCTCTTCTTTGGGCATGGATGTAGAATATGTCCTGGAAGCCATGACTAGTGGAGAGGCACAAAAAGTAAACTACTTTCTTATAAAGCAGGCTCTAAATATTATCTTAATCACCTCTGTGGTATGAAAACATGAATGTATGTACAAATCTTTCTATTCCCTCATGTCTCTTTCTCCATTTGTATTCCATTGTGTGCTAATTATCTCCTACTTACTTTCACCAGAGTCTTGTTCTGATAAATTGGATGCTACATATTGTGGTTTCATTCAATAGGAAACAGATTTTTGAGTCTGAAGGAATGGCTGTGTGCAGCCTCTCTGGGTACCATTACAAATAGCATTAAATTCTTAAGGAACTAGTTCATCTGTACTGCAGGTACTCCTCCAAAGTCAGAGGGAATTTTTCAGCCCCTCCAGAGCAATTGGTAAATCTTCCTACTGGTATAGTCATGTGAGAAATCACATGAGGCATCAGTAACTCATATTTTTGAGGTGCAGTGTTGTTTCCTTTGGGCAGTGGACTCAGAATATTCTTGCTCCTGAAACTTTACTTTGATCTTCACATTGATCACAGGTCACCTTTGGTACTGTTTAATCAGTAGGAATAATAGTAACAATGTTGCCTTTTAAATCACACGTTGGTACAGTTGTGATCTTGTCTTTAATTTATGTTGGAACACCATAAGGTTTTATGTGTGCATAAAGTGCTGCCACCCCCATCTGAGTGTGCAGCCTCCTGTGGCTCCCACATGGCTGCAGGAGAATATTGCAAATATGAATGCATTTGTGGTTAGTCTGAGCGTGCTGGAGCACACAGAGTATGTTGCTTACATGTGCAGTTATGTTAACATCCTCTCCTTACCATTCCTGCCCTTGCTGCTCATGAAGTTACATGGTGAATAGAATTTCTTAAAATATACAAATAGGCAGTTGTTGTGTGGGTAGTGGGTGTAATCATCAGCCCCTCAGCTGGAGCAGGGAACATATTGCACTCTGACACATGCACTAAACCTTGATTCTAGCTGCAGGTGGGCTGGGGGCAGCAGAGCAGTTAAAAGAAGCATTTGACATTACAAGATGTAGTGGCTTTAAATAGGGTAGGATTAGATATTAGGAAGAAATTCTCTGCTGTGAGGGTGGTGAGGCACTGGCACAGGTTGCCCAGAGAAGTTGTGGGTGCCTCATTCCCTAGCAGTGTTCCAGGCCAGTTTAGATGGGGCTTTGAGGTACCTGGTCTAGTGGAAGGTGTCCCTGCCCATGGCTGGGGGTTGGACACAGAGGATATTTAAACCTTCTGACCCAAACCATTCCATTCCAGTTTCTTGTGGAATGTTAGAGTGGAGGAGACCTCTCTATGCCTGTTAGGAGCAAGAGAAATTTATGTTGTCTGTTAGAAGTCTCTTTGAAGAAGTATCATAGTTGTGTGGCACAGTCTTTACTGGAAGCTAAAACACATTAATGAGAGAGAGAAATCAAAGTAAGCTGATGTAGTTGAAAAGAAAATCCTTTGCACTTTTCTCTTTAAAATTTTCTTTGAATACATACAGAATTTCTGTATTGTGCTTTCTGATGGAATCCTAAGGGCATACTTAGTTTAGCTTCAGTGTAATGCTTTATTTGTGTTTGATGTATTCTCTGAACTGGCAAGCTACAAAGTTTTCCATAAAGTTGTGTAACAAAAATATTCAAGGCTTGTTATCCTTTTGCTGGTGGTGCCTGTCTCTTTCTGCAGGTGCCAACTTCAGCTAATTCCATCTTCGAAAAACAAATATTTCTGACACATGTTTATAGATTGAGCAAGGGTAGTAAAAGATGATTTTTTAAAAAATACATCCTTCATCTGCTTTTGAGGTGACTCAGTTGTTTAATGCTTAATTTAATTCAGGCCTGTTTGCTCTTGACCTCATTTGGAGTGTCTGTATGGCACCTGTTTTTCAAGAGGGTGCCCGTTTGCAACAAAATCATCTGCTCTGGATTTTGTAGCTTCGTGAGGATGATCTGTACTACTAGAAGGTGGTTAACTCCCTAGCCAGGCATGGCTCTAGTTTTGGCATGGCTCTTCAAACATGAATCTGCTCTATAGAGGATTTGCTGTTTTGAACAGCTGTTGAGAACACCAAGACTCCTACTTGGTCTGAGTCTGATCTTTAAAATTCAGATGCAATGAAGTAAATGTGGAGACTGAACTGGTGACCCAGTGTAAGAGATGTGGCACAGCCAGGAGTTTTCCTGGAGTCAGTGAGTTCCTTGACTTAAATAAAGCCAGAGTCATCCTCAGTTCTGGCTAAAAGGGGCACCTTTCTGAAAAGCAGCTTTAGTTGATTGCGAAGTACAGAAAAGGGTTTGTGTTCTGTACTTGATCAGTATTTGCGTGAGAGAGTTGTAAAGGTGGGACAATATTGTTAGTTTACCCTTCTTGGTCCTTTAGATTCATTTATAATTTGTTGAGATCTTGCACAGCCATGGAAAATATTTGCACTTCAAGGGAACTGCTTTTCCCTTGGGTCCTGTTATTATGCCTGTTTATAAAGTGTTCCATGTTCCACTGCTATTGTTGTGAACTGTTTATTTCAAATGTAAATGGAGCAAGTGCAACAGTTGAGCTTCTTTGTGGTCCCCTGGGTTTACTTTTTAGAATATTAACTTCCTTTTTTTCTGATCTGAGTCTTCTATTCTGTAGTTTTTTCTGCTTAATTTTTTTTTCTTCTTCCACTTAAATTGTGGGACTTTGAGTATGTAAAAATATACATGCACACCTGGTTATGAGGGCTCCTTGCAAAATAAATACATTGTGCTTGCATTTGTAGTGTGGGGAAAACTATGGAAGAACACAACAGAACTACTAGGCTCTATTGTTAACACCATAGAACTATTAGTTAGGAAACTTAAGAGTAAACATAGTATATTTGGAAATAAGTTTATTATATAAAATATGTAATGAAAAAAAATCAGTCCTGGTAGAATAAGTTCAAATACAAAAGTGTTGTTATAACTTTTAAGTGTTCCATGCAAGTTCAGGCAGATATTGAAGCTGGTGTAATATGTTATTATGTTAAATGTGATATGCTTACATTTGAAGGATTAAATGTTCTCAGGGATGCAGGCTGCAGATACTAAATATTATGAGAAACTTAGTTTCTTTATTTCTTCTGTTAATTCAGTGTGGCTACTGCTGGCATTTGTCCTCTCTCTGTAAGGCTGTAAAATGAGGGAGCTGGTTTGAGCACTTGACTTCTGTTGGTAGTGGGCTCTTGTTTGTGACCAGTGCATCCTTAAAAAAACTGAGATTTTCACAGAGCACAAGCGTGGTTGATTTGTGAGAACAAACTTGTTACAAATACTGAAATGTTTTTGTTTGAATGCTTATGCAAGTTTATCTTTTATTAAAAAAAAGATGCCTTTCAGTTTTTTTACCTGTACACTGGAAACTTGAGGAATACTTTATATCTTAAATGGCTTCTTGTATTTCAGAAAATAACTTTGCCTAGATTTCTCAGTATTCCTTCTTTTTTCTTTTTTCTCTTGAATATTTTGGGAAAGATCTGTGACTGAATAAAGGAGTATTTGTAGCAGTGATGTGAGGCATAAAGCTGAAAGATTGGTGCACATTTAATATAATTAAATATATGAAATGTTGGCATAATTCCGTTATCTTAAAAGTATACCTTTACTTGTAAACATGGGTGCTGTACTGAACTTCAAGAAGTGATGAATCATCTTCTGGCTGTTGGTCCTGAGGATCAGCACTGTGGATCCATCTGGAATCAATAGGAATCTCAAAATACTTGGCGTAGACAAGTGAAGAGAGACACTTATTCCCAAAACAGAAACAGCTTTTGGAGATTCCACTATTTCTGTTTATGTAAAATAAGCATGAAAGGCTGAAGTGTAAAAAATGTGCAATTAGTTACAGTTAATAATAGTTCCTTTTGAGTTACTGGTGTGTTTCTTTGGAGCAGCAGTTGTCCAAAAGGGCAGCACACTTCATGGAGGGTACAAGCATATGTTTAAGAAAATTTTGTATTAAGGTTTAATTAGACTTGAGAAAATCAAATGAAAAGAGGAAGCAATGACAGCAAACAAAACCAGCTTTTCATAATGTGACCAAAACCAAGCATATCCATCTTCAGTTTTGTTTGAGGGGCTGGGCATGGAGCAGAGGGACTGGGTGAGATGGCAGGGTGGACCTGGGAGATGGGAGGGTTATAGTAACAGCTTGGTCTTTGCTGAGAGGAGATTGCTGAGTGATCCTGAGTTCATTAGCACAAGATCCTCCAGAAAGAGGTGTTTTCAGAGAGGTTAAAGAGAGTTGAGAGCTGGGTGAACAGGTGACCAGAGTAGCTGAGAAGGTGGTGATGAAGTCAGAGTGGAGAGAGAATCTGAAGCACGTTGCTCATGACATTAGGATAAGAAATTCAGAGCTCAGTTCTGTAGACATAGATGGAATTTTGGGTTGAGGAAGACTACAGAAAACATTCCATTCAGTATAAGTTTACTGGTTGTATTTGAAAATTATGCAAGAGTTTTTTTCTTTTCTTTCTTCTAAACTGAAGTGCTTTCTCCTTTCCTGTCTTTCAGCCTTTCCTATTTAATGTGGTATTTATCCTCATTTAGGAGGGCAGTGATAACTTCTGTTGAAAAAGTCTTAACTTCTGTATCACTCTCTATTCCCACGCCCTTCCCCTTACCTTGAAAACACTGATTATTTCATGTACCCATTTGCTGCCAAATGACTTGGGGCACTGCCTTCTTAGGAACAATCCTGCTCAAGAATTTATACAACTTCTAACACAGGAAGAGGAGAGACTTTGAAAGTCATGACTGGAGTTTGTTTTTATGCATCCAGTGACAAACAGCCTTGGTTGTTGCATCACTCTGGAGGGTGAGCACAGAGCCAGGTAGGGGTGAGCTGGAACAGGATGCTCCTTTAACCCCCTGAATAGGCATTTGTGCCACAGGTGAGAGTGCTTCATGCTTCCAGCAGCTTTGACCTGTGCTCTTTGGGACCCAACTGACTCTCAGAACAAAGGCTTCAAAACTCATGTTGCTGTTTTATCAGCTGGGTGTTGAATATTCATGTATAATAGTGTTGCTCCCCACACAGAGGTTTCTAGTTTTTTTATTAGCTGGATATGTTAAAAGTTGTTTCTAAATAACATCAACATGATTTCAAGAGAGAGCCCTATGCCTTGTACTGTTCTAATATTTGAAAACTTGAATAATTTTTGAAAATTTTGATTAACTGGAAAATACAGAGCTGTGTTTCAGTTTTTCTATTTCCAAATCATTTGTGCTCCTGCAGCAGGTAGTATGTGTATTGATGGCATTGAAGTTTGCATATAGTGTACATATGCAAACTCTGTTAGTGTACAGAGGATAGAAGCAGTGCATGTGTGTGATATTTTTCCCCCTTTACCTTCTTGTGTGGTTTCCAGGATAGGCTTCACAATTGTCACCAAAACATGGTGCTTCAGTTCCACTGTTGATTTTAAGTGCCTCTTTAGGCCTTGATTATCTAATTTTTTCCATTCTCTAACTGTAATTTCTGTTTTTAATGTATTTATGGGGAAAATTGATGCTGATGAGTTTTAGCTGAATTTGACAATGGGAACATGTCTAAAATATTTGCTGAGTTGCAGACTGTGGTAACTTATATCCAGTAGAGTCTATAATTAGTGAGAACTATGAAAACATACAGCTATTGCAGTTTAAGTATGTTTGTGTTTTGGGAGTGGGGGTGCTACTTCAAAATGCTCCAGGATATATGTATGAGAAGATAAAGAAAAGTATTTTTATGTGTTAGGATGAGAAAGTTTATTAGCTCTGTCTTCTAAGGTCTTCTGCATCTTGCCCTGAAAATTAATATTGGTCAAAGAAGCTGTCTTAAATTAATTGTTGACCAAGTCTGTATTAATGAGGCTTTTGAGGTTATTTTTTCAGAAATGAATTTTTAATGGTATGACTCTGGAGTTTTAATATAATCGATTATTACAGCCTGACTTTCCAGGGTTGAATAATGCATCATTCAGGGACAGAATGTTACATGGGCTAGGTTGGTGCTGTTGGTGTTAATTCTAGAGAGTGTTTTTAAGTCTTGCACTTAGGCTGAAAAACACTTTTGACTGAAGGGCTGTAGAAGCTGGACTTAGTCTTCAGCAGAATTTCTAGCACACAGAATGTTTATGAGTATTTCTTACTTTCTGTTGAATCCTGGATGTTTATTCTAGATGAGCAAGTCTAGGCACCTGCCTCTGAACCATTTATAATTTCTTCATGACTTAGGAATCAAAAAAAGTGGGTCAGCTGCTTACAAATGTTTTCAGCCAGGGAAGAGTCCTGAGAAGAGATCATACATGGAGGGCAATCGTAGGTATGGAGGGCAGTTTTAATGAGCAAAATTCATCTGTAGTCATAGACAGTCATAGGGCACATTTGATATTTTCTCATAAGATTAAATTTAGTGTGTCATGCCAAGTGTATAAGACTGGCTGGTTTAGAGTGAACTTAATCTAACCTCAGCAGAGTTCATGTCTCATTTGAGAAAAATGAGATTTCCAGAGCAGATGATACGATGAATGCCAGGTCATAGATAAAGTTTTCACTTTCTTTAGTGTGCTTTGTTGGTCGTAGGTCACTTACTGTTGATATATCCAAAACAGGTGGAATGCCTTGTTTGCTTTTTAGATATCAGTGGGATCATTGAGTTATTAGAAATAGACCAAGCAGAGCTGCTTGGCTCCACCTGTATTTTCTTGCTGTTTATTCCTGCCATCTTTTCTATGAGTAAATAAAAGCAGTTGCCAAATGGGACAGTAGGAGGAAGCTTTTTAGTTGCCTTGTGGTATTTTAATGCACATTAAAATACTTCAGCAGCATTAGAGCAGTAAGAGATGGATGTATAATGGTGTGTTGTTCTCTGTTACAGAAATTAAAACCCAGAAGGGCAATACTATTATTTTCTGTAGATAGTAATCACAGGCAAAATTACTGACTGTTTCATTTTCAACACTTAAACATGTAAATAGACATATTCTACATGGTGATATCACCCAGAGAGATCTCTCCCTTCTCTTTTCTCTGTGCTGTGTCTTCTGTTTAGGGAAAAGGACACATTCAGTAAGGTAACAGCTCAAAGTGGAGATGTTCTTTGTTACGTTTTGTGTTTCATTTGCGTAGAAATGTTTGTGGCTATAACAACAGTAACTTTATTTTAATACTGACACAGCCACTTCATTTTAAAGTTATTTCCTTTCTTCCCTTACTCTTTGGAAGTACTTTTGGAGCTTCTTGATCTTTCATTCCATACATGGCACAGTAAAACATTGTTTGCTGCTTTTTTGCTCCTCCAGATTTTTCCTGTTCTACATACTAGTATGCAATCAAGTTGGAGGAAACAATCACTTACTTGCTTTGATGCTTTTCAAGTGGGAATGAACCTGTGTTGAATGTGTTTCGTGCTTGGAAGCGTGTTAGGTTAAAGAACATTACTAAGGTATGGGACTTCTCCCTGTGAAGGAGTTCTGTGGTGGTTCCTTGCTGCTAAAAGTTGTTGTTCTGCAAGATGTCTGGCTCTTTCACAGTGGGAGGACATCCCTGACACAGTCATACAGAGGCCTGTGCTCACACTTAATAAACACATTCATAAATGACCTGGAGAAGGGTATAAATTATGAAGTGACTAAGTTTGTGATGCTGCTTATTTAGTCAGGAAAGTAGAAAATAAGGCTGAGTGGACTCCAGGCTCCTGTTCAGGGGAAACTCAGCTATGGTATCAGACTACTTGGGCCTTAAAATACTCCAGGAATGGAGATTGTGCAGCCTTGGTGGGCAATTGGTTCCACTGCTTGGCTCTCCTCATGGAGGGGATTTCTTCTTACCTCCAGTCTCATCCTCCCACTCAGCTCTTTTTAATGACCTCCTCCTAGGTACTCCAAGCTGCTGTCAGGTCCTTCTGAAGCCTTGTTGTCCTCAGGCTGAGCACACTGAGGTCCTTCAGCCTGTCTGCACCAGGCCAGTGTTCCAGCCTCCTGACCATGGGTGATCATCCTTTCTGTAATTACCAGCTCCTCTACTGGTGGCTCAAAACTAGACACAGCAACTACTTGTGACAGGGTGAATGCTGCTTGGAGAGAGAGAGAATTCCTTCCCATGATTATTGGCTTTGGTTCAGGTCATGCAGCCAGGGATGCTCTTTAAGGTGTGTGCTACCAGGACACACTGACTGAGAGGTCATGAACAATTCCTGGACAAGGCTCCTATATGCTTTCTTTCTAGTGTAAAGTACAGCTCTCTCACAACACTTGGGAATAATTCCATGCTATATAAATAGAATCCTGTGCATAGAAAGGCAGCTTTTAAAGTGCACACACACAAACTGCAGTTGTAAAAGATGGTTGAATCTTGTTTATAAGAGGGGGGAAAAAAGAGAAGGTTACACATTTTGAGCATAGTCTTTCTTAGCATGAAAGCGTAGCTCTTACACTTGAAACAGAAGATGATGCTTTCCCAATTTAAGGCATGAATTTCAGTGCCAAGAGTTTGAAGATCATCCACATGGACAAATTAGTGTCAGCTGATGTTCAGTAATTGTCAGTGGGATAACTACAATGTGATTTGACCTGGATCAAACTGTTACTGCTTGTGTTTAATGTCAGACCCTTCAGTGCTGGCCCCTTAGAGGCACATAGCATGCAGGTAATCTCCAGCTCCATTCTCACAGGAGCTGGGAGATGTGTGGTACAGATCCAGAAGTGGGATGTGGATCATACTTGTATGACTTTGGATGAGAGATCCAAGGGTATGAATGACACTGTGGAAGAGTTGGTTACAAGAGATGTAAAGATGTAGTGCAGGGTGTCTCCAGAAGCAGCCTCTCCTGGTGTGTCTGGTGTGTAATCTAAGCAGGAGCAGAAGGCATTTCTTTTCCTGAATAAAGATTAAGGGCTTCAGGGGAAGACAGGTTTCTTTTTGCTTGTCCTACCAGAAGTTGTATTTAGTCTGTGGGAAGAGATGTAAATTACATGCTTGAGGTTTGAAGATTTCTTAATGTGCCATCTGTTAAAAAGGAGCCCTGGGATGTGGCATAGAATCCATGTGTCTTGTTTTCATTTACTTTGTGGTGTGGAGGGGACATGCACATAAACACATTAAAAATTATTAGGAATTGCTTTGGATGACTGTTTGGCTATAACCATAGACAAGTCTCGGGCTCCTCATAATTTCCTTTATATTTTGACCCACCTGGTCAAACATGGGCAGTGTATTTCCCCTGTAAGGTCAAAATGTACCCTACTTATGTTTAAAGTAGCTTCCCAGTAGAATTATGGCAACAGATCTACAACTACTTTGTCCCTCAAATTTGGAATGAATTTAAGAAAAAAAACTCTTAAGATTGAAAGGTATTATTTCTTGTGAAGTGAGGGATGTCAGAAATCCTTATTCATCACAGTTGGATACATTCTCTGCACAGTGTCTTGACTGTCTCCCCAGGTAAAACCTAGAAAAAACTTCATTTGAGCTCCAGTGAAAAACCCCTTGCAGAAAACTTGGGGATCTGAGGAATACAGCTTGTCCTAAATTTGCTGTATTTGCAGCATCCTTTTGTCAGCTGTTATTGTAGGGATGGATGATGGCATTAATACCTGTTTTTTGGTTGGAAACAACTTGCAGTATAATTTGGATTTAACATTGTATTCCAATGTTGCCTCCAATACTGACACACGCAGTAGTTTCTGAAGGAAAGATGGAATTGACAGAATATAGGCGCTTCTAAATTTTTTAAACTGAATATATCAATGTAGTGTTGTGTATGGTGTTCTTTTGTGAGTAGTGCTCTATTTCAGTATGACTACCTGTGCTTTTTACTGAGTGATTAGAAATGGAATTGGTAGATGATTGTATGTAGTGTGACATTAAGGTGTGGTTAAAAAAAAAAAAGAAATTACATGGTGACTAACTCAAACCCTAAAACCAAGTTTCTGCTGAAACTTGAGAGTTATGAGCAGCTGGGGAGGACAGTGCTGATGGATCCAGTGACAGGAGGTTAATGCTGAGTTACCAGTGTGATTCTTAGGTGAGTGTGGAGAAGCATTTTCAGTGCAGCAAGAAGGGCTTAGTGCTGTTACATACATCTGTAAAACCTTACCTGGAGTGCTGCATGCAGGCCCAGCCATGCATAATTGAGAAACATGAACAGAAACTACACCAAAGACAAACAAGGCTGGATGTTTGTTTTCTCCCAATACAGAAATAGCCTGAAACAAGCAGCAGTATGAGGAATAAGAACCGAGGGTTGCAGTGTTGACAGAGGAGCCTATTCCTCAGCTATCATAGGCAACACGGTCCTTTTCCCCAGCTTAACTGAGTCCCACTCTAAAAATAGTTGGGATGCTGACTTGAGGTGTTTCCTTTAGAAAGCTACTCAGAATGCATGGTTAGAAACAGTTCAGGATCAGAGGTTTCACTGAATGTAAATTGAGACTGTAGGAGTATTTCTGAATTTGCCGTTTAACTTGTTTTGGTCAGTATGAAGGACTTTTAATCTTTAATTTTTTTTAATTTTATTTTTTTTAAGATCATAAAGCTTTCACTTACTAGAGTTTATTTATTTTCTTGCCAATAATTTCAAAACTTTGTGAATTTTCAGTAATAAACAGCTTTATCAAACATTTACAAAGTTGCTTTCAAATCTGACAGAAGTAGAGAGAGAATTACAGCAGGATGTAAAGTTACCCCTTATTGCTGGGCTGCAGAGTAGCTGTTATCTAAAATCAGAAATCCAGCATTTGACAGTTTGTGTTACTGGACAGCTTTTGTCTGCTCTGCCCCCAAAATACCTCAGTTATCTCAGTGGTGCCTTGTAAGTACAGACTCATATTTTCATTGTAACCCTGCTATCACAGGTAGAGGTCATTTGTTCTATTTGAAGGTGTAAACAAGACTGCAGTAATTTTTATTCTTGTTTTAAATAAAATGGTACCAAAAATGAGCTTTACTATATTTTTCTTTTACACAGGTTACACCCTGTTAGTTGCATCTGACACATTTTTAAAGAATTCACTTAGCCTGTATATGTGATACCTGATTTTTAAAAGTGGGTGCCTAAAATTAGATGTCTCTAGCTGTAGCCTTGGTCTGGTTTTCAGAGGAACTGGAAGCTTAGGGGAGGATTCTCTTTCAGCACTGGCAGTGTGTTTTCCAGTACTGACAGGATGAGCTGTGTCAGAGTACTCTGAAAAACCAAGGCTGTTCTCAGTTTGTTTTGTTCTTCCTGTTTCAAAAATATACCAACTTATTTTATTAAATCTTAACAACATTCTTTAGAATTATTTATTTAAAGGACTGAATTCTTTATCAAAACATTTTCTTCTTTTAGGCATCCTTAAAACAGTTGGAATGGTAAGCTCTGTTCAGATTAAAGCTTGGAATTGAGAGATCTAGTTGTGAAATCTCATTTTCAGTGTCTGTATTTTGGGTGTTGCTGCTGTGTTTCCTGCACAGAGAATGAGCTGGGTTGCCACTTCAGACTTACAGCACTTCTGTTGTACTTCTGGGAGGTACCTGGAAGTCACCCAAATGCCATACTCAGACACTTGTTTTTTTAAAGTCTAAAATGTCTGACTACACCAGAAAAATAACCCTTGCAGTTTATATTTATCAGTATTTCTTAGAAAGTCTGTCTTTCATGAATAATACATTCTCCACTGTGATTTGCTGATTTGGATGCAGTATTGTTATTTAGATGCAGATTTATCAGGGCTATCATCACTACCTTCACTTCTACTTTTCCCTTTCTCTTTGGGTAGCCTTTCTGCTCCTGATTTTTTTAACCCAGTGAGTTTTAAGGGCAAGAAATCTACAAAGGATAGCTTAAAGAAATAGGTCGGCTATTGTCCAGTGAAGTAAATTTCCAAAACAGAATGACGTGCGTGCTTCTTGTTGCATTTCTGACTCATGTTTTAATAGGCATAGGCATCCAGGATTAAGGCAGCAGTGTTGAGCCACTGATGCCTCATTCAGGAGCAAATAAAATGTGTGGGGTGTGTATTGTTTTGTTTGTTTGTTTTTTTTTTTTTTAACCCCACAAAGGCTTGGAGAGTTAAAACGTTCCTGCTGTTCAATTCCTTTCCTACAAGATTCCCAGCATTTCTGTAGGTGTTCTGGTCTTACCTTACTGTATTGTAATTGTGGTGCTAAATCTTATAAACAGCTTGGTCCAAGGCACTGTGGGCTGAAGGTGCATCTGACCTAAATAAACCACCAACCTTATGAGAAGGGAATTTGTGCCCTTGGCTCCTGACTGTGAAGGAAACATCATATTTGATGAGCTCATGCTTGGACATCCACTGTAGGCACGAGTCTTCCTTGTGTGTGTTGTCATCTGGAATTTGTTGGATTCAAGACAGGATGCAAATAGTAAACATGTTTGTTTCTTTCCACGTGCTGACAGCATAGTGCAAAATAGATCCTCAAGAGCCCAATATATAAAATACAACTACCCTTAGGGTACATGTGAAGGGGATACAAAGCCTGATAACTTTTACAAATCAAGTGGATTCAAACTGCAAAAAACAGCCCATCCTTCCCCACTCCACTCACCCCTCCCTCAAACAAAAAAATCACACTGTGAATAAGTATTTTCTCTTAATTTTAGAGGAAAACTTGCTGACCATATAATTGATGCAATACCTATTACTCTAATCAAGCTATTTTAATGGGTTTAACTTTCTGTTACTAAGATATAAACCATAACAGTCTTGAAATGTACATAAAATATGCTCATGTTGATCTGAATTCAATTTTAAATTGAGACTAGATTTACTGCTTATTATAATCCAGGCAATTCTTCATGGCCTAATAAATGCACTTTTTTTTTCCAGATCTGTTTTCTCCTGTTTGCTGTTCTCTACATAGTTTCCTACTTTATAATTACAAGATACAAAAGGAAAGCAGGTAAGCATAGAATTTTTAATATGTCAGAAAAAATTTTTTTTTCAAATAAATAGATGATTCCTCTCCTGTCCATGTCCACAAGAAAAGTGGAAGAAACCAAACTGTTTGTTAGGCTGCTGGTTTATGGCAGCTTACATGTGAACTGTTTTGGGACTGAAGAAAGGGGTTAATGTCAAAGTAGGTGCTTCTGCCTCCCTTGCCATGAGATCCTGTTCTCCTCTCACATCACCTTTTCCAGGATAAGTATCTTCAGCTGTGTTTTAGCAGCAAAATCAGATTCTGAGCTTTTCCTGGTAAAGTGAAAGGTTGCCAGCGCTACAGAAGGGAAGTAGCATTATTTCTTCAAAAAGTCCTCCTCTGATCAGGTACAGTTATTTTTCAGTTGTCTTCACCTTTTTCTTATGACTTCACCACTGAAGTCTAGAAAACAGCTCAAGATAATACTGTGTTTTTTTTCCCTTTGGGAACATTGTCTAGTTTCCATTCTAAAACTAGCCTGTAGGAAGCCCTGTCATTTTCTTTGATGTTTTTTCTAAAGACAAATAGTGTAAAAATTGTTATAAAATCACAGAATCTTTGACTCTTGGCAGCTTATCTGGGACCTTGGTGCTTGATAATATTCAGGCTGTAGAAATATTCTTGTGTATGGTTATCTTGGTGCTTTGAACTTTTTTAGAAACTGTTTATTGAGTGACCTATGTTATGATAGAGCTGCTGTCATGGATGGATTTATGTTTTAAAAAGTAAACTTTTAGTGGAATTTAATTCCTTGAAAGAAAGGTACATCTTTGTAAACATAGGAAGTAAGGCAGATACTATCTTCTGATCCTGATATGTAATTTGGACATTACTAAGTAGCTACCATTTGGAGATGGAGAAGAACAGGAAGGGGAAACTGGTTTGGCAAACATTATTGGATGCAAAGACACTTTTATTACCTTTTGTTGGCAGTTGGTCTCCTCAGCTAGGAAGGGGAACTGCTTTGAAAAGCTTTGTGAACATGTACTTAGGCACACTTTGTAGCCTGCCATGATCTTCCTGATGAGAAATGTTTGAAGAGTTAACACATCTGGAACTCTTTCAGGACAAATTGTTCGCTGCTTTTCCAAGAAGCTTTTTAGCCAAAATGATTCATAAGGGACCTTGACAAACACCATGAGGTATCCATCAAAAATCCAGCAACTCCAGGTCCTTTCTCAGAAGAATTTCAAAATAGCATGAGGTTATTGGCTGTGTGTTTATTTCAACTGTGTGCGTGACTCTTAAGAACTTAATCTTAAATTTTAAAATAAATTTGATTTAAATAAAGTCAGGTGTTCTATCTCCTGTGGAAAATAGGAAAAAATTTAGAATGCTGAGTGTAAAATTATTTTGAATTCAGAAATTTTTGTTTCAAAATGCCTACATTATTTAAAATTTAGATGTGTTTAGATTTGTGTACTGATGTACATAGAGAAGGGTGTAAAGAATAAATGAAGGATATGTTAGTGATTCATCTGAGTTAAATGTTGGTATTGTTTCAAAAGATTTTTTTAGTGAAGTATTAAGTGAAGAGTAAGTGAATAAAAATTGTCTAAAATGTGAAGTATTCAGAAGGAAGTCATGGTATCTTAAATCCAAAACAAATAACAAGAATATAACCACTTGTCCTTCCCCCCCTCCCCCAAATCCCCAGGAGCTGGGAAGAGGGGTAAGTAAAGGAAAGCAACTGAATAGTCTTCACTATTGTTCTGGCTATGCTTTCTTGTTTTAAAAAGACATTTATACTGCAAATGATTTCTAGGAGTTGTTAGTATGGACTCTTCGACTTCCCTGTAGCTTGCTTGCTCCCTGTGCTTCCAGAGATGCTCCAAGGGGCAGTTTCTAGCTGTAGCTGTGGCCATAATAGTCTGAAAGCATGTTGGCCATAGAGCCCTCTGGAAGAGGTCCCAAAGAAGTTTTGATCTGCATGTTTATGTAAAGTGAAATAACTTTGTTACATTGATTGAAAAGAGTTTGACTAGTGAAAAAACAGGGTGAGAGTATTCATTTTTGGAAGGAACCTTTTTAAGATATTGATGCTCATAAATTGTATCAGTACATCTGAATTTTAATTATAAATTAAAATTATTCCTATCTATATATATTTTAGCCTGAAGAAAGACAAGTGAATATTGAAAATAACCTGATGTAATTTAATTTTCAGATGAGCAAGAGGATGAAGATGCTATCGTTAACAGAATATCGTATGTACAGCTCTTCTTGGCAAAACTTCTTTTCCTGAATGTATTGTTATGATAGGAATCTTCTGTGCTTCCAAATAAATAAGAATCAATTTGAAATATTTAAATGTGTTTTAAAAAGATTGCAAAAAAGATTTGGTCTGGTGGCACCTTGAGTTATGAAAACTGTTGTGAAAGTTCGGTCCAGGCCTTTTTGCACCTGTAGTTCTGCTGGAAGTTGGCCAGAATATTGCACGAGGACCTGATGCAAGAGGTGGAATTGAGTGCAAGCCCTGCATTTAGGTCTCTGAAATGTTCAGATGGGAGGGGGTGTGAGTTGCCACAGCAGTCAGTGGAAGGCCTGTGAAGGGAGGCAGTGGCTCCTGTGAAGGAAGTCAGCTCTCTCTGAAGATACCTTTGATCATTATAAAAAGCTGCAGAAAAGGAACAAGTGGAAGACAGGCACTTGCCAGACCTACTGGTCTGCCAGCAGCTCTCTCCTTATCCTTTTCCTGTGTAGTTAGACTTGAGTCTCTCCTATCTGAATGTGCCTCAGGGTGTGCAGGGCTGTTGATGCCCTCTCAGTTCCACGCCTGGCTGAGCCATGTGAATTGGCTCCTTCCGTGTTACAGCATTCTTGGCTCTTCCCGGGTGGTGCTGTCATTCCCTTGGAAGGAAAGCTTGGAGAAAAGTGTTGTTGTAAATAAAACTATTCTTTTTTTCTTTCAGCCGAAACTTCTTTACATGTGCATGTTATTTTCCTAAAAGCAATAACTCTCAAACATATGTAAATAGATTTTTCTTCACCTGGCATAATTGTCAGGATTTGAAGTGTGGAGGGATGAGAAAACAAAGCCAAAATGCTATATAGCACTTTGCTGTAGTTTGTTAGGTTTCCCAGTTCTGACTTAGAATACTTAAACATCCTTAAATAAAAGGAAAAATCTCAGAAACCAACAACAATAACATAAGAATATTTTTAAAATTAGTTACTCATGCTCTTTTCTAAGTATTGTATGAATGAAAAATGGATTTGTAGATTATTATGGAGAAGTAAGATTTCTGTAAGCAGCTTACAGATGCTGCTGTTGTAGGGATGTTCTATTTAGTCATGCAATTTTGAATTGAGAATTATTTTTAATTTTATTATAGCATTAGATTAGTTCTGTAAGAATATTTTGTTGATCTTATTTTTTTTAAGGACACAGTTCTTTTTAATGCCACCAGATGGCATTTGTTGTAAGTTGTATTTGGCATCTAGAAAGAATAAGCTTAAATATTTGAAACACTTCTGACAATTTCTATATATTGATTTTACATCTATGATATGAGAATTTGTCTCCTTTGTAAAAAAAACCCAACTTTTTTTTTTCAGTTTGATGTTTAAATATTCATGTATAATTGTACTCACTCTTTAGTTGTTAGAACATTGCTCTGCTTTAAAAACTTGTACTAAGAATATAGGAATTTAATATTTTGTTCTTGTGTATGTGTTGCTGTGGGAAATGAAAACTGACAGAGGAAACTTGTGAAAAAATATTTAATGAACTCCAGTAGTTTAACCTTTGTATTACAATGGAGTTGAATGCATGCAAGTGCCAAGACAGTAATCACAGAAGTTGGTAAAATCAAATGATTTATATTGGGTTCTGTAAACTATTTTAAATTCGGTTTTTGAAAGTGAAATGTTTTGGAAATCCCAGTTTCTCCTGCCAATGTGTTGCCTTTAGACACTGACTACCAGGTAGTTTAATTACATTTTCCCTGCTGTTCAGAGCATGTTGGTGGTAACAGTGGTACATTTCTTTAAATTTCAGGCTGTTCTTGAGCACCTTCACTCTAGCAGTTTCAGCTGGTGCAGTCCTGCTTCTACCTTTTTCAATAATCAGCAATGAGATCCTGCTTTCTTTTCCGCAAAACTACTATATTCAGTGGTTAAATGGCTCACTAATTCATGGTTAGTACTCAGCTTAATGTAATTAAAATTAATGTCTTCATTATATGTGCACAGATACGGTCTTATTTTCAAACTGATAACTCCTTTTCATTTAATATGCTAATTGTTTATGTGCTGTTGACTTGTTGGTTTTGCTGCTGTGTGATATATCACAAAAGTCTGTCTTAACTGTTCTGTTCTTTTTTTTAAAGAATTTTGCAGAGTTGATGGAATTAAACCAAATTGACTGCTTTGAATATTTATGTAAATAAGAGCTACTAGAAGCTAACTTGAAACATGCTATTTACACTTCTTAATGCAAGATTCACATGCCTTTTTCTTTATGATACCTAGAAATTTATTCTCAGAATAAAAATATGTTTTAAGAAACTTGCTAGCTGTTGGCAGCTCGGACTAGATAGTTAAATTCAGCTGTTGATGTATGTGCAAACAAGGGAACTTGTGGAATATAAGTATTGTGGTAAAGATGTGCAATAAAATAACTGGTGAAAACAGGACATTCTCTTCTAGGTTTGCAGAAAGTATGTTCACTGTATGAAACTAATCTGCTACAAATAATTTATGGGTTAACTGTGGTGTTCTCTTGAGTCTTGTGAAGAGAGCAATTTGGATTTGGAGGATTTTTCTCTGAAAAGTGCATGCTTTTTGCTAAATGACTAATGATATTCACACAGCAAATTAATGAATTTCCATATCCCTGACTTGTAAGGAATTTTTCTTTTTTTCTTTGGGTTTTTGTTTTGTGTTTTTTTGTGAAGTGAGAGGTGAGAAGTGATGTTTCTAGGATACAAAGGAATAAGTCTTCACAGCAGGGATGGTTGAACAATGAAGAAGGCTGTCCAAAGACACTGGGAGATCTTCAAAGTTTTCCAAAACTCAGGTGGCCAAAGCCCTAAACAGCCTGATGGCACCTGCAGTTTGGCTTTTTAAGGGTAGATCAGACAAGGTGACTTCACAGGCTCTTTCTAGTGATTTTATGATGTGTTTTGTGATACATCATGGGAAATTACTAATTTGATATGTCTCCTACATGAGAGGAAAAAGCCCAAGCTAAATTATTTTTTAATATGGATTTAGCTGCTCAGACATTTATATTCTTTACTCGAAAACATGAGAAAAAAATTACTGGAAGATAATCCTTCCATGTCTGAATGAATCATCTTTGGAAAAAGGGCAATGAAATCTATCAGAGACTGAAAACTATATAATGACCGTTTCAGAAATTTTTACTGTCACTTGTTGCTTGAGAAAATTTGCGTCAGTAAGAAATCTGCTGGAATAGTTGCTGTTAAATAGGAAAGCCTTTGAATTTGCCAGTGACCATCTTATAGTGTGATGATGTTTGAAAATACCACTTTATGGATACACAGTATAATTTATATTTCCTAAGTCCAACGGCAGTGGCTAGCAAGGAGGGAAATTCAGCATCCTGGTGTTCGCAGGTGTGTGTATTGCAGAGGGGAAGGTGCGGCCGCGTTAACTTGGGGTGAGCTCGGGAGAGTTTTGGGGTTTGGCTCCCGAGGATTTGGGTCCGAGCTGCCCGGAGCCGTTCCCTGCGCCGAGGGCTCCCCCGCGCGGCGCTCGCCGGGATCGCCCCGCTCGGGCCCCGCCGCAGTGAGCGGGGAAACCTGAGCGGCTCTGGGGGCTCCCGGCACCAACACCCGCGCTCAGAAATGTTCTCATCCCCGGAATACTCTGCCTACACAGCCTCAACATATGGTTTGTGTACTGCTTTGAAAACGTTGGCAAATCGGAGCGCTTGTGTTGCTTTAAAACACTTTATTTTTTTTTTAGAATTTTGATTTACAACTATCATCTGATGTACTTCAACCTGACACTGAGGGGTTTTATTCTGTAGATTGTTGCATTACATCTGGCAAATAAAAAAGCAGGAAATATGTGCCTCCAACTTTTGAAACTAGGTAGAATGGCCAAACCTGGATCCAGAATTAACACACCTAATTAATAGGTGCTGAACTAATCCAGAACTAGTTCTGACAGTGGTGTTCCCTTGTGCTGCTTTTGGGTACAACCACCAGGTGGGGGTAAAACGTAATGAAACTGCCATGAATAAGAAAAATGGGAAATTGCTTAGGGTCTAATCTGTTTGCCAAAGACTGAGAAATTTTTTAATTTTTATGTTTTATTAGCTTGCTTTATGGGGGACAGTCTTAGGTCACTACAAATGCAAAGGAAAAATATTCTAATTGACTGCTTAAAGCTTTTGTATATGTTGATGTCTGCAAGTGTCTTACGCAATTTCATGATGCAGTCAGTATAGTAGAAAATAATTATTTTTCTGCATTTACTTCAATTTCATTTCTGAACTATCAAATTAGGATAAGAAATAGAGAAGATCCTTACTTTGAGGAAAGTGCAATCTGTGTCTGTCAGCAACAGAACAGCACTGCCCTTGTCTTTCCTAATTTTATGTGCATATTGTAACTCTGTAGTTTAATATTCCATAAATGTGTTTCCTATATGCTACTAATATGTAAATTACTGGATTTTAACTTTTTAAAAATCACCCTGGATGTGCACCAGTCTCCCCTCCCTTAAAATGCTCAATGTTCTCTGCAGCTCCTAAGCCCCGTTTTATGTTGTAAGATACTCATGTAATAGAGCTGCTGAAATTAGGACAAGCAGGTATTCAGCTTTGCATTAGGTAACTGAATGCACTCTGTCTTCAGTCAGAGAAAACTGCTGAAATAAGACTCCTACCCCCATCAAGTTGTATTTCTGCTCTTCCTCTGGTGTCTTTTTTGGGGGGGGAAGAAAAAAAAAGTGCAGAGTGCTGGAGTTAATGTCCCCTTGTAAGGGCTGTTAATGACATTCCTGCTGATGTTGCTATGCCTGAATGTTTCTCGAATGGTAACAGGAGCTTCCTGGCAAAGCAAATTCAAAAGGAAAAATCCCCCTCTTTGTTAACTGGAGTTTAGTCACCTTTAGGCAGTCTGTTTTCTTTAGCAAATGAGTGTTATATTTCACGAATCTTCTGGAATTTTCTTGTTTTGTTTTCTGTAGCCAGTTGGGCTGAGTTTGGTTGCTGGTGTCCTGCTGCTGTCAATTGCTCAAGTTCACTTGGCCCCCTGTCCCCGTCCTCCTCTAGCTTTTATTTCTCCTTCAAATTTGAATGCTGTCATTTAAGGAAAAAGGAAGGACATGGTAGAAGCATTGAGAGGTTATAGGCAAAAATCACTGCTAACTTCTTTACATTTGGATCTAATTCAGAAATTTATCTTGATAATGAATACCCTGGACATCCAGTACCTGTCTTTTTCCTTCCCTGTTCTTTACAAAATAACCAGTTTTAAAGAGGAAAAGGAACAAACCTGTACATGGGAAGAAGGAAACAGACAAGGCTGTTAGTTCAAATTTTTTTATCATGGGTGAATGTTCTTTTTTGAGTGATAGTCAGGTGATAAAACACAGTCCTGCAGACTTATGGAAATGTATGTAGTTTGGGGAAAGTGGGGAGTGAAACTTGTTTCTGTCTACAGATTTTTTTTTTTAGGATGCAGAACATGTGACACAGTTAGACCTGTTAGCTACTGAATTGCAGATAAGCTTCTGCTTTTATAAAGAAGAAACACTGCATTCTGCACAACTTCTGGTAGGATGATTGATGATGGATTCATGTTTAGGCACCAGAAACTGACTGCTCAGAAAGTGTTCAGCTTAGAAAATCTTAATAGAGCAGATACCCTAACAGAGATTAATTATCACTTCAGCTTGTTTTCTAAACCCTTTCTCTTCCTGCAGATGTCATATGTGTCTTACAGATGTCCTTGTTGTAGTCAGTTGTTGATTTTTCACATAGGTGACAGAATGGTTGAGGTTGGAAAGACCTCTGGAAATGACCTGCTCCAGGCAGGGTCAGTCAAAGAAGGCTGCCCAAGGTACTCCCCTTGTAGGTTTGCATGTGTTGAAGGACTGAGATTACAAAACCTGTGGGCAGCCTGTTGCACTGCTTGAGTAGTGGAAGTAGAAAATGTTTGGGATTTTTAGTTTGTTTGGGGTTTTTTTCTTTCCTTTTATGAGTAAGTAGATTTTCCAGTTTTTCAATTCATGCTCATTGCTTCTCCTCAGTTCAGTGGATACCACTGTGAAGATCTGACTCTGCTTTCCTTTCTTCCTCCCTCATCAGATATTTATATACGTGGATAAAATCTCCCTAAGTCCTCTATTCTCTGCTCTCTGGCCATTTGTCCAGCCTGTTGAGGTTCATCAGAGTTGCAGGACAGTGCTGCTCCCCATTTTGTCTCTTGAGCAGATTTGGTGGGGATGTGCCCCCTCCCATCACCCAGGTCACTAATGAAGGTCTTTAACACCCACCATCAGCCCCCCTAGGGTGTCCATACCACTGGTGACACAACCCTGGGAGCCCAGAAGCTCAGGCAGTGTTCAGTCCACCTCAGAGTCCACTTACCTTGCCCATACCTCATTAATTAAACTATGAGGGGGTTCATGGGAGATGATTAAGCCTTATTAAGTTGAGATAAAAATATCTGCTGCTCTCCTCTTGCTTACTGAGCCAGTCATCCATTGTGGAACGCTGCTGTTACCATGATAGCTCCTTCTGATTTGGAGGTGATGGTGGCATTTGTGTACTGCTTGTGTTAAAATCTATGGTTTACTTGGAAAAGTATGGGAGAAAGGGAGTATACAGAACTGGATTTTGTGAGATTCACTGAGAGGAGTAAAATACTTCTGTCCTGAGAACTTATGCAGTGGTTCTCTAAAGAAACTTCAGTGAGACTGGGGGAGTGGGACACCTGAGCTTGCAGTCTGTCTCCCAAGGTTTCAGACATTTGCTATTGGAAGGTAAGTTGTATCCAGTTTTGTTTGAAGATCATTATGCAGAGAAATGGATCTTTTATAGCAATGACCTGTAAATAACTATATCCATAACCCCCTGGCACTTGTACTTGTGTAACATTATGTGTAAGGGGGGGAAATATATTTAACTGTGAAACCTATAATGTAAACTTCTTGTTTGTTGCAGGTTTGTGGAATCTTGCCTCTCTTTTTTCAAATCTGTGTTTATTTGTGTTGATGCCCTTTGCGTTTTTCTTCCTGGAATCAGAAGGGTTTGCTGGCTTAAAAAAGGTAGGAAAACACTATTAAATACAGAGTAATTGCAGTATACATTTCATTTTCAGCCCTTGTTTCTGATAAAACTGAAGTTACAGATTGGGGAGGATTGGTGCTGGCATGTGTATGCTTATGTGAAAGTGTATGTAGAGCTGCACACTCTGCACAGGCCAGGAATACAGGGAAAAAGGACTGCTTAAAACCATGTGTACTGAAATAAAGAAAATTACTTTTTTTTCTTTAAATTAAATGATTCAGTCATTAAATACTTCAAGATTTTACTTTTTGGAAGATGATTCTGTTGGGATGTTAAAAGGAGAGAAGGTTCAAGAAATGCACTAGAAATAAAAAAAAGAAAAGAAGGACATGTTCCTTGCTAATGGGAAGGGTGATTAAATAAGAGATGACCCTGAGAAAACAAGCTTGATTTGTGAATTTTAAAGATTAGACATCCCAGGAAAGGTTCAAATATGGTCGATGTTAACAGTAATATGTTAAATAAACATGTCTTAAAATATTCCACTTAGTTGAATATATTCAGGTTGAGAGGGCTGAGTATTTCAGTGAAGCAGGGAATTTGGCAAAGCAATTTTTGAACAATAAGATGATAATGATTGTATTAATATGTGAACCAAAGAAATACAGTGAAAAATTACTATAATGGGAGGCACATCAAAATTAATTTCAAATCATAAATATCAAATAGATTAAACTGCAGTGACTGTCTGGGGACCACTTGTAGCACTTTTCCACTAATCTTTATCATCCCAATGATTACACTTTTGTTTTTAATGATACTACACTTGAGGGAATTCTGCTCCCTTTGGATGACAATTGTCAGAAAGCAAAGGGTCTTGGAAAGTGATCTTGAAATCTGTAGGATTAAAATGAATTAAAGATGGATGCAGAAGTCTGTAAGTCACTGAAGCATGGCATGTAATGTAAAACCATAAGGGCATAATGGTGTTTGGAAGGAGAACATCATTCCTGGTTGCACTGTCAAGAACTGGCATGAGGGCAGTGAAGTTGCCGTTTTGGTTCTTGGTGGGATTAGGGAAAACTCAACTGAAGTGATGCATTCAGATTGGGATTTTTGGGGTCACTTGAGAAAAAACAGAGGACAGCAAAACAAACAAAAAACAACTTAGGAACTACTGTGTGAAGGAAAATATTAATTCAAAGAGAATAATGTGGAGAAACAGACTTCATTCCACAGCACAAGGTACTGGTGGATTACAGCAGTGCAGCTGTGTTAGAAAACAGCTGCAGGGCCTGGCCCAGTGGTGTGTAAATGTTATCTGGTGTCTCCTGTGCTGAGCTGATGCTGCTGCAGCTTTGCTGTGCATTGAGCAAACTGCAGAAGTAGCCTGGTCACTTCAGTTAGGAGTTTGGGTGACCAAACTGATGCATTCAGCTTGCAAGGAGTTTGGTGATGGGCTACTATATTTAACTCATCCACCTTGGCTGGAAAACACTTTGTTCTTCTTCATTCACTTCAGGTATCTACAGGGAACTCTGTTTAGCAACTCTGTTTGTCTTTCCAGTTTTCGTGTGGAGGCCACTCCAGTTTCTTTTTGACACTTAAGTATCTAGCCACAGCTAATATTTATATTTTCTTCCTAAAAGTATGTTAATTGATTTCAGTAGGGTTTGCGTTTCCTGCAGTCCAACAAAACCAAGGATTCTCTCCATTAGCATACTGGGTAAGGTACTTCTGCTGGTAGAGTTCTGTTGGCTCCAGCAAATGCTTTGTGTATCCCAGCTACATGAAACTTGCACTTTACTTTTAATAGTTAATGTGTAACTTTCTTATGGGAGTGGCTATCAATAAATCCCTACAAGATAAATCAGATCACCATTGCACATTTATGCTTGAAAGCATTTGTGAAATGAGGTGGGTAAGATAGAACCATCATCTTCTGCAGATGCCAGGGAAAAGATGATTTTTGGTGCTTTAGAGTTTGCTTCTTCATGGGGACAGATGAGATCAGATTTTAGTACCAAAACCCACCTATTGGATGGGAGGAAATTCCATTTTGGAATTTTTTTTTTTAAAATTTGAGTTCTGGATGTTTTTGGAACATCCCAGAAGCCAGGTGTGATTCCTGGTACAAATACTCCAGGCCTTTATGCAATATCTATTCTACCTCACTGCTCTTGCTTAAAATTATCCAAAATGGATGGAATTGTTTTGCTGATTTGGAGTGAGCCTTAAAGCTGCTGGTCAAGATTCAGGAATTCTTGGGTGCTGTAATATGGACATGCCTTGTCTTTGATTGCTTTTCTTGGAAAGTAAGTGGCAGGTGGCACTTCTAGACTAAGGTGATAGTTAAAATTAAATGTGCTGTTCTTTTCATATACTGATGTCCATAAAGGATTCTACTTGTAATAATTGCTAGATATGTTTTAAAGAATTACATCACATAATTGGGTGATTAGAATCTGAGAAAATTCATGATTAATCAAATCATGATTACATGTAAGGTTTTCATTTCTAGCATCTGCAAAGGAAGGGTATTTCCCATCAAGTTTTATTTAATGTAGAGTTTTGTCATGTTTCTTACCTCTTGTCCAAGAAGATTTTTGAGACCATGATTACTTTGTAGAATTTTGGTATTTGAACAAATTATGTGTACTTTTTTTAAAAAGTCATATTTTGTCTTTCATCACATCAAACTACTAATGGACCAGAGAGATAAAACATTGTTCAAATGCTATTACTGGTCACTGGAAAAATCAAATTTTAGTGATCTCAATTTAAAAGGACATTTCATACATTTGGGACAACTTAGAGCATTTAAGAGAAGAATGATCTACTGTAAATGTGAAGATGTTCAGTAAAGAGGTTTGGCATGGATCTTTAATCTTTCAGTTGGGAGTTGGGAAAGCTGTTGGTTCTAGATACTCAGCTCAGAAAAAAAGTTGGGATAAAAAGACTGTTCCAGTGGAAGCTTTTATGCAGGTCATTTTGTTATTGAATTACCTTCATCAAAATGACTAAATGGGTCACTTGGGATATAGGTGTGTGCACTGGAGATGTCTATTTGAAGGTCTTAATGTATGAATTACTTGTTGGACTTCAATAGAAGTTCTGAAAATGCATAATTAAAAGAAGTTCATTCCTGAAATTGCCATGATTTTTTCATTTTTTAATGGATGTCTTTGTTCAGATTAAATAGCAACAGTAATTTTAGTCATTATCACGTGGGAGTCTGACTCCTGAAGATTTTACCCATCTGTTTGTTTATCACAAACTGTGCTATAAAATTTGATTTTATATAGTGACTGTGATGTTGATTTTTTCTTTTTGCAAGCTCTGATATTTCAGATAGCTCATAAATTACTTTTGTGAGCTTTATATAACTTTTCATTCCATGTTCCTGAATGGTAGCTTTGCTCCCTTAACTGTTCTGAATCAGAATGGGCTGATCAACCATTTCCCAACTTCCTATGCTCCTTTTCCCTGGCTGCTGGTATAGTTTCTAAATGGCACATGGCCCCTTTGAGAGACTCACTTGGCTTCCCCAGGGCAGCAGTTTAAAACAACAAGGGCTTGCATATTGTGCAGAATAGAGAAGTAGGGGAATCAGTCACTGGCCATGGATGGATGCAGTGCTGCCCTGGAATTCAGACCTATTCTCTGCTAGTTTTTTATGAAATTCACTGTGTGAATTCAGAAATTCAGGCATTTTGGGCCTGAAGGGGCTGACCATGCTCTTCTAAAGTGCTTAAATGCTGCTCTTTGCTCCTGTTCATTTCCGTTGAATGGCACTTGAACAATTCTGATGTCAGGACAATAACAATAATAATCCAGCCAATACTGGAGGTATATAATATACATATGTATATATATAATGTATGTCTTTGTGCATCTGCCATGTGTGTATGTGTGCAAACACATGTTTTTGTGTGCACATGTGGATTGGATTTTTCAGGACTTTGAATTGTAATACATCACAACTTAGCCAGTGCTGTTAACTGAGCTGTTGGCATAGCTGGTATCACTTTAATCTCTTGCATCAGTATTAAAAACTGTTTTACATCTTCCTTTGTTCTTCTTGCTTTCCTTTGTAGAGACTGTACATAAAATTGTTTCTTGTTTAGATAATCTTTTAGTTCTTTGTTACTGATGTGCTCAGATTGTAGTTCTGAAGCAGAGTTGTCAACAGTGTTTCTAAATGTCAGAATTAACCTCATTCTTTATCATTCTCTCCAAAAAAGAGAAATTATGCTATTTGCAATTGAGTAGGTCACAGTGCTGATGTTTCTACGTGTGGTAACAGATTGCACAGAAAGTTACTGGTGCTGCTGTGTGATGGAGGCAAACATTTTTGAGGAGATAATTGCTATACCTTTTCTTGACCTTTAAAATATGACCTTTCTCTTGATGTAACTTCAATGGAAATTTGTATTTATTTGAAGCTGACAAAGAGAAGGATGTTTTGGAGTAATTTCCTTGTAAGAAAATACAAATAGTGCAATTTACTACTGCGAGAAACTGGAAAAACTAGGTATTGCATAATCACAAGTGTAGAGTTTTAGAAAGGCTTTATGAAGTATATTACCTTAATACTGATCTTTGAACTTGTAGTCATAGCATAAAGTTTAACATAAGCGACAGCAACATCCTGACCAATTATCCAAATTATCCAGACATCCCAAAATGTTCAGAACACAACACACAGAGTCTGTGGATTAAGAGGTTAACTCCTGGAACATCAAAAGAAGTGCATGATAATAAAAACAAATAGTACAAAAATTTGAGGTAACTTCCTTGCTTAATTAATTAGGTAGACCAGGTGGAAGCGAAGAGGCCAGAGCTGGTGCTCGGAATGTCTATAAAGCTGAGCAACATGACAGCACAATGGAGGAGGAACAAAGATTTTTTTAATATACTTCTATCCTGTGTCACAGTTTGAAATTGTCCTGGTTTATGTCCCTTTTGGCAAACTTACATAAAAGTGACCCTGTACTGTATTTTATGACCAGATGACTTTTTTCCCAGTGGCTAATTTGTATCAGACCCCCATCTTAAAGAGACACAGAAATGAGTAGGAAGTCCAAGCCGGTTTGTCTCAATGAGCTTTCATTGCATGCTTTCATTATTTTTGCTCGTTTTTGCCACTGATCATCCATAAATTGTTGGAAATGAGTGATTAAGGAAGTGCTGCTTAGTGTTAGTGGCACATGCACATTCTTGGTATGTTTTTTGTGGGTGAGAGGAAATCGTGTACTGCACAAACAAAAAGGAAAACTCCTGCTGGGAACCTTTCAAGGAAATTTAACTTGCGTAATGTTTTGATCTTGGTGTTTATTACAGAAAATAAGAGTAATATTTCACCAGCTATTGTTATGTGTCAGCTAGTCTCTCCATCTGCTTGCCTTTCCTTGATGGCTCTTCCCAAATTCTCAGTTTATTTTAATAGAAACACCACTTTAAAATGTAGCAGTTTATTCATGTGCTGAAGGCAGGTGAGCTGGACCAGTGGTCAGAACATTTGTTGTGCTGTGCTTGCTACTGTATAAAGATTTGGTTGTTGTGGCTGCAAAGCCCTGCCTGTGTTAGCAGCTGCAGCTTAACCCATGCAAGTAAAACATGGGGTGTAGGTTCCTCACAAAAGAGTGGAATGGAGGGGTTTTTGCTTTTAAAGGCAGATTTCTTCCTTTCATCTCTTTTAAAAATACATTTTATAAGTAAATTTACTTACTTGGGGAGAGGGTGAAAGTTGAAGCTTTGCAAAAATACTATTATTAACAAGTTTGAAACTGCTTTTTTTGCTGTACTCTGTTGTTAGCTTGCTGAAGAACCATAGTGTCTATGTCTTCATTCTCCTCAGTATTTTATTTGATCCACTTTATTAATAGCAATGATTTCTAGTCACTGCACTATGAAATAGGACTGAACTATGCTTAAGTTTCTGATGTACTGTGTTGCAGTGCATTGTATTTGCAAATTCCAAGCAACTAAACACAGTAATAAATACAGTGAGAAGTGAACCTGCTGCTTTTTATTTCTTGGTGGGTATGGAAGTTCTAATTTCTGTATTTTTCCTTACAGAAAACCTGTACTCCCAGCTTTGCTGTTTTTACCAGTAGAACTCTGGTACGACTACAAGGGTAGACTACTGTAAAAGACATTTTACAGTGTGTGATGACAATGTAGGAAGTATGTTCAAAGTTAGCTTTGAAGTATTTACTTTGAGAAACTTTCACTTGTCTCAAGCAAATTTCCATGGAAAGAAATTGTTCCTATATTGCAAAACACTGGAAAATCAGTGGCTTGGAAATATTTTCCAATATGAAATGATCTATAATTAAGATTAGTTTTTAAAGTTTGCCTTTTCTTGATTTTTCTGAAAATGGAATTGGAGAGTTCAATCATCTTGAGCATTGTTTGCAAACAGCATTTGACTGTGCTTTATGCTTACTGCTACCCCTGACTGCAATACCCACCTGGTATTTGGTGAGCAATATTTGGCTCACCAAATAGTCTTGAGATACCCTGTTTNGCTACCCCTGACTGCAATACCCACAGGCTCACCAAATAGTCTTCAGATACCCTGTTCACAGTGGATTTGGCAGTTTATTTGGCATTAGAGCTCATATTTATTTGTCTATAAAATCATTTAGCATAAACTTAGACTTTAGTGCTTCGATCTCTATGAAATGTTTACTAGTATGCAACTGAATTATTGTACATTATATTACAACCCATTTACTCATTCCATTAGTAATTCCAGGGACAAAAGTTGTTTAATCAATCACATCAAAGGCAGCTGTTTGGGTTTGTATTTTTGACATAAACTAACATATTAAGTTCAGTTATGAAGTCCAGTTTTTAAACTGGAGTCCTTTAAAATGACACCACCTAAAATTTATTAGAGTTTGTTGTTTAGGTGCAGATCCTGATGATTCTGGAATTTCTGTTTGGCAAGTAGCTTAATCATGGTTTTTCCTTCTCCTAATTAAAATAAAAGTATAGTTAGCTGAGAGTTGTACAAACCCATAACATAATCTCTAGGATGTAAGGTGCAGAGTTAAGGACTGTATTTAACTGTAAATCCTGCATTAAGGATGGTGCCTATCCTGAACCTTTGTGTGGTTGCTGCTTCCACCGAAGTGTCAGAAACAGCTTTTGCATGGCTAAATGTAGAATGTGTTTGTGATTTGTGATGTAGAAGATAGCCCCATCTCATACTAACTATGGGAAGAGCTTATAAAATGGCTGGGAAGGGAAGATGAGACTGTTTAGTATAACTTGTTAGCAGGTAACATTGCCAGGTGTTACACTAAGCTCTGAAAATGTTAGAATTACAGCTTTACACTACCACCAAGTCCTTCACTTGCACTTCTGCAGAGGAAAAAAATACTCTTACCTTACAGGTATATGTATTAGCAAACTAGAGTTTGAGTGTTTGGCCTGCTTTTGTCAATCTGTGACTGCAATCTGTAACTCTGCTGTAGATTAGTGTGAAATGAAAAGACCTTTGTGAAAGTAATGTCTGTTTGCAGTGATGTCTGCTGTCCTTTCACAGTGACTGTAAGAGCATGAAAATCACTACAGGTCATTTTCAACCCAAAAGAGGTTGGGAATCCTGGTTGTATTATTATTTTTTTTGTATTTCAAAATCTTGACTTCAAAATGTCTGTATTTAGACATTTAGGATCAAAGGCTGTGCAGGACAGGTAAATAATATCCATGTATTTGTCAGCTTAAGGCCATACTGTGTTTCACTGAAAGTGAGATAAAAAGAAATTCAAGAATAACTGTCCAGGAGAGAGAAAGTTGCTAGATGAGGAATAATGGCCTAATATGCATTTGGTTTTGTAGATGTATAAAGTATTTTATCAGGTTTTTATAAGACTTCTTGCTTAAGTCAGTTGGGGACATTATATGCAAAAATCTGCCTTTTTTAACATAAGCATAGGAGATCTGTGCTTTGTTGAATATAAGTAACAGTTCTGTATCTGAGGACAGCTGAGGGGGAAATAAGGGAATGTTGGTTGTTGCACACATTGGATCAAGATGTGATGAGATGTGATCTGTTTCATTGAAGTAGTTAAATGTCAGTTGGTTGCTTCCATAAATTAGATGATACTTCGTTTAAAGAGGCCTCAGTGTAAGGTACAAAAAAGTTGGCTACCAGGAGATAAGCTGATGGTAAAGTTTATTTGGTACAGCTTTTCTGCACTGGCTGCCTCACTGCCACTTCGTTATCTGAGCAGGAGTTCAGCCTTCCTGCAGCTGTGAATGGAGTTGAGGTTATAATTACTTTTTGTGGCCAATTCTGTAATGTAGATAGAAAATCAAAATGTATCAGGTTAGTTTGTGTTCTTGCAATGTTTTAATGTATTTCAGCTATGGAAATTCATGGAGTAACAAGTTGAATCTAATGTTGTTAATAATATTGGGATAAAAATACTGCACAAAGAAAATTGTTATTTTGAAATGTGGTCTTCTGACTGACTTCTTTAGCATGCTGTGAGAAACTGCATTAGGTGACACATTGAGTAGGTAGAGGCATCTGTAAAACTGCTCGGTGTGGAAGCTAGCACTAAAGCATGAGTTATTCCACCTCGCCCCAGCCAGGAATGGGCTGCATTACTGAACTTTTGTGCTTTCCCCACGCCTACGTTGCCCTGAACTTGCACGTTTGTGCTGTATGTAGCATGCTTATGCTTCGTAGAATTTCCACAGTTTCTGCTAAGAGCCTTAACACACAGCTGGAAGCCTGCAAATGGAATAATAGGAGAATGTTTTCCTCTTCTGCTCTCTTAGTGGATAAATGGATGGGTTTTTTTTACAGTTTTTATTTGGTTTTAGGATAGCTTACAGAGTTCTGTGTGAGCAAAAATGTTAAAACACATTTAAACATATTAAATGCTTGTACTACTTGTAAAGTGTACAGATAGTACAGCTACCAATGCTAAGCTTGAGTCTCTTAGTTTATCACTGATGTAAACTGAAGCACTGGCTTCTAAAATATTTCTTCTTCCTAAGACACTTTTAGGCAGAATAAATAGCTTTTAAATTTTACTTGGATGGAGCATTCTTATTGCCCTCTGTGGACCCTTCTGTTTGTGTTAGATGATAGCTGTGTATTTAAAAACCCAGAGATTTTTTTTTTGTCAGTTTATAATAGAATTCATGGTAACAATTTAATTTAAAACTGAAATGTTTAATGGAAAAATTTGCCATCTTTGGGAAGCAAGTATTCACACATGCAAGATCCCTGAAATGGCTGTGATTCAGGCCCCTTTCTTAGTCAATGGAAACAGGCAGATGCCTCTAAGAATTTGGCGTATCTGAGTTAGAGGCTTCAGGAGGCAATGTCAGCATCTTCCCATCTCAGTGTGTTTGGATTTGTTTCAATAAATGGTCAGAAACATTAAATTGGTTTGCTGCTAGTTTTAGTTGGAGGATGTGATTTGTTTTATAAAAGTGGCTGGTTTATGCATGAGGACTTTCTTATTAAGATTTGAATATTTAAATATTTCCATGTTAGTCTTCATTTGAGTCTCCATTGACATCAAGTAGTGACTGTTCAGAACAAGCAAAACTGTCTTTATTTTAAAACTATTCATGCACTTCTGTTGCTTTATAATAAAGTTGAAAAATACTTTACAAATTTTCTGTAATTTTAATTCATAGAGAAGAAAATTTCCATAGAATTTTATATTGATAGTGGAAAGGTTTAATATCATTGTCTTAATCATAGAATGGCAATAAACATTTTTCTAATGGGTTTTCATTTATTAAATGAAACTACTAGGCAGACACCACTTTTCATCTCTGAAAGCAGTGGATTTTTGATACTGATAACCACTACTGATATTTAGACCTGCAGTCTGTATTACTTATTTAGTATTACCAAAACTACTTCACATTATAGATTGCTCTATATTAGGAATCACTTATTCTGAACTGACAAGGAGCTTACACATCTTTAGTGAAAATTTGAGGCAGACAATAATTTTATTTACAAAGGAGGGGAGGAGGGAGAACCAAAGACTTTCTCCCATTCCTGTCCAGATTTTTTTTTGTACCTTTTTCAAGAGTTTCCCAGCTTATTAATAGGAGCTTCCAGCATTCTGGTGCTTTGACCAGTTCTTAGAAGTGTGCTTTCTTCTTGGCTTGTTCACCCTATCAGGGCATTAGTAATAGACATGACTTCAGGGGATTTACTTTTGTTTTCTTTACTTATTTTAGAACTTCAAAAGTGACCTGTGTGCTTGCACATGTCATTTGCTTTTGGTAACTGTCTTCAGGGTTTCATTCTGCCAGAAACACAATCACAAATTCCAAGTCTTTCTTTATACTTAATGTTACTTATCTTAATGCTCTGCCAAGCTACAAAGAAGTTGGAAAACATCTATTTATCTTCCTATCAGGCCAGTCTAGCAGGAAAGATTCTTTCTGATCCAAAAGTAAATGATTAGAGGGAGACTCATAGTGTAAGAAATCCCACAGCTCCCATGTTGTTGTTGCAGGTGGCATTGGAAAGTCTGGGAAACTTGGTAGGTGGAGGGAGTGGATCATCTGAGAGCTAATTATGGAGAGCTGGGCTAGTGAGTGGAACAACAGAGCAAACTTACGGGGGAAAGGGGTAGCACGGGGACAGTGACCATTTTACTGTGATTATCCTTTCACTTCTCATTTCCCTTCTGCCCAGAAGGTTTGGGTTGGATGTCCCCAGATCTGCATCCATCCCTTTTAGGGTGAGCTGCAGCAGGGTAGTCCTGTGCATCTGACAGCTGTAGGCTGTAATTATATTATTCCAGTTAGTGTCTGCTTGCATTTTGGCTGCTCTTCTGTCTAGTTTTTCCTCATTTTAAGAAATTGGTATGTATTCTGCTACAAAATTTGTAAGGAATAATACTTCAAATGTACTATTTCTATGTTAAATTTACAAGAATTATGCCTAATGTGGAAGAGCTAGCTCTTTGCATGAGTAATTTCAATCCATGTATTTGAAACAGTGCCTTAACTGCTAGGCAATAAATTAATTCTACCTTATCATTTTCATTGGAGTTCATCTTGCATTAAATAAATAATTAAATAGATCCTAGGGAAAAAAGTGAGAAATTACTGTTTTTTATCCTGGTCGCAAGGATTCAAGTCTGCAAGGAGTCCAACTTGGTTCTTAGGTTATGTCACTGAGTTATTTGTGTGCAGTGGTGTCAACAGGAATGTTTGATGGGTATGGACCCCAAACTGTGCTCTAACACCGGTTTGGACGCTCCTCTGGGACACTGAAGAAGGGAGCATAAGTTTTCTTTGGCAGAGGAGTCACTCCAGTGAGTGTACTGCATCCTGAATAGACAGCCTCCTCACCAGGCTGTTAAGTAAAGGCATCTTTTTCTTGAGCTCTACTTGAGGGATTTTGGTCCTTCACTTCCAACTTTGCAGGCATAACTCTAATGCTTATTGTTACATGTCTTTATCCAGTACCCAAAGAGAGAATTGTTTTTTTTTCCAACAAAATGGTCATTTTTTCTGGATTTTCAGAATTTTCTGGATTTTGTTACTTACCCTGTGTGGCTGTTGAGTTTGGTACGGTTGGGCTGCCTACTCTTACTCCATTGACAACACGGTAACAGCTTTGAAACCATTTGAGAAAAGATACTAACAGAAAAATCAGCTGAAAGGGAATCGATGGGAATGTTTTATGACTGATTCTTTATGTTTGTATTGCATAGAAAATAAATATAAACTTTAAAATATACTTGTGATGAAAAGTGCTCATTTTAATCTTAAAATCCTGTGAAGATTCTGTGAGGGAAGAGGTGGTGTGGAACAAGACAGTGCTACTTATAGTCTGAAGTATTTGATTCTTGTATGGGCAAGGAAATGTTGGTTTTCTTTTTCCCCTACTTACATGAATTGAAGCCTGAATATATTACTTCTTGATTAAAATTTTCTTAGCTTGCTTTGTGAGGGCTCTAAGTCATTAGCAGCTACATGTTTAAAATGAAATGAGTTTTCCTAAAACTACAACATCTGTTTTTGACTTGTAACTTGTGCAGTCTCATGAGGTAATGACCCCTTGACTAAATATCAGTGTGCTAATGTAGTATGTGTTTAATGTTGCCTGATGCAAAATTGTTCTCCTTTACTTATTAAAAACTTGTTTGTGGACTGCCTTGAACAGGTCACAGCAAGGATTGCTCCAAGTCTGGTGTCAAACTATAGAAATGGATTAAATGCTTGACACTCATCTCTTTACTAATGCTAACAAACTGAGAAAGAGAGGATGTCACATGCTAAAAATTGGGGTTAATATATAACATCCCCAACCTCATACCCAGTGTAATTCTCCCTTTTTTAGTGCCTCCACTTCTCCTGCAGATGTTATCATGTGTGTTTGTTGCCATCAGCCCCTCACTGAACAAATCTTGAGGTTACTAAGACTCCTCTCTGTCACGTGAGAACAATGGGTGCCATGTGTACTTTAAATGTGCCATAATTGCAGAAGTGTTTCCCAGGCTTTCCCCATGGGTCAGGGCATGGTGTAAAAAGTGATGTTTACCTACCTTGCAAGAGGTCAAAATGTCCAAGCAGAACTGTGTTCACATATTCAGCACCATAGAAACTTAGCATTCTCTGGTTTTGTGTGTAACATGTAATTTTTAGTTCATTGATGATAGGGTGTTTTATTATCTTTTTTCTGCACAATTTGTAACCAGCTTAAAATGTGTAATTAGAAATGTAGATCCAAAAATGTCAATTTTATAGGAGCTAATAATAATAATAATAATTTCATCAAAATCTCTATAGCCAGGTAATGTTCCAACAAAGAAATGCTTTTTCTTAAGGTAACGATGGAGCTGTAGTTCTTCCACTTTACAAGGAATTTTGCCTCTTGCAAGAAGTGATGGTAACATGCTAAAAGGTTTTCTAATCACCCATTGGCATTAAAACAAAAGAACTCTTGGTAAATATCTCTGTATATATGTTAAAATCCATATAGCATTAGACAGCATTTAAAACTATGCTTAAATTTCTGAAGAAGAATATTTTTCCTCACGGTGTGTTTCTCCTCACAACTGGCAGAGCAAAAAATTGGCAACAAATGGCTCAATTGCTTTCATTTATTTAATAATTCTTTCCTAAAAAATAACAGCTTGTGATTTTCTGGCCCAGGGTTGTGCCACTGCTCAGAAGATAACATTATCTTCCACGGTGTCTTTCCTGAAATATAGCACATGTCTTACCTTAGCATTGCTAGAATGGCAGTTGTCAGATTTCCTTTTAAACTTTCCAGAGTTTTCATGTGGCTCTTAATGGAGAGAGGAGCAGGCAGGAGGTTTCTTGCCTATGCACTGTCCTTGTGAGTCAGGAGAGATCCCTGTGCCAGCTGCTGGATATGTGAGAGGCCTGAAACCTGCTGGACAACCAGTGTGCAGAGCAAGGTCTTCACTTGTTACTGGTGCCAGATTAATGGCAAAGCATTTTGTCCTGTTACATTTGTATAATTCAAAGTAGTTAAGAGAATTTTAAATGGAGAAAAAAAAAAACAACACTACTTTTGTTTCCATTATAAAGAAATTTCCCTTTTCCTTATTGAAAAGCTGTAAGGACCTACCACCACACATTGTCTTCTAAAGTAAAACCAGTCTCTGTGTTCTGTGTGAACACATATAGCAGGAAAAGCCCTAATGTGTTGTAAGTGACATAATAGTCATCCCTCCACACAAATGTACTGCAGGGACAGGTGGTTTCCTTGGTAATTATGCTGAGTTGCTTGTATGACATCTGTTATCCCTTCAGGAGTGTTGTTGCCATTTGTACTTCATTGGGTTTTTCAGATGAGGAATTACCTCTTTTGGCCATGTGCTGTTTTTTAATATCTTTTGGCTATTTGTCATCTGGCGTGACTTATCTGTGTTAATCATAATAGAAAAGAAACATGGTAAGATTTTGATGATGCCTTCCAGAGTAGCAATTAAAAATTTGTCAGAACACTTCTAAAATAATTAAAACCTTTCCTACTAAAATTAGGCTTTTCTGGAAACATGAACCCTTAGGACTGGTGCTCCAGGCAGCATAAGTAGCTTAGGATCAAGCTTCTGAAAAACTTCTGAATGTCTTGACAATTGAATTTTAAAGAATTAGAAGTCTGAGAGTCAGATATCACTAAGGTTGTACAAACCACAGGATCCTTAGAATGCGTTTGTAGGACAGCTTTTATTTGTAGGCAGGCCTTGAGAGTTTCAAATGCTCTTTTTTTTTTCCACTCCCCCCATTAGTGCAGAGAGAAGATGACAGATATTACTGAGCTTCTGGCAAGTTGCAGTCTGCTGGGATTGATGTGTTAAATATCTTTCCTTTAATAAAATACTTCACTTGGTTAAGTGCTCATGTTAAAGAACTAGGCAGATTTTGAAAATATACTGTGAGTGAAAGTGTAGGTGACCTGTGGACTCATAAGCTGTGAAACTTGGAAGTTTAAAAAAGAGAAGGTGGGGGGTTTGAGGGTATAATCTGTCAGTTCTTTTCCCCAATTTTCTTGATAAACAGTTAATTTACAGTTTCGGTTGGATTATAGTGATTTGCTTGCAAAAGTTTTTGTTTATCATATTTTTTTTTCATCTTCCACAAGAGACGCCTTTAATGTGTCAGTCACCCTGTAGGATGTCAGACTTCTGCTTAGGGACAGTAGGGAACCACACTGGCCACTGACTTTGAAGAGTAGCTTTTGCTTTATGGATAATCTGAAACTCAGCTGGAATAATTTGTAAGGTGTTGGGTGTGTTTTGTTTTCCTGTTCAGCAGTTACCAGAGATGTTGTTATGGACTTGTAGTGCAGTGACAGTTGATGCTTTATTCTAGATAACTTCATGGAAAAAGACTTTAAAGTGAAGAGCTACTAAAACCAAAATCACTGTTGAGAAGAAGTACTACCTTCCTTCAAACTGGCTGGTGTTCATGCTTCCTAAACACTGATCCTGAGTCCATTTTGGGAGCATGTCCCTCTCATTTACTGACAGGCAGAGAAGTTTAATTGTGAATTGAAGACCAAAGATCAGACTCTTTTCAGCACTTCTGCCTTCCTTTTTAGCATGCATTAGTTTTATCATTTTGCTCTTTGTGTTTCAGTTAATCTCTTTCTCCTTCTTGGTGTGCACAGCCTTCCCTCTTCTCTGCATGTCCCTGGAGAGTAGGAATAACCCCAGTGTGTACAAAAGTGAGGGTGCTTTCTGAGCCCCTTCTCTCTGTTCATGTAATTTTTTTTTCTCTGATGTTTTCAGGGAGTGTTTGAAGAACCCACCATGCTTTATATTTCTTCATCTGTTTCCATTGATGAAATGGATTTTAAATCTCTTGGCTACAGATTAAAATTTTCTAATCTTTGAGTGGTAAATAGTCTTTCTAATTGTAGGCTTTGTGTTAGACAAGGTTTTTTAAAAAGGAATATATTTTTCCAGGTCTTCTTACTTCATTTATGTCTTTTCCACTCATTTCTCTTCATGCACAGAAATGTAACCTGAACTCATGGCAGTAGTCTTGGTGTAGAGCAGTGAGTGTATGAAAGCCCACCACCTTAATATGCATTTCAATTGTCCACTTAATTTTATAATGTCAAGCTTAATGACATTTTTGTGTATTTTGTGGCTCTTTTTTTTTAACTCCTCCAACTTAATCAGGATCCCAGCATTATTTGGCCCATGAAAAGTAAATGTCAAGTGAAAATTTGACTGCCTTAAAGTGGAAGTACTCCAGGGGGCAGCTTGTCTTACTGAAAATGAAACTAGAGGTTGTTCAGAGAGATTTTGGAGTCTCCAAGCTTGGAGGTACTCAAAAGATTCCTGAGCAGCCAGCTCTTGGTGTCCCTGCTTGAGCAGGGGCTGGACCAGGTGACCTCTGGAGGTCCTTGCCAACCTCAGTCATTCCAGGATTTTCCAGAGGTTTTCTCTGTGTGCCCAGGGGGGAAAATTCTGTACCTTTCATTCCTTTCAAATAGCAGCTATTTGGCAGGTACGGTAATGTATGTAAGTATGGACTAATGTGCCTGGAACATTAATGTTTTCATAGGGCACAGTCTTATGGGTGGTTAATTGAGATTAAGTATTTACCTGTGTGCTTTAAGTGTCTTAATTTCTTTTTTATCCTGGACCATTACCAAGTATTCATTAGTGTCTATGACAGAATATTTCTATCTGTCACTTCACGAAAGTTCTTTAAACTATTATTATTTCACTATATTTAAATGAGTGTGAATCCTAGTCTGTGTGTGCTGTGCAATATAAACATTTTTCTGCCCTGAGCAGAATGGAGTGAGATGTCAGTGGTAATCTTTCTGTTCTGCAGAGGACTGGTGGAGGAGAGGAACTGGTGTGCTACAAGAGATCAGTGCTCATGGTTAGGATGCTTGGGGTCCTTGTTCATGGTTGGATGCAGTGATTATGTAGAGAGCATAATTTTCAGGGTAAATGTCATAGAAAGATTACCTTTAAGTAATCCCCTAGTAAAGCAGCGAGGGAAGATGTGATAAAAATAGAAAAAATAATAAAGTTAAACAAATTTTCTGCTTTTAACTATCAAGTAGTCTTTGCAATGAAATATCCCCAAGCTGGGGTGAACCTGTGTGAGAAACAAGTTGGATTTGCTTGTGGAGATGTGTACTGGCAAAGAAAGAAAAATAAAAACAAAATGGGTATTTGAATATCAGTCCGATGGTTCCTTAATGGCCTGGATGCCTGAAGAAAGCATCCCAATCACTCTGTTGCTCAAAGTTAGTTAAATTAGTGATACCAGTAAAAAGTAAATCAGATTTTTTTGCGTTATTTGGTTATTTTGCGTATATACATTTGGGAATGTAGCATCATCCAGAGTGGAGCAGAGTCCCTGTGCGGGGCCGGGGCCGGCTGGGAGCGGTGCCCGGGCGGGAGCCGGGAGCGGCAGTTCCGCTGCCGGCCGCTGGAGGGCGCCGCAGACTGCCGGCTGCGCGGGGCTCGGGGGGGAATTGCGGTGTTGTACCTGCGCACGCTTTAATGCTTGCCGGGCCATTTGGCTATTTGCCATAATTGGCTTTCCATTCCCTTGATTGGAATCATAGATAAAAATTTGCTAATCCACTTTCTTTGCTGAAAGTATTAGAAAAGTAATCCATCTTTCAAAAATGCTCGAACAAAATCTTGTGGTATAAAGAGTACTTTATGGAATAATGAGATTAATGAGAACTGTAAGGCATATGCAATTTAAAGCGTTTTTCTATGGCTTTAAGGGGAAAAATGCAATCTGGGCACTATAAAGCCATAAGTACTTCCTTTCTTTATGCACTACCTTTTAAATGTGCATTACATGTTATGCTTTTGTCTACATGATAAAATGTGAGTATATCTTTAGGAAGAAGGATATGCTTTTTATTTGTAATTTTAAAAACGTTTAAAAATATCTGATTCACACTTCTTGGCTGTGTTTTTTCCCTCCCTCTCCCCTCTTCTGCCCATAGGGCATCAGAGCACGGATTTTGGAAACGCTTGTAATGCTCATTCTTCTTGCACTGCTTATCCTTGGAATCGTATGGGTGGCTTCAGCACTCATAGACAATGATGCTGCCAGTATGGAGTCTTTATATGGTATGGAATGCAAAAGAGCCTTCACCCAGTTTCCTTGTAAATACACAAATGCAGGTTTCCAGTTAAATGTATTTCTAGTACTTGCTATGTGAGTATTACATAGGTTGTGAAGAAGGTGTCTTAATTCAGTCAGTACCATTTTGATGTTAAATTCTGTGACATAAATAGCCTCTTGGTAATTGGCTAAAGCTGTGCTCAATGTTGTCTTCACAGACCTCTGGGAATTCTACCTCCCGTATTTATATTCCTGTATATCACTGATGGGATGCTTGTTACTTCTGTGTAAGTATTTTCCTCATTATTCCAAAAGATAAATGATATTATGGTGGGGGATTTTTTTTGTGTATTGTGTTGAATTTTTTTTATCATTAAAGGAAACTTTTTGATTGTGAAAGTTGAGTAGGATTTTCTTTTTCTGATTAAATTTAAATTGAGGTGTGAATTTGTTAAGTTTAGGTTCTGGAGTTTAAATAAGTGGTACCTTACATTTTCAATTTTTGAGAAACATTACACCTTACCAATTTCTACTAATAACTTGTTAAAGCAGGTAGTAGAAAAACAGGGACTCCATTCTGCAAAGAAAAGCACAATTTTTAAATGAAATGTCTACAGGAGGCCGGTACTATGGTGAGAAAATTATTTTGGAACATTTTGTCCTATATTCAGTAAACTACCATTCTTCCTTTTGTAATTGAAAATGTTGCTGTATAGGCAGGAGTTGGAAGACAGTGCAGGCAGCTTTCATAATCACACAGCTGGTTTCTGGCCAGTCTGCAGGGCAGTTACACAATTGCATTTGAAACAAATGCAGTAAAAACCCAATCTTACACCTTAGGCGTTGCTCTGGTTAGGAGCAACTTAGGAGCAGTTGCTCCTAACCAGAGTTCAGTCATCCATGTTTAGGGGAATAAGAAACACGATGTAAGGCTCCAAATGCCGCTTAGTCTCAGCCCCCTCCTTGAATAATTTTTAGAAAATTGCTGAGAGGAACAGAACATCTCCTGTTCTAGAAGACTATGGTTTCATCTCTTCTCCAAGCTTGACAGGTCCAAAGCTTGCACTGTGGAGAAAGGGTGGGGAATGATAATTTGTGATATCCTTTAAACAGACCTATGAAAGAGACCTTGGTGAGTCTCCTTAGGTTCTTTGTACGTGCAGAGTCTCAAATCCACTGTGGAGGAAGGTGGGAGGATTAAACAATGTGCTTCTCAGCATCTCATGCAGGCTTTTCCAGAGTGGCATTCACAGAGGTGCTGAACACTTTAATGGGAAGTTGGTTTGCAAAACTTCAAATCTGCCCTGCAGTTTGCTTCAGCAGAGCTGAATACTCAGCCTCTGTTCTGGGGCTGTTGTAAACCAGTTCACTGAAATGACTGAGAATGCCAGGTTTTGGAAATCTGTAACTTAAGCAAATCACTGAGGTGAAGCCCTCCCAGGCTGTTAGATCTGTGTAGCTCAAAGGGCAGTATACAGTAGTGGGGCAGCTGCTGGGGTAGAGCTTTAGATCTTCAGCTGGTTTAGTTGCTGAAGCAGTGCTTGGGTAAAGCCTATTGCAGTGGTGATTTGGAGCATCACTTCATTTGTCTTTTCTCCTTTTCCTGTAGGATTCTTCTGCAGTAGAGGTAGACTAGCTTAAGTTAGATTTTTGAATACTCTTGTATTTTTCCTGTAATATGCAGTAGCTACAGTGAAACACTAGTTAATAAAAATAAATGCAATCCTCACAATAAAATCTTGTCTCCTTTTTTTGGCAACAAAGTTTTATTATAATGGAAATTATAGATGTACATGCTCATCCATATTATTATAAATTCCTTCATCTCTGACACATTCCAGTAATTTGAAGGCTATTTTCCCTAAACTGTTGTTTTCTACTAATAATTTCCTATTATGGTTGAGCCTTTCTCCCAAGAAGCATACATGCATAATTCCTGAAAACCATGACAGGCTAGGATCAGAAAGGGCCTGTTTTTATTTCACAGAAAACAACCTCAAGTCTGGTAGCTGAGCCTGCTATCAGTGGAATTGGAAGGGTGACTTTCAGAGCAAAGCAGCTTCGGGATCTCTTGGCCTTGCGGCCACATCTGTGCTAAAAGATGAAATGTGCCCAAGATGTTCTCTGGTGCTGTGGCCAGCCAGTGTCACTCCATCCAGGATATTGCAGTTGGATGTGTCTGTGTGGAGCGTTGGCTCATGATTATGGTCCCTGGACTGCCTGAACTCCAGAACTGCACTGATAATCATTTGGGAAAGTGTTAACTGGCCCAGGGCAAATCATGCCAGGAATAGTTCTAACAATTTACTGGTGTAGGCAATCCAATCTTACAGCCCAGGAATGCATCCTGGCACTGCTGAGTTTACTAGTGGAGACATAGCCTCTGGTGCCACATGCTTTGAATAAATAATTAATTAGTTGAGCAGGTTTAAGATCTCTGATCATATAGTGTTCCATGTTGGCAGAAAAAAAAAGTCACATTTAAGCTCTTAGAGGGGAGAAATGCTTGTCTTGTTCAAAATTTGTGTGATTCCAATGCTTAAACTTTCATGTTGGAGCTTTAAGCTCTTGCAGTTCTTCTCAAAACCAAAGAAAGGTTATATGGAATAGCACACTAAGCATCCAAATAAGAAAACTGGACTTAGAAATGACTGTTGTGCATGCTCTTCCTTCCCTGCAGTGTGCACGCCAGTGGGGCTCTCGCGGATGTTTACAGTAATGGGGCAGTTGCTGGTGAAGCCGACAGTAAGTGCTGCACTATTCTGTCCTCCTGTGCTACCTGTGAGCGGGTGGAATGGTATTTGGGTACTTTCTTCTAGAATGCTTATACTTCTGCAGAACTCTTCAGTTCATCAGAGATTCTATATTTATATACTCATGTCATGTTTTTCGTGTAGCACAAATGCCTGTTTTTCCCCAAAGTTTTTCTTATAATAATACAGACCTTATCTGATTTTTTTGATTTATGTCAGTGCTACTAATATTTATTACCAGTATTTCCTGCTGTGTTTTATCAGTGCCTGAAAAGTGTGGGCATATTCTGAGTTCAGTAGCAAAGACTATAAGAGCAAACAGAGTCTGGATAACAGGAAGGGTACCTGGGGGTACACACAGATGGGTGAAATGTGGGTAGTTGTCATCTTTAAGAGCTTCTTACACACAGATGCTCTTTGGTTCATATCCTGAATGCTGTGAGGGTAGGGAGAAGTTTGTACCACATACAAGTGCTCTGGTGACTTGCATGTCACATGTCCTAGTTTGTATTTACTAAAATTTGGGTGCACTTAGACCTTGCATTCCTTTTCATTGGTCAGTTCAACCATGGAAATACAAAGAAAATACCTACTATTTTTATCTTCAGTATCAAAGCACCTGGTAGCTGAGGTAGACTGCTTCATTTATTTGGTTTTAGCTTCAATAGCAATTTATATTTGCATGAAATACTAGCTTATGTGTAAATTTGCTTTTTAATACGATTTTTCAAAATATTTTATTTTTGTTTAAATTGAGTGTGAAGGTTGATAAGATTTGAATGTAGGTCAGACATAGTGTTCTCTCTTTAGATTGAAGCTGAACATAAAGGCCTTAACTTGAAATAAAAACTTTAAGGTAACTTTGCTTACAGTAAAGATACAACTGTATAACAGAATGGAATAATCTTCTGTGAAGTTCTTATTTGTGTCACTATTGTAAAGTCGTGGACTGTATATTTAAAGTACAGGTTAGAGGAGCAAAGTGAATCTGATTATGTAAGTGTAGTCAGGGAAACAAGTGTCTCTGATACTCAGTTCATGTTTCTGTTTCCAAATACAGATCCTGGAAGACCTAGATGAGCAGATGTATATCATCACTTTAGAGGAGGAAGCAATTCAGAGGAAGCTTAATGGTATGTATGCTATCCCTGTAATGGTACAGCTTCAGATACAGCTTTTAGAGTAGAGTGGTCCTGGTCAGGAGTATTGGTCTCACTGTTGTGCAGCCTCTTCACTCAAAACAGAAAATGTCAACATCTTAGCCTGTAACAAATGTTACAGGTGTACATTTCCTCACTGGGTTTTCCAAGATTGGCTCTTGTGTATGTGCTGTTTGCTTTGGTTGTGTTTTTGAATCTTCGTCAGCTCTCTAATGTGGGAATTTTCTGAGCCTGAGAGCAACTGAGTAGTTGTTCAGAACCACCACCCTTACTGCAAAATAGCTTGGATTGGTAAATTACTCTATTTCAGCCTTGTTTGAAGAACAATGAAGTTACATTAGCAAGAGGATTGACTTCCTGCAATATGAGTTTTGTATTTAATTTGGAGGATTTTTTGTTTCAGTTGATTGTTATTTAAAATCTTAGGTAGTAATCCATTAAAAATCAGAGCACTCTTTTATATTTTAGGGGTTATTTGGTGAATTTAATAATAAAAAAATTCTATTAATAAGTAATGAAAATTAATAATTACAAAAAGGTTTTTAGACTTACTGTATTTAGTCTTACAGTTTTGCATTTCTTGGTAAGATGTTTCTGTTATGAAGTATTTAAAAAACATGAAGTCAAGTATGAAGCTTTGGCTTAGAATAGAAAGGAGTGTTGCAACAGGCACGCCCCAGTTATGGAAAATGTATTGGTTCTATAAACCTGGAAATCATGTTGTACAAATCTTCTGACTTGCTTTTAACTGCATGGATAAGCCATCCATCCATAATTTACACAATTGCTGCAGTTTCAAAAACCAAGGACTTTTCATGTAAGACAGCACAACAATATATGTGTCATGATGACTGTCTACTTTAGTCTTAATTTTTTAAGTTTCCTATTTTTTCTCTCCTGCTTTTCAGTCTTCTGTCACATCTTAAGCTTTCATTCTCTGAATTCTTATTCAGTCTCCTTTCAGAGTTGCTTGGTCAGGGGAAGTACCTTTGATAGCAGAGATCATGGTGGGCATTTTTATTCCAGTGCTTAAAATTTGTGGAGGGGTAGTGACTTCTTCGTGCTGAAATCAGCCATCACTTCAGTTTAGAAGTAACATTCACCTTTTCAGGTGTTTATAGTGACACACATATGTGTGTGCATTCACACACAGTGCATGCAGTGAGTGTCTTTGAAGCTGTGATGGGGTAATGATAATCATTCTGTGTGTTTGATGTTAGCTGGGAACTGTAAAAATGTTTGTTACTGAGTATTTTATGTTGTCATGGTGATTCTGCTTGTGTACAACACAGAGCAATGACCCAATAGTTATTCAGGAATCTGTTGGAAGCAGTGCTGAGAGAGGTTTGCTCTTCAGTTGGGGAATGTGATTTTTTTACGTGATACTCGGCTGCTCCTTTTCTTGCAGAAGTCTCTCAACAGCTGCTTATATTGCAGTTTAATATCACTTGTGGAGGGGACCTAGGCTGTTTGTAGGTGCCTGCTAACTGGGTATGGATTTAGGATATATGCTGGGAGCTCCCCTAACACCAGCCAAGAGACTGGATTTGCTTTCAGCAGATGGCTTGGTATTCAGTGAAAAGTGGAACTGCAGCCCACCCATATTCCATGCAGCACTCACCAGCCTGCTCTCGAGCAGTGAAAGATGTGGGGCTTAAGTGTCCTTAGACAGGAGAGGAACTGAATTCCCTCTGTTTGCAGTGCTGAGGGAATGGCATTGACACCCCCAAAAGGAATGCTTGAAACATTCTCTCTGTACATTCATATCTCTGTACACCCTAGGTTGGTGTACAGAGAAAATTAATGGACTTAAGCTGAAAAGTAAATGAAAATCTAAACTTGCGTGTAGCTGGGACAATATGTTATATGTGCAATAAGATACTTTGCAGGATTTTTGCAGTAGTTACTCCAGTAAATTTAAGCATGGTTCTCATTATGGTGAGCATGGAAACCTTCATCTTCTTTTCCAGAAGTCTTTCTAATACAAATTATGCCAGAAGCATTAACATCGTTGTTGCCAGAACTATGAAGGGTCGTGTTTACCATGTTTATTGCATTTTAAAAAGTGTGCATAAACGGGGGTGGTGCTAATTACATCAGTAAACGTCGTGCTGTGATGTTAGAGGCCACAATCTGTGTTTTAGCACACAGATTGTGTCTCTTTGTTGCTGTATCACAGCAGATATGTTCAGCTACGCAGCCATGGATATTGCAACTCTTCCACAGTGTTGGTGGTGGAAACCCATGGAGCTTAATTAACCCTGCTGGGCAGGTTTGCAGTAAAGTGCTCTGAAATATATACTTTATTTTTATGTATAACTAAAGCATTGAATTGTGATTAAAACGAAGAGGACCAGAGCAGAGGCTTAAGTGATACTCGATGATTGTAAAGCTTTTCATATTTGAAAATAAATCTATTTGTGAAACTGTAGATCTTCTTTGTGGGAACCAATTTTCTTCCTCCTCAGGTGTCTGCAGTGTCTAACTGAAAATCGGAGGAGGAGGGAGGGGAAAGTTTGATTGTGTTATCTACCTTAGTATTTTTATCTATTGAAGAGATACTGGGCTTTGGGAAAATGTTTGTTTCCAGTGTGTTATATTTCAGTACCCACATCACTCCTACAGTTGAAGAATAAAGCTGGGACTTTTTTATATTAAAAGAAAAAAGTTGCCTTCAGCTATTAGTTTTCCTGAATCCAAAGAGACGGGTGGGGTAGGATCAAAAATACTTGTTTGATCAAAGTTATTGGCTCTGAAGGTATCCTTACCTATGTAAGAAAGATGAAAGGTGTTGTTTTTATTGCAACTAGTAACAGTGTAATTTTGAACTAATTGGTGGTGAACTGCCAATCACCTTGGGGGAATGCAAATAGATACTCTTACAATTTCCTTTGAGGTACTGAAATCTTATGTCGGGGCTGGAAGAAAAACAGAATAATACCGTTAAATTGACCTTAAATGAGCTGCTTTGTGGCTTTCTGGGAGAATCCCTTCTAACTTTTCATTGCTAGTCCAAACAAGTCTCGTCTACCAATTTGATTTATTGGCTAGACAGCGCTGACATTGAACTTCGTGCGTGTTTGAAATAAAGCTAATGTTAGAGAGCTTTTAAGAATTTAGCTGCATCCTTTCCAAATACTCTTTTGACTGATCTGAAACATTGCCTCTCTCGTAAAATAACCTTTTGTGTAGCAACCTGTTGTTTGCAACTATTTTTAAGGAGGAACTACAACAGCACTTAGATATGATTCAGAATTTCTACTGACCTGTCTTAGGGACCTTCTGTGATGATGCTGATTTGTTGGATAGACTCCCATGAAATCAGTGTTTTGAGCTCTGGATTTTTATATTGATGGAAGAAAAAAACATATATATTGAACTGAGCTTTTCCTCAGAGACTCCTAAATCACTTACATCAGATGCCTGACTTGAGTTTTCCTTCTTGTTCAACTGCTTCCATGAAAGTTCTTTTCCCACTGAGCTCTATAGCGATCCTTTTTCCCACCTAATAGTAATTAGTCATTCCATAAAACAGATGTTTTAGACTTTTCTGAGGGGGTAAGGTATCATCACAAAAGCTTATTTTTATAGTGGTAATTAGCTTGGGTTTTTAAAAAGACTTTTTCTGAAAATCTGTGTATTATGATTAATTTTTTAAAAAACATTGAGAAGTGAAACTGACATTTCTATTTTCAGGCTTTGTATTTCAACTTCAAGTTGTAAGACATTGTAATGGAACAGTGTCTGTAGGTCTTACTGGATAGGTCTGAGATTAGAGATATTTATATATTTGAAGCCCTGTAAATATTATCCCATACTCATTATGTCACTGATAACCAAGATAAATGTTTAGACATAGCACAGCAGTTACATGTTATATGCAAAAATGTGTGTGAAAGAAACATTCAGTTAATCCGATTAAACATGTAAAATTTTAAACAGTTGGATGTTTCATTGATGATTTGACTGCATTGAGCAAATCAGTATTTAATAGTCTGCAAGAAAGTCACCTTTTTTCTTGTATTGAGGTTGCTGGATGGATGAGTAGAGTACAGAAAATAAGGAAATAATGAGACTGGACTACCAAGTAGTGTTGCTTTGCCAGCAGCCTAAGTGCTGCTTAGATTTTGTAGGCAAGTGATCAAGATATGAGATAAAAGCCTGGACAAGAATATTAATCTCATATAGATTTATTAAAGACTGTTTAAAAAAAGTATGTAGACCATGGTGCTCTTACAGGTTAGCCCACAGCCAAAGGTGGGGCTGAGGGTAGGGAATGGCCAGAAGGTGAAGGGTATGGATGTAAATCAGCAAAACAACAGCAGAGAGGATTTGGGTTTAAGACAGCTGTCACTGCTGTGGTTGTTACTGCAGAGTGAAATTGGCCTGGAATAGACAGGGAAATGATGAGCCTTTAACTTATTTTCAGGTGAGATTGTCCCACTTTCATCCCTTTTATGTCTGAACAAAGGCTGAGTGGAGAGTGTTTCTAATTTATCCCAGGCAGAGTATTTCCAGGCTGTGATTGCAGAGAGTGAAAGCTAAAGCAGAAGTAATGGGAGGGGGACTGAAACAGATGTCTAGTCAGCATTGCAGAGCTGTGTCAGTGCCTGAACACTGTGCAGGGTTTGTAGAGGAACTGGCAGCAAGGAGGGAAACCCCAGGGTGCTTGCACAGGGAAAGAGGAGTGGTTGGAAGAAAATGGAAGGTTGAAGAGAAGAAGAATAAAGAGAGAAAATGGGCTGAGTGTCTTCAAGGCTGTGTAAGGATAGGAAGAAAAGTTGATGAGCAACTTTTAGGCAGAAAATTAGTAGGAAGAAAGGAATTAATATTACAGTTGTCAGGGCTAAGCTGATGTAGAGGAGAAAGTATGAGGAGTTGCACAACGGTGACACGTATATTGAAACTGGAAAGTGGAAGAGGTTGGTCTCATGGGTGGTTGTGGGAATATCTGATTGTGGCACAGAGGGACAGAGCAGGCAAACTGCTATGAGCAGAAGATCCATCAGCAAGCAGGTCAGCAGTATGGAAACTGAGCTTGCTGAGGAGAGGGAGGGAGGGGCAGAAGCTGAATCGAGAGCTCTGGCCACTTTAAAGGCAAAGGTCCACTTTTGCTAAATAATAATGCTCCTGAAGGGCATCTGGGGATTCTTTATATCTTGGTACAAGAATCATATAGGGATTTAAGAATGAGGCATTTGAGACACCCTATCTGTCACACTGTGACTGCTCTTTGGACTGGTGTGAGAGTTCTGCATCAGCAGAATAGGCTGGGATCACAGGAGATGATGCTGAAACCTCTGTGCTGAACTCTTCTTGGTAGACTCTGCTATTTCTGAAAAGTATTTGAAGAGTCTCAAAGAAACACCTGCAGTTTAAAATCACAAGTGCTTAATGTGATGCTTCCTAAATCCAAATTATCACTGTGTGCCTTGCAGTCACATCCAAAAGAAAATCATATCTTTTGTTTTAAAAGGTGTATCTTCCACAGTGGAATACCAGACGGTAGAATTGGAACGTGAGCTTGAAAAAGTGAAAAGCAAGAAAACAAATCTAGGTAATGAACTTTCTAGTGTTTCATGTAGATTGTAGTTTACTAAATGACCTTAAGGTGCTGTGTTTACTTTGGAGCAGTTGCTTGATTGATTCCAGTTTGTTCTTAACCAAATTTGTGCATTTGCAAATACATTACATGAAATCATTGCACCCCTCCAAGAAAAAAAATTAAGTAAGGAGTCTGATTTGGGTCTTATTTTTAACAGTATTTTAGAGAAATTGTAACACTTCTTTGCATGGAGCTTTTAGTATAATGTGGTTATGAATATTTGGGCTAATCTAGGACATTACTTTCCTTTTTGTGTTTGAATTGTTTCTGTAAAATTCAAACAGTGTTTGAATTTTTCTTGCTAATGATGTCCAGTGAAGTTCGTTCTGTCTTTCCCGCCTTACAAGAGGAAAATACTATTTAAATATCTGAAATTCTCTTGTGTCCCTTTTAAGGCATGCTGAAATATAGTTACAGGGAAACATGCCTCTGAGGAAAATCTACCTGTCTCCCCAGCCTTTCTTTAGAGAGGTTTCATATTTTTGCCATTGCTTTGTTGAGCTGTACAGGGTGGATGTTGTTATGAACTGGTTGATGTTTATTCCAGATCAGGATACTGTTGTTACTTACATTTATAGTGAGCTTACAGATAGCTGAATGATTCTTACTTGTTTTATTCTAAGGTGATCTATGGAATTAGGCTTATGTTTTTTTCTCTTCTGAACAGAACGGAGGAAAAAAGCTTCTGCTTGGGAAAGGAATTTAGTTTATCCAGCTGTCATGATATTGCTCCTGATTGAGACAGTAAGAACTTTTTTTTTCCCCCAGCAAAAAGTATGAAGAGTTCTTTTGTTATTTGAAGGAACAGTTTTAAATTTTTTGGAGTGAAGCCTGTTTAAGCAACTATCTTGATATCCTTTTCTTGACCATTAAAAAAAAAAAAACAACAAAACTTGGTATTATGGAGTCTGGTGAGGATAAATATGTAGATTTTAAAAATGTGGAATACTTTCCAATAACAAGACTTTCTACTTTTTTATAGTCCTTTTCAGTTCTCTTAGTTGCTCTCAACATTCTTTACCTGTTGGTTGACGAGACTGCAATGCCAAAGGGATCAGGGGTAAAGTAATATTCTCTTACAATTTTTCTAATTTTAGTAAAGCTTTGGAGCTTCACTTTGCAGAAGTGCAAGTGAGAGCTTTTGCTTTAATCATGTGGAAACTAATGAGCCTTGACCTTGACTTTGCTTCTTCATTCCTGTGCCCACACAAACATTTATTACGTCATGTTGTAGTGAGTTCTTACTAAAATAGTGCAGAAGCTTTATGTAGATACAATGATGCACTAAAGCAGATCAGTAGTCTGGAGTTTGTAGTTCTGTCTTTGCAATACATTCCACTGCGGTTTGAAAACTGCTGGTGCCATTGCATGGGGTGAGGGGACTTGGAGGGTGGTACACCAGAACACCCCTGAAACACTAGATTGAGAGAAGGCTGTATTTCATGTAAGATGTTACGTATTTTGTTCTTGGTAGAACTTAACTTTATGAGCTGTTGCATGTACCTTATTGAATTTGCAAAGTATCTTTTTCCTTGCAGGGACCTGGAATAGGAAATGCCTCCTTATCCACCTTTGGCTTCGTGGGAGCTGCACTTGAAATAATTTTGATTTTGTATCCTTTCTGAAAGAATTCTGTCTGTTAACAAGTATTCTGTCTAGTTTTCTGGGACACTGGTAATACACTAAGCACTAGCCTGGAAAGAAGAAAGGTCAGTCCTTCTCAGACACTTGTTTTTGTTTCTTTTTTGTTTCTTTAGTTCTTAAGGCTTTTAGGAGACTGCTGAGAACTTGAGTGAATCTTGCATTCCTTGGAGGTTCCTTTTTTCCTTGATTCTCACAGCTATCTCATGGTATCTTCTGTCGTCGGCTTCTACAGTCTTCGTTTTTTTGAGAATTTCACTCCCAGGAAGGATGACACAACTATGACAAAGGTAAGGTACAGTCTGGGAATGGGGATGGCCTCCTCCTGTCTTTCTTGCCACCCAAGACAAACTGACTTTCTTAGTAATTGCCCTGAATGGCTCATTTGCAGTGATCAGTATTGGTTTGTAAGCTTCGTAAACACAAACTGGAAGATTGTCAAAATGCTGAATGAGTGGGAAAAAGGATGTGCTCTGTTTAGTTTGGATGGCACCCATTCACTTGTAAAAAGCCAGGAATGGCAGAGCTTGTTAACTGGCTATAGAAAAGCAAGTGAAAGAACTTCCTTCAAAGGGAGCTTATTGCTAATGAGTAACTTTGATTGTGTTAACTGTATTTCAGGGAGCTCGTTTTAGATCTGAACAACGTGGTTGCTAGAAGTAATACAGACAAAGTAATACAAATCTGAATAATCAAACTAAGACTGAGTACAGCTCTTCAGCAACATTTTGCTATCTGAAGCTAATTTGACTTTATACAATTTAGCACTGGCTTTAGAATAACCTGTGCTGTTACCTAATTTGGAAGAATGTGCCTAGGTTTTTGGCAAAATATTCCCACAGCTGACATGGGGAAGTGATCAGTTACCAAGGAACAGATGTTGAATTTCATTATTTATTCAGCATGTTTCATTGTATCTACTTTTAAATTTAAGTAATGAATTAAGATACTTTTACTACAGATTGTTGGAAGTGAGAAAGTGGGTATGCGCGCAGAATGATCAGAGTAATAAGTAGTAGAGAGTTGGAATGTTCTTAATATTTCCTATTGATTGTTTACAGTACATCAGGAATAGTGTGGAAATAAATAGTGAATGTACAAATGTATACCTACTTTCAAGTTTTCTTTATTCTTCCTTTGGGCTTCTGATAGAACTAGACCTGAAGAAAATGATGCCTTGTGAAAGAAAGTTTCAATTACTCTTTTTAGAGGCTTTACAAGGACAAGAGTAAAATCTAACAGCTGTGAATTTTTTCGTATTATTTAAAGTAGACAAGAGGCATTGAATTGAAAGGAAGCTCTTTGTTGTAATTTTTTAAATAGTGCTAATCCTGCAAGCAGTTACATCCAAGGCTTAAGCTGATGTATCAGTCATCCATTCTAAGCCCATGGAATTGTTCTTTTATAAAACATTCACAGGAAGTAAGTAAACAGTTGATGCTTTGCAACATGGTGTTCTGAATAACTTTGAATCTGAGCATACATAACACTTTGATTAAAAGCACATGAATACATATTTGATTTTTTTCTTGGATTGTCTTGGCCTTGTTTAACGCCATGTGGAGAGGAGTGACAGAAGTCAGCAAGACTAACAATATGCTACTGTAAATTGCTTTAGGTTCAATTTGAAGAATGTGCCTTTTAAGAATTCTTCTTTTTCATCTTGACCACAATTTTTCTTTGTGTTCCCTTCAGCAATCCCATTTATCATTTAAATGCTGTTTGTCATTTTCAAACAGATAATTGGAAACTGTGTCTCAATCTTGGTGCTGAGCTCTGCTTTACCAGTGATGTCAAGGACACTTGGTAAGTGAAATGGGAATAACATCACAATAAAGGATGTTTAATTGAATTTAAAAAAAACACAAGAAAAAAGAAGAGCCTGTAGGTGTATTTTCCGTAGTATGTATGTAATTTGCCATCACTTCCAGATGAAAGAGCAGGTATCTGTGGCCTTCATTTCTACATGAACATGAACTGTTGAACATACATCTATGCACGTGAGCTGCAGAACATACTTTCTAAAAAAAGATACTAAGCATTTTTTAGAGAATATATTAAGAAGGTCAGATTTGAAACTTCTTAAAGCAGCCAATTATGAGATGAAAAGACAGGAAAACTGATTGTTCAGAGCAGTATGAAGTAGTTTCATGTTCACATTGAAATTAGTGCTTAGTTCCTGTCAAAAAATAGATTTGAGATCTGGTGTCTGAAATTTGAGGTAGCACTGAGTGCAAATGGCTTTTTAAAAACAGTTAATGACTCTTCATTTATTAAGTTTTTTAATCAGCAGTGATACCAATGTACTTTCATTTTCCCTGCAATAATATGCATGTATTTTTTGTTAACTTCATTTTTCAAATTTAACCATTTAGAGTCTACCATGGCAGAACTGAAGAACTCCTGATTTTATTGCTAAGGATTGGCAGTAGCATTTGAAGCAGTTAAGCTGTTTTAACCAGTTGGAAGGACGTGTTGTATCTTCACTTTAATTAGGCAATCTTCAACTTGAATTCTTGAAGTTAAATTGCAAGGTTATTACGTGTTTTAAGTAGTGCAGAATGCTTGTACTTAATGTAAATTTCATTGGGAACATTAAGTAGAACAAAACAAAAATCTTCACCTCGGGCTGTACAAGTCCTAAGTACAAGCTTAGAAGTTTGAGCTCAGGCTCACAGACCAGCAGTGTGTGCTCAGTAGTTTTGTAGCTGGTTTTCCTTTCAGGGAGAAAACTCTTGAATTAAGAGTTGTTCCTTGTTTTTCAGTAAATTATACTGTGTATTCTCATGCTATGTATATCTGCAGATGAGGCATTTTAATAAATTATACATAATTTCTGTAGCAAATGAAAAGCCCTCTGTGGTGCATTTTGGAGTGTTGAATCTTAAAATAGGCATTCTAGAACTTACTTAAAAAATCTGTAGTAAAACTCCACAAGAATGCAAAAGAGTAATTCAAGTACTTAAAGCAGTGCAGTTTTAAAACATAACCAGTATGATAAAGGTCTAAGAAGTGAAATGGTTCTAGCATGTGGAGCCAGATGTTACATAGAAAAATCACTGTTTGAGAATAGAATTGTAATGTAAGTTTGTGTCCGCTAAGTTACTGCATTCAAGACTTGTTTAAAAGAAAATAAAATTAATTGTTAATGATCCATGAGATTAGCAGTTGATAATAACCAGATTCTGTGGCAGTAAGTGTACACGCTGGGTCCATTGTTGTCTCATAGGAAACAGATTAATGGTAAAACTCACTTAAAAACCAGACTAACAAGTGAAATTCCTGAATAGTTTGCCATAGAGATAAATAAAAGAAGAAAAAAGATGGAACAATTAACACACAGCTAACAAATGCACAGCCACAGCTGTCCAAACAGGATTAATAGAGTGTATTAGAGTACAGTGAGTCATGTGGTGCTTTTGCAGAAATATCAATGTGTGTTGCACTACATGCCACTGCCCTGTGGCACTGAATAGATGAAAAGAAATAAATATGTTAAGCAGATTCATAGTCTTTTCACTTTATTAAAAAAGCGAGATTCTAGACTATACAGAAAAGAGTAGACTTTATCCTTATGGGAAAGGTGAAAAAGCAAAAGTTATCTAATACATGCACTGACCTTTTTCAACTCTTAGAAATGGAAGTGGTTTCTTACATGTGTCATAGCATTCTAATTAGATGTGTAGGTGGTGGATGTGTCTAATCTGTCCTTCTTCTAGAACTCCAGGAAAGTTTTAAACTAAAATAAGTTATTTTGCTTAAATAAGTTAACTCATATTTTCCCAGAACTTTTCAGCCTTTTAGTAGCCCTTCAGAAATGTTTCCCACCAGCACCATATTGCTAATCACAGAGAAACAAATTGGGAACAAGGCCCTTAATAGTCAAGAATACAAAAACAAAGAATGCCAGAGAAAATTGAACTTTCTAGTATATGGAATTTTTCCTAGAATTCTACACTTGAGTATTAGGTGCAAGTAAATGGGGATTTTAAATCTGTGTGTGCTGTCTAAAACCTACTATTTGTTTTTAACCTGAAGAATTGCTTAATAGTTTATTTAGTAAAATTTCATCAGCTTTTATGTGTATATATTTGTGCCACTAGATAGGCAAGTTTTTATTCAATTACTGAAGAGTTGTTAAAAGTCTTGGGTTTTTTTCTCTGTGGGCTGAGTAGATACTGCTTCTGTAAAAAAGACATCAAAACCTTTTAAGCTTTTTCTCTCGTGAGTTTACAGATGTAATGTGTCACTTTTCTGATGAGCAGTGACTTTTTCTGTTTGTAAGAAGAAATTGAATGTAATTTATGGACAGTAATTTTCCCACCTACTCTAACAGAAGTGTCAGGGTTAATTTGTTTGTCCTTGTAACACTGCTCCATGACTTACTGTTCTTTTGGACCTCTGTGTGTCAAGGAATGTTATTCCTTTTCCAGAGAATTCCAGTGCTCTGCCTGTTTTGTTCCTTTTCCTTTAAAGTTTTGGAAGCCTGTACATTCAAACTGGACTTTCTTAATTTTCATGTGGCTTCACAGTCTAAAACACTGCGACTTTGGAAATATTAAGGACACTGTTTGCCTTAAAGTGGGAGAGCAGCTCTGTGTTTATTGTCCTTCAACTCTACCAGTTAATTCAGGCAGCCAGTTTCTTCTTTCTGTGCTAAGACCCTTTGTGCTTTTTTAGTGTTTCTCCCTGCCTCTTTTGCTGTTTTGATCAGTGATTGTTTTGTTTCATCACTTCTTTTCATTTCAATATTTTTACCCTAGATACCAAATTCAATTCCCGTGTTTTAATTTAAATGACTGATGCTGAGTATAAGAAGTGTGTGTATCTTTTAACATTGTGATAGCTGGCTTGTAAGTCTTGGGTATCTGAGTACAGTGGGATTCCTAAGTGCCAGGTTTACCCTTGGAAGAAATGCAGCTGACCCTTAATTCTGTCTCTTCATTCATTATCACTTTTAAAGTCAGTTTTTAAAAGCACCAGAACACTTTTAAAAATGAGATGATAGAAAATCAGGAGCTTTCAGGAATTTCAGAGCCAGGGCTACTTTGTGATTGCCTCATTTGCTGCTGCCATTTTACTTCTGGGACAGAGCTTCAGTGTGACAGTTCTCATACTAAAGCTGCTTTTGCACTGTTGTGAGGGCACACTTCTCTCTGACATCACCTACACCAAAGTTTTTTTTTGGAATACAACAGCTTTTGAATCCTAGACCATGGTCATGAGGCTGTCATCTCAATGTTCTGCTGTGTGTTCAGTGCAGTATTCCATGACACCTGACAAAGGAACAACCTGTGGTTCTTCCTCTTCTGCCTTCTGCAATGGGCCCTGCACCTTGTAGATGTTTCCATGTTTCAGAAAAATGTTGTTCACTTAATTAGTGATTGACAGGCCTTTGATCAGCACAAAGCCCAAGTGTCAGGGTTGGAGGTGCCCTGTGAAGAAGGACCTGTCAGCACCATCTTTCAGCCTCTTTTCCTTCTGTGCAAATGCTCCATGGCTGTAGTGGTGGGTGGATCCAGGAGAAAAAAAACTGCAGTTGGAAAGAGGTCTTTAAACTTTGGTTTCAAAAGCAGTGCTCTGGAAGAACACTTTAAAGGCTTAGTGTTTACTGTAAGATGTTGTGGCTCTCATAGGCTGTTTCCTACTTGTATTTTTAAAAGAAAAAACTCAAGGTGCATTTCATTCTTTTCTGGAACCATTAAAGATTTTATAGAAACTGAGGTTTCAAGCAGTTTTCATACTAAAGCTGATTTTTTCCTAGTTACATTTACTGGAATTAGAAAGAGGGTTCTTACCTAGAATAGACAATTAATTTAAACTCCCATTATTCAAGCATTTTACTAGGAAGCTTAAAAAAGATTTTGATCAAGGTGTCTTACAGTCTTACAGTGACCAATAAACATTATCTTGTGTTTAACCATGTGTCTTCTGATGTGCTGTCTGTAAGAATTTTGCAGCTAAATGTAATAGAAGAAATAAATGTAATAGAATGTATAGAAATGTATAGAAAATAAATGTAATTTTTTTGCATTTTCGAAAAAAATGTTATGACTATTTTGATGTAAGTCTTGCATGCAATTTAACAGGAATCACCAGATTCGATCTCCTTGGAGACTTTGGAAGGTTCAACTGGCTGGGGAACTTCTATATTGTGTTATCTTACAACTTGCTCTTTGCTATCATGACAACGTTGTGTCTGGTCAGAAAGTTCACCTCTGCTGTGCGAGAGGAGCTCCTGAAGGCATTAGGTAACACAGCCCTGAACATTCACCACGTGCTTGACCATTCCCTTTCTCCACCACTGACACCTTTTTGTGCTACTGGTAAAGTTCTGTCACAGCTCACAGAATACTCTGTTTAGGTGGAAATTTCTCTGAGTTAAGGTGTGAGGATGAATAGCATTGTGTTGTTTTTTTGAAGAGCCCAGAGCTAAGGTACAATGTTGATTTTAATTATATGCCTGTGGTACTTACTGGTCTCCAGTTGGATTTTCAGTCTTTGGAGAGCACGGAAACATTCTCATTGCTATGAGCAATTATTCCCCATTAAAACTTCAGGTTATGTATGGGTTGGCATTCTTCTTTTTTGTCTAAAGCAACTTATTAATTCCCTAAAAATAATGAGCAGAGATGTTAACTGCTTTGTTGTCATACTTTTTTTTGGACATCTATTCAGAAAATCTTTGTACAGAAGGTACATAACCTTAGTAACTGGCTTAGTAAAACCTGTACCCAATGTAATCAAAAATTTGATCAAATTTTGCATTGATATTTGTTGACCATAGAAGAAAGGATTGAAACACGTTTGATACTGAGGATAAAATGTTTTTGTTTTTTTTTTATTCCTGTTGCCTCATCTTACCTTTGCTAATTAAGAAAGCTCCTCTCTTTAGATCCCTAGTGTACTATTTGCTTAAATTGAGAGGATTAATGGTGAAACTTTAGTGTTTCTTTGTAACTGAGGATTTAGTTTGCATCATCTAGCAGTTACTCACGTTAGTTTTCACTGCTCTCAGAGTTGTGATGCTGAAACAAAATCCAAGCACTCCCCAGAGTGCTGGTGGAAGATTTGTTTAAAATAGTTGTAAAATAATTAGAAATAAAGTGTTTAATAAAAAATTACAGATGTTGGAGGCAGATTAAGAAACATAAAAATGCAGGCATCGTAGGGTAATATTCACTGGATTTGACACAAGTAAGGAGTCACAAACCCTGAAGTGTGCAAGTTCCTGGCACAAACTGGGTTTGTTTTCAGTGCTGTACATCAGTGTCTGTTAAAAACTGTCCCATGGAATTCAAAGAATGAGAGCCAAAATTGGCCTATGACCAAAAAATTAATGCATTAGGACTACAAATAAGGTAATATTACAGAGATTTTGGTTTTTTAGTAGCGCAGTTGATTTTGGAATTCCAATTCCAACAATGCAAGAAATTTACCTCTGTACATCATGGCACTTCAGTAAAACATTCAGTGCAGTGTACACAAAATAAATAAGAAATTCTTCCCAGCTTTGATCCTTAGCTTTAGAGACTTGCTAGGAGACTTCAGAGAGAACCTGTAGCAAGCAAGGAAGAACTGGCATCATGCCTCTTTTGAATAAAATATGGCTAAATTTGCCATATTTCCTCATCTCCCTCCTCCCCAAAAAGAGGAATTTAACTGCTTGCCTGGGGCAGGATGTGAGACTTGAATTAGCACTCAAAACAGAGAATTGTACAATAAGAACAAATGGCTGGAATGAGACAAATCAGTAATAGTGTAGTCCTAAAAATGTAATTAGATATATAAATAGTTTAGAGAAGTGATCTGGTCATCACCAATGACATTAAGATCAGCAGTGGGTAATTTACAGAAAGATGTTATGGTTTAAAAGAAACATTTTAGGCAATTATTTAGGTCTTCGTAGGCAACAGGGTAAGTTACTGCGAGTGTTTCTTAGTTCTTAACATCTGAGTCTGTGATTTAAGCAATGGAAAGTTGGGGTTCTCTGTCTTCCATGCTTGGAAGAATCCATGTAATGGATTTTCTCACTTAAACATCACTGAGGGAATTTCCCAGAAGCAATTCTTACAGGAGATAGAACATCAGTTCTGGTCTTCAGCAAGTGTGAAGTCCGCAATCACGAAGTAGGATGTGGGTTGTCTGTGCTCTTTTGAATACCTGTGTGCATGAAACAAGTTTTATTTAGTCTTAGTTTAACCTTATTCTGTGATGTTTTGCAGGATTAGATAAACTTCATCTATCAAACAATCCAAGAGACTCGGAGACAAAGCCTTCTGCAAATGGCCATCAGAAAACACTGTGATAACAATCACCTGCAATCAGCAGAGCTGAAGACATCAACCTCATGGCATTCCTGTCATCTCATCAGCATTTTTATATTGCTTTTAGTTGTTAGTTTGGGTCGAGCCTTGTCTCATTTTGATGCTGTGTGCTTCTGAGGAAGTTAGGTGTGTCAGATTCTTCTCTTTCCAGTGAACTTTTGGTCTGCTTGTTTATTTCCCAGGAAGTTAATGCAGGAGGTGCCTTGAAGACTGGAAGCTGAAGAGAAAGATGCATTCTTTTTCATTTGTTGAAAGTCTCACATCTTTATTTTTGAACTTGCTACCATTTGAATGCGCAGTACCTCCTGTGTTACACAAACACAGCTATAAAGAATAACTTTGGGACTTGATTTTAAAAAGAAGAAAACATACACTTGAAGGCCAATATGATCCTTACTGGAAATGTCAAGTACCTGGAGTAGGTACCTGTGACAGGAGATAAACAGCTCTACTGAGAGTGAGTTAACAAGGACAGGAGAGATGGCAGTTCCCTCGGTGCTGGGTGCAGTAGGCTGTGTCACAGCGCTTTCTCAGAAGGCCAGTGTTTTCTCTGTCCTTAGCTCTAAATGCCAGCTTGCTTTACTGGTGGTCAGACAAAGTCTTACACAAGTCCAAGATGAAGATTAACTTCAGTGTTAAATCTGAGCCTAGTATGCTTTGTAAAAAGCTGTGTAGATCCTCTGTCACAGCTGTCACAGTTCTGTGAGCTGTTGTGCCGTGGAGGTCCCTTCCCCTACCCAGTACCCCCTGTGAAATTCCTGATGAACTACTGTGTGTAAGCAGTACCTGGAATCAATGCAAGGAGCACAGGCTAGGAGGCTGCAGTTGCAGTTTTCTACAGTCTTTAATTTGAAGTAAATGTCTCTGAATTTATACTTCAGTTACCAGGATTTCTGTTCAGTGGTAAAAATCTAGTTATGTCACTAGCCTGTTTTTTAATGTACACATGAACATGTATATAGGCCTATATGTGTAGATATCATAAATTAAATTCTAAGGTTATAGAGGTGACAATAGGTGGTTTGATAAGTAAAACATGTGTGTTCAGTCTTGGTAGTTTGAGTTTCTGAAGAGTTACAGTTTAACTGCTCAGAGGCCTTAGATTCAGGATGGCGCCAGTGTGTGGTAATGTCCTTTCTTGTAGCATTTCCTTGCAGCCTTAGGAATTCTTTAAGCAGTTTATAGTAAAGAAAAATACCAAGTAAGTATTCAAAATCTGGTTGCACTTTTGTCCAGCTCAGCTACAAGTAATCTCCAAACAGGCTGGAATTGGGATGCCTTCAGTGAGTGCTGCTTCACGTAGGGAGCCAGAAAATTCTCCTGTTCATTTCCCCTTTCTGTAAAACAAGTCTGCCTGTCTGTAGTTTGAGGTCTTACATTAGTTGGTGACAACTTGGTTTCCAGTGTGGTTCTAAAATAAGGTAAACCTTGTGTCAGAAACTCTTTGGCTGTTCTCCTGAGATAACTGCTCTGGGCTGTAGACCTTATTGCTGTTTGTGTGAATGTCTCCTTGGTTTTTTTTTTTCCCCTAAAGTGCTTCAAAAATCAAGCTCCAGTACACATGAGGATTTATCTTTTTTGCAGCTGCCTTTTCTGACTTGAACTGGGGCATAATGTAAATATTTCTGTAGTAAATGCGATGCTAGAGAATTACTTTTTTTTGTGTGATTAGTATAAATTCAAGATTTATTGAACTGACTATTGATGTGTTGTATCAAGTCTTGGAAGAAAAAGTAAAATTACTTGGTTTCACTAAGATTTACAAGCATCTTTTCTCTTGTTTAATGCTGACACTTTAGTGAGAAATCTTTATCTGAGTCAAAGTTCTACAACCAATAACAGAATGCTATAATTTAAAGTTTTTCTGAAGTGAGTTTATATTTAAAATATTGGGAGAGATATTATTAAGGGCATCAGTCAGGAATTCTCAGAGCTTGTAACCTTATGTATTGGCATCATAGTTAAAACCTGGTGAAATATGTCACTTTTTCATGCAAGTCATTGTGTGACCAAAATTGTCCTCATGTCTTAATGGGGCTGGTGAACTGTGGTGTGTGTGAGGCCAGTTAGCTTTATAGAAATATTTGTTACAATGCTAAGACAGTTAATTACACTCTGAAGAAATTACCATTAGGAATAAACCTAGGAGTATGAACCAGCATAGGTCTTGCTCTTTGTGCCTTTGGAGAGATGTTTGTCATGGCATCAGTGACCCAAGAACACAGGAAAAGGTGGATTACAGTGTGTGTGTGGCTTCTGCAAGTGAGTTGGGCAATTACTTCAGCTGAGTAGGACCAGTTCCTGCTGAGAAGCACCCAAACTTCAGGCAAGACTTCAAAAATGTTTTTCAAAACAAATGTTAGGGCCTCGACTGTCCCCACCCCTTCTGCTGGTTCTGCAGGCAGATGTGTGGGTCAAGGCTGCATTAGGGAAGACTTTACACTGGACTCTGTGGGATAGTTGAGGTGCTGTGTGGTTTCCAAGATGGGTGAGAAATTCAGAACTACCCTGTGCAACTACTGACAGTGTTTTGTTTTAAAATCAACTGCTGATGTTGTGACACTGTCTACATTAAAATACGCCTTTGGCCTTGGAAATGACGTGCTTATGCAAAGCTTTGTCACTGCATGCAAGATACAGGTCACTCTATACTTTTCACAGAAGCATATGGTCACTTAAGTACAAGCAACTGGTAATTCATTAATGGATATTGACAATACATTCCTAGTATTTTGACTCATGTAGAGTCAGGTGGTCTATACCTTCAAGGTATATACAGCTGATCATAGTACATTAGCATCTGCCTCACTTCTTACGAGGCAAAAAGCACATCAATGCTTCCATCTTCAACTAGATACCACACAAGACCAAAAAATAGATGTAAATTGAGTATTTTAAATTAGCTGTTTTTTGGCTTTTTTCAGTGTTGGTAGCACAATATTAAATGGAATTGCAGAACTGTCATATTTGTGGGGTTTCTAAGCATAAAGCACACATACTTATCACTTTAAGCTAAAAAAAATAGTATTGGTTACTGTACAGTTTTGCATTCATAGGGAGCTTTGTTTACTGTCTGTAATGTGCTGTTCATCTTTGGCCCTGTTCCTCCAAAACCTTTGACCCCGTTGGCTGTTTTAGTGTCATAGAAATTAAAGGATTTGACAAGTTGTTTTTCCTTGTCCAGTTCCCAAGCACCACCTGGAGCACCAGTGGAGGGAGGGCTGGTTTGCCTGTGCAGGCAGGAAGGAGCCCCTGCAGCAGCTGCTTGGCAGGAGGGACATGGGAGCAGATCCTGGGGACATGTCCTCCCCTGTGTCACCAGGAGTGGCACATTGTCCCCTGTGTCACCAGGAGAGACGGGTGCCATGGGGCTGCAGCCCCTGTGCATCCCACCAGGTCTCTGCCACTCACCTGTGAGTCTGTGCAGCCGCTGATGCTACTGGAGGTGCTCACACGTGCCCACTGCTGTGTAGTGAAGACATGATGGCCCTTTGCTTAAAGAATTTACAGTCTAAATTAGAAATGAATAAGCTAGAAACAGAAAGCAGTTGGCCTCTTCCTGCATGTGGCTTTCCTTGAGTTCTTGAAGCATGCTCTAAGTTATTTCCCATCTTTTCTCTTCTTCCAGGAGTGAGGTGGTGGTGTATGTACAGCAACTGGGCACTTATTGCACTGGTGTCTAAAATTCTGAAATACTAAACACAGGAAAACAGCTAAATCCTGTTTAACATATTCTCTGATCTTGAAAATAGCATTTTTTAAAAATCAGGGTGAAATAATCTAAACAGAGACATGACATGAAGGCCACATAAATAATCTCTTCAAAAAGAAATGTGCTTAGTTTTATTTAAAAAAGTGTTGATGTGAACTGTGAAGTTTTAATTGCTTTAATTAAATAAGATTCCCTACCTCCTAATATTAGGATTTTTGTTGTTATTTTAGGGCTGAGTTGAGACAATATTGCCTACGCTGACTTCCCTCCCCAGCCCATGAACACTGAATTTGCTATTGGTAAGCTGGCAGGTTATTTCAGTCACATTGTCAGGATTTGAACTTTACAAAAATGCTACTTTTGAATTTATCCAATTTAGCAAGAGCAAACTAAGGCCAGAGCCACCAGCCACATGGGGATACAACTTCTGCCCCCTTTTCTACCTTGCACCCTTGAGGTAGACAAAACATGAAATAGTAGAAGAATCCACATAGATTTGATTTATATAAGAAAACATACCAGACTGCAAGTTTAATGTAAGGCTTTTGAAATATTTCACAATTGAAGCACCTAAACCTCTTCTTTCAAAGAGGAAGAAGAAATATGTATCATTAGTATACAAATGTCAATTGTATGTTCTCTAAATAAGCCAGTAATTCACTGACACTGAAAAAAATTCATCACTTCTTAAAATCTCTTTTGTGATTCACAGTGAAACAATATCTTGTACTTTTATAGAAGCCTGTGAACCTCTGAAGGTATATCTGTCTTGGCAAACCTGGGGATGCTTGCTAGTTTTGTGTTAATTACCATGTATTATCAATAACTTTTTCGTTTCATTTATTGCTCATAAATTTTTTTAATAAACATAGCATTAAATGTTTTAACAAATATAGAAAGTGACTCCAAGCTGTCAAAGAGTGTGAGAAATATCCCATAAATTATATTCTATTCTATTCTTGATATACTGAATTCCAAGCTATTTAGAAACTGTATCTGTATGAAGGCCTTACATCAAATAGAGATTAGGAAATCCTAATTCTTAAAGGCTTTTAGGTATCTGAATGCTGATATGTACCTACTTGAGCACTTTGGAATGTTTGTTGATCACTAACCCCAAGTGTTGCTGTTGCTTTTCTCCTTACCCCCATCACATTAAGTTTTGTAGTCAGCATCACTGGATGAAGCTCCTTTCCTGAACAGGGTTTTATTTTGCATTCCTCGTCTATTCCCTGCTTCCATAGATACCAGCTATTGAAGTATTGGGGCACCTGCTTTGATTTTAATGTATTTCTTTTCCCACCTAGGCTGTACAGAGATATTTCCTAGTTAGAACTGTTCTTCCACTACAAAATGTTCACATTTCTTAATTTGTTTTTTTACCACTAGATTCCATTTAAGCAATCTTGTCACTAGAGGGTCCTCTAACAAATTACTAAGAGCTCCAGTCAGTTTGAATCATGAGTGAGAGGGTTTAGTCATTGCATATATTTGTGCTTTTAGCTTCCAGTGGTATAAGGGTACAGCCCCACTTCTCTCAGTGAAGGGAACGAGCTGGTTTGGCCACTGGGAGCCCCTGGGGTGGCTGTCACTGCAGGGTGGCTCCTGTTGTGGCCCTGCTGTGCAGCTGATCTGCTGTGGGATGTAGAGAGAGGCCTCAGCTCTCAGTGTCCCCTCAGTGGGAGGAGGACACACTTTGTGCCAGCTCTCCTGCTCTGTCAGGGTCGGGCTCTGCGAGGTGCTGAGCTGAGGCTCTTCCTGTTCATACTTTGGGCCTTCTCTCCCTGTGTGAATTGATCATTCAGAGAAGTGGTATGATAGTGATACCTGTGCAGTGGATTCAGTGGGTGTTTAAATGCTTAAGAAGAAAATTAGCTGCTGCATGATTTCCCTTTTCCCCAAACCATGAATTTTTTCCAGTCTGGACCAAAATTCTTAAGAGTCACAAAATCTCTGTGAGTACTTTCTCCTCCTTGGTTTTGTATAACAAAAAAAATTCAGTCACTTTTACTTTCTTAAAGGTAGATTTCAAAGTATTTTTGCCTTATTTGGTGTGATTTCTGTTGCTTTAAAAAGAAGTGGATAGAAAAAGAAGATACATTTAGGTCATGGGATTTGAAATCTTGGTGTCTTTGTATGAAACACATGTACACCAAAAAGGGGTTCATTTCCTTTCCTGTGGGGTTTGGGACCCCACCCCACATTACCTAAATAGAAATCATGTGCTTCTCTTGTTCCACTAAATTTTGTCTTTAAAATTCCCAGTGAGGAGACTGAGGCTGTTCTCAGGATGCTGCTGGCACCCTGATCCCTGTCACATGGAATTGGCTTCATGTGTGCTTAGGTGGCTGACCATAAAAACACAATCCTGAGCTGGCCTTTCCATGGCTGCTGGCTGGGCTGTGATGATGGCAGCAGGTACCTTCACTGTGCATGTTCTGGTTTTTCACTGCAGTGTTACTGGTTAATATCACAGTTCACAAAAAAAATTATAAATTATGCACAATCTCCAAATTGTGTGAGGCTGAATGGAACTGGTGGTCCCCTCTTGGTCTGATTTGTGCTTTAGGTTTTGTAAACTCCAGAGTCTTAAGCAGCTGACTTTTTTTTCACATGGCTGTATCTCACCAGGGTATAACACAGCTGAAAAATTGTGCTTTGAGTGTTACTTTAATCACAACAGTAGATACCTTCTCCCCATCAAACCCTTCCTGGTTCATTTTAGGTCATCCAGAATTATGATTTATAATGTTCTCTGTTGTGGGTATTTTGTTATGTTACAAAAAAAAAAAAAAAAGAAAAAAAAAAAAAAAGAAAAGAAAAAGAAAATATCTGCTGCCTTAGCTAGGCTGATTTTGTTTTGTTTTGTGGAAAGCAGTGGTAATGTTTTTTTTCCTTTGTTTGAAATGTTACACTGAATGTTTTGTAGGAAAATTTTTTTTACTGTGTTTTCAATAAAGGTAAAGTGTGATTTATAGCAGAGTTTTGTGCCTTTTTTGTTATAAACAATGAAAAAATAAGAATCTGTCATTCTAAATTATCCTGTCTGTAATTGGTATTAATAGCTCTGTTCCTCTCTCTTCTTCTTCTTCCTGCTCCCAATTTAACCTGCTTTTGAAATCCTCAAATGGTTGCATTTCTAAAATAGCTGAGGTAGGGAATGTGATGAAGATTCCTCTACATTCAGAGGCATCACAGCCCCGTGTTGTAAGGCAGGTGTGCAATTAATTTGAATGCTCTGCTTTAGGTCAGTGGGGATGGTTTATAGCAAAGTATGCTCATTATGTAATTTGTAAGTAATTTGCAGTTGCTTAGTAGTTTGACTGAAGGGCACTTTTTACATGTGAAACCCCTGACCACTATGCTTCCTAAACTGTCTGTAACTTAAACAGCTTCAGACTTTAAATTCCATTTCACAGGAGAGTTTAGGCTGTTTTTAAAGTTCAAGAATCACGTGTCTGGAAGGGACCTGGAGGTGTTTGATCCATCGAGCTGCACAGGATCAAACATAGCTGCGTTATTCCTGGTATTTAACCAGCCTGGCAGGGGCTATCTGTGATGGCTGTGCTGTCTCTAGGCAGTATATTCCAGTGCTTAGTTGTCCAAGATTTCATAAATGTCAAACGTGAAGGGCCCTTGCCATGTTTTAAGCTTTAATTTTGTTCTCAAACATCCACAGTAAAACAAGCCTTTCTGCTTGCACCAGCTTTTTCCACACCTCAAAGGTTACATTTCCCTTTATTTTCTATATGAGAAGTGACCCCCAATTCCCTCAATGGTTTTATGGAGGCCTCTTATCTTCCTTTTTGCTGTCTGTGGGGATGCTTATGTATTTTTGGAAATGCAGAGCTCAAGTGGACACAGAAACCTCCAAGCTTGAGCTCTGACATTACATCATGTCTTCAGTACTTCTTTCTTTGTGTTTTTTTAGGGTTGGTTGGTTTGGGATGGTTTTGTTGACAGACAGTGGGAGAAGAGGCATCTTAGGTGTTGTCCTCAATATAGATTTTTATGCCTTTTTACTGCCTTGAATATGTTTCTGCATATTGCATATAGGCCTAGGCAATCTCATCTTCATATCTGAAGATGCTCCCACAGGGAATTAACAAAATAAATGCCTAAAAGGATGGCTTTTTTTGGATTTAATCATTGTGAATGCAATCCCAGCTCACTGTGGCCACTTCTTCCTAATGTACCCCTGTATCTGAAAGCTCTGCAGGGGCTCCCACAAGTCTTACACTTGTCTGTGTGTCTCTGCCCAGAAATGTGTGCAGCAGTTTTAAGGGGCATTTTGACATCTGTATCATGACTGGACAATGTGAGCCTTTCTCTCCATGCACTTCCTGTGAGAGGAAACCTGAGAGGAAAAGGAGGAGCCATTTTTTCAGGCAGTATGGGTTGGGAAGTGGGAGGCGAGGTGGCAGAAAGGTTGAGCTTGAGGTCAGACAACCTCATGGCACCTGAACACTTTCCTATTGTTTCATTTCACTTTTTTTTCTTTTGGTAGGTTTTCTCTACCGGCACATCTGCTCCCTTCCAGCTGCAAAAGCGAACCTTCATAGCTATATCAGAGTATTTAAAATGAACTTTCTAGACCCAAAGAAAACAAATCTCACAGAAATCCCTCAGAAATTATGTGGAAAACGCACTAAGAATTTATATAAATGTTGAATTTCCTAAATTTTCTGCTAAGATAATCTCATGTTCTTTTTTTTCTACAGCCTGATTCACTGGTAACTGAGAACCCTTATGACTTACTGTGTTCCCAAATGATATTGAAAAGATGTATCCATTTGTCAGTAGAATTCGGATTTGTTTCCTTGCTAGTAAATGCTGATTTAGCAACGTAACATAAAAGAAAGGAGCTGTCTGAGACCCTTTGTGTTGTGGGTGTATTTAAATCCCAGAGTGATGGGAAAAGCAGCAGCCCCTCCTGTACTCTGTGAGAGAATTCTATGTAGCGAAGAGCGGGGGGGTCACTTGGTGCTTCCCCTCAGGACTGCTCAGTGTCAGGAAAGAAACATCCCGGTCTGCCCCACACAGACGTTCACACTGACCTTCAGTGGTGTGTGTAAAACAAAAAACAAATAAACAACTGTCCCACCACAAGCCTTCTCCAATAATTACCCTTTGTGGTCTCCAAACAGTCCTGACCAGTGGCACCGTGTGCGCTGAGTGACTCATGAAACGCTTTTTATATCTTTAATATTTTAATGTGATTATGTAGCTAATCAATAACAACCCTGGGAAGTTGTACCTGGCTGTTGTTAGCTGGGTTCTAGAACTGAACCTCTGCATTGCAATTTTAACTGCTGTTATTGATTTCATATTAAAATCTGGCTTCAGGAAGAGCAAGGTAAGATTACACCCAGCTCTTACATAATTTGGGGTTTCTGTTCACCATCAAGTAAAGGTTGATCCATTTGAAAACACTTCTGGCCCTGAGTTATGCTTGGTTTTCATTTACAGTGGTATCAGGCTTGAACAGACCTGACCTAGTGGTGTAAGGAAGTGAGTGTCCTTGAGCTGGAAATGTATTAAAAAAAAAAAAAAAAAAAAAAGGAAAACTCTTTTCCTGCATTTCCTGCATTAGACAGGGATCTATGAAGTTTCTCTGCTGCGAAGATACAATCTTCTTTGAGCTACTACTGGATTTTCTGTAGTACGACCTGACCCAAGTCATATCCATCAATCAGTAAATAAAGTCTAAGGTTGAAAAGAAAAAGAAGTGTACTTGAAATTTAACCCAGAATTTTTGCTAACTGGTAAATCAGAGTGAACTATCAATGTGAACGGAAGGGAAATCAGCATAAATTGTTGTCGTGTTCTAGAATGTAAAAATGAAGTTTTAATGCATAATACTGAATAACTTTTTTTTTAATCTTAGAATGACTGAAACAGAGCAATTGAACTTATTTCTGAAAACACCATACCCTGTACATTTTATGTCTGAGACTTCCTAAATCTTGGACAGAGTGGCATAAAGTGACTGTGAAATCCCCCATCGGTATGCAAAGCTGCATCAGTCATCTCTACAGCAGCACAAGACTATGATAAAATGAAACGATGAAACAAAGCGCTGAGGTGAACTTTGTCCAGGGGGAAGCCTTTTTAAGTGATCCAATGTCAGCAAATTGCTTACTAATGTGTTGACTTATGGCAACCCTCAAAAGTAAAATGAAAAGGCTGGAATTTACAGCGTATCAATGAATCAGTTGATAAGCTTTTACTGGTTTAATATCCTCCTCGTTTTGCTGCTTGGAGCCACTTCAGGTTAGCAACAGAATGTTTACCATCTCTGTGTGATAAAGGAAGTCAAACGACTAAACAAATTCCAGGACCATTATACTGTTTGGTGAGATTTAAATTAAAATCGTTGGGAGAAATCATGTGGAGGGGGGAGGAAGAAACTAAAGTCAACTGCATCATTTCACAATGACTTACCTCGCTTCCTAAACAATGACAGGATTTTTAGCAGAGCTGGAGATAATGTAATGCATTAGAAGAGATTTAATTGCACCAATAAAGGGCTATACCACAATTAAATGACATACAGAGTGACATTTATAGGTAGGATCAAAGAAATTCACTACCTAACATGCTGAAGCAACACCCTGCTCTCTGTGTATTGGACTGCTAAAAAGGAGCCTACTTTGCTTTCAGTGACCTTTCTTATCTCCTTTGATCTAGATTATTAAAAATTTTAATGCCAGGTGTAATAAGGGCTACTGTAGCACCCTGAAACAAGCAATATGTGTCCTTCCTAGTACTAATATTTCAGACCTTGTTTTTTATTTTGTGATATTTATTTAAGCATATGAAACTTGACATTTAACCTTTGTGATCCTTCCAGAGGAGGCAGGGTTATTAAAAAAATAGTTGGTTTTTTTTTTTTTTTGCTATTGTGATGTCATTTAATTATTCTAATGTTTAGGGGGTGACATTTTAAAAGCGCAGTTCAATTTTGAGAAACTCTACATAGAAGAAATAGAAAATTCTATTTTAGAAGAGCTTTTTATTGTCTGGAAATGGATAGCTTCTTGTGAAAACTTTCTTTAATGTTTTCATTAACCAACACTTAAAAGTGTAAGAGCGAACAGCAGGAAAACTCATCTGCAGTTCCCACTTGAAAGCCCACTAAGAAAAATAAAAGTGCATGTCCTTTAATCACCACTTGCACTGAATTTATTCAAATCTGGCTAATCATTACGGGAAGACTTTATAGATTTTTTCTTAATAGAAGGTGGAAAATTGGTGCCCGTTTTGTTCCCTGTAAAATCCTGAAGTGTTACATGTGAGAATGAGTTCCTACTGCTGAGGCCTCTCTGTGGACACTGTTTTGAATCAAGACCTTCCTGTGGCTTTTATGACTGTGGGCTGCAATGTGGACCCTAAAGCTGGCCCAGGGGAGGTGGCTTGGAGGGTTGCTGCTGTAGCCACCTGAAGTTCAGTGAGAGAAATGTTGACCAATGACATCCAGCTGCAGCTTTCAGCATATTTAGGAGCCTTCTTCAACCTCCTGTTGCTGAGACCTTGTTTCATGGCTTTGCATGGTACCCTGGGCCCATGGGAAGCTGGCAGCCTTCTTGGGGAAGAAGCCTGCATCTGCTTCCCCAGACTTTCAAACAGCAGGAAAATCAAAGTGTGGTCTGTTCCAGTCATGCTTCTTGAGGACAGTCACAATCTGCTGGCAGGTTAATTTATTCCAAACTTAAGGGCTTGAGCGCTTTTGAGTGTAACATCAGTTCTTCAGTCACCTTCATATTCTTTTTCTCTACTACAGGGAAGGATTTTGCATTGATTCTAAAGAGCATGGAATGAACAGACTGACAGAACAACTGAGTGCCTCCAGTGCTGCCTGTTTAGTATGAATAAGAAGGAGTAAGTGAGAAGGGAGGGAGTTGATATTCAGGAGTTCTGGTTTAAGGAAGCTGAATTGCCCCAAGGAAGCAAATACAACAAAACTTTTTTATCAAATAGTTGCTTTCTTAATTTTCTATCCTTAGGAGGCACTGCTTCTCTCAAGTTTTTATACTCTTTTAAAATAATATGTCCCCTTCAGGAAGCTTGAATTCTCTAAGACACAATTCTGCTCAAGAAGAGAAAACTTGAATTTACATAATTTAATTATTTATACGAAACAATGATTTAATACATTTTTTAACTTGAAATTTTCTAGTGCATTTATTTTGTCTGGTTTCTTACTAAAAGTGTAATGCATTTGGAACATTATTAAGAAATAAATATTGTCTGATGACACACCTGTAGCAGAAATAAGGCTTACCTAATTAATTCAATTTAACCAAGCATGCCCCATCATGTATTACTCTGGTCTGATTCTGCTCTTTTATACACATAAGACAACTTTTTACCTGTATATGTTTCAAAGGATTTCAGGCATGACTGAAAAAAAAATTATAATTACAATTACTTACAATATATTTAATCTCATTGATACAGATGAAACCTACTAGATTACAGGATGTAAAAACAGTTAATTAATCAATTCATGAGCACTCTACAACATGCATGTTTTTGAAATGAAACTGTTAAGAGAATTTTGTAATCCACATATTCACATGAAATTTAATGGATTAAATTATTCCAGGATAGTATACTCCTGAAGAGCTCAGTTACAAACTATGTTTTCCTATATGCTTTTAAAAAACGTTATAAAAAAGAATAAAGTGCTTCATCATAAAATAGCTCTAGATTATATTTCTTACCATAAAAATCTGGAATCAAAATTACTTTTCAAGATGATTACATGTAATTCATTAAGGTATTCACTTAGGTAGTTTAATTAAAAGACTCATGTGTTATGTACTTGAATAGTTATATAAAAATGTACTCCCTTAATGGACTACATGGGAACATGAATGCAGCACCTGTTTTTTCAAAGGGAAAAAAACAACCCCAGAAACAAACCTGACTTTAAAGCATTCTAACAGCTGAAAAGGAAAAAAATTCTGACAAGAAAAATTCTGAAAGGTCATCAGTTTCCTTCTGTGATTACTGCTATCTTTTGAGTGAAAATGAAATTAGTTTGTGAAATTGTGAATTTTGTGTTAACAACACATGGGGTGGCAGAAAGCAAGAAAAGGGAACTGCTACTGACTGGAGGAAAAAATTATAAACCAAACATTTAAAATGAAATCGGGTTAATTTTTCTCCCCTTTCCCAACAGAGACATTACATTTCAAGAGGTGATGCACATCAAATGCAGCGTTTCTCACATACAATAAAACAAAAGAGAAAGTAAATTGACAGGCTACAAGAAAACTTCACCTTTATCTGACCTAGATTCCCACCAAATGCTGGTGATCTCCGTCCTGACAAAAGATACAGAGCTGGACAAAAAAGCAGTTGGCTCTTAGAGGAAGGGGAAACCGGGAAAGGAGTGAAGCCCAGAACAAGCAGTGAGCTCTCTTGAGCTGGCAAACACAAGAGGATTAATGGCCAGCAGCCAGCTGGAGGCAAAGCTTTCAGATACAGTGGCTTTTTCCCTTGAGGGAGGAAAGCTAACGAAACACCGAGGACAAAAAGAATTGCAGAGGCATTTGCCTTTTTGTGCCAAATCTAAAGTAACCTTTTTAATGAGTGCTGTCTTTTGCTTTCTCTTGTGAAGTTTCAGACTTTCAGGGTAGCCAGAAATTGGTAGATCTTTCCAGACCTCTCCCACCTGTCTGTGGACAGTCGTTCACCTCCAGCTAATGTTGGTGTAAAAAGAAGGAAAAGCACCTGTATCTAAGGTTATTCAAAGACTTTGATTCACAACACACACTTGGCTGTGAAAAGTCTTCTTAAAAAATTTAAAAGAGGAACAGGCAGAAAAACCATCCTAAAATGCACTGTGGAAAGAAACTTTTAAGCAGTTGGGATAATTCTTCTAATTACCATCATCACCTCTCCGAAGCAGCTCTCCATTCCATCAGTCACTCATCTCTTTTGCTTAATATTTTCAAGATGATCGATTAGAGAATGTAATAAAGCAGGATGTATTTATGCCCATGCTACACACGTGCATTGAGTAAGCCATCAAGGTAAAATGCAGGCATTTCATCAGATAACCTGAGGAAGTGGCTGTCTGGCACTGGGTGTACACCTACTTTGTTTTTCAACTACAAATAACTGTTGTACTAAACTGAAGTTAACAAAACTTTTGAGAAGAGAAAAAGTATCTTGAATTGTACAAACAGCAAATGTTTACCTGATGAATGAAGGCCAGAATTATATCTAACAGGAGTTTATTTAAAGCAGAAAATAGCTTATACCTGTTTTGCAAGAACAGCTGAAAAGGCATCTCTACTGTCATAACATCAGAAGTGCACAAATACTACCAATCTTCCTCTACCATGTCATGTTCAAAATAATATCAGAGTTGGCTACTGAGTTGGTCCACTTATTAAAAGCTAAATGGTACCTAAAAATAGAATCTTTCCTTCATTTCTTCCCCCAGCTGATGACTTTCAGCAGTACCTCAGGAAAATGAAATAAGTAAATACAATTGTGAGTCCACACAATTATTCAGTTATATTTGTACCCTGGGTTGAATTGCAAAATTCTTTCCTGAGTATTGGACAGCATTGTGTGGATTTTCAATGCTGTGTAGATCTCTTTCTTTTTACCCATTCTTCAGCAGGAAGTGACAAAGAAGGGTGCTCAACTACTGCTGATTTCTGAGCAACAGTAATTAAACAAGTCACTGAATAAACCCCATTGGCCTTAACAGCAATAGATTTTCTTCATATGAAATTCATTAATAATGCATTTGCTTAGAAATACTTTATACAGATACTCCATTTAGATCTGTCATCAGACAAAGCACCATCAGGCAACATTTCTTACTTTCAAGTAGCTAAGGAGGCTACAAGAGAGATGGAGAGCAGCTTCTGACAAGGGCATGGACAGGTAGGACAAGGGGGAAATGGCTTCAAACTCTAAGAGGGTAGGTTTGGATTAGATATGGGGAAGAAATTCTTCCCTGGGAGGGTGGTGAAGCCCTGGCACAGGTTGCCCAGAGAAGCTGTGGCTGCCCCATCCCTGGAAGTGTTCAAGGCCAGGTTGGATGGGGCTCTAAGCAACCTGGGATAGTGGAAGGTGTCCCTGCCCATTTCAGGGAGATGGAACTGGATGATCTTTAAGGTCCCTTCCAACATAAACCATTCATGGATTAGCTATTCAGTAATTATCAAAACCTTTCACTTACAGGATTTATACAGGATTTTTTTAATGTACATTTTTATTTGCTGAGTAATTTGAATTTATTGCTATACTTTTCAGAGCCTTTAAAATGGGATTAGCTAAAGAATGTAACAACACATAATTTCAAATAATCAGAATAAGTAAAATTTCAGATTTGTGAAGTTGTCCTCAGCATTGCATTTATGCACTCTTAAAAATAAAAATTAATCAAGTAGTATAATAAAGAACTGTGGCTGCTGCTGCAAAATTCTGAAGTTTAATGAGGCTGTGACATAGCAAAGAGAAATAAAGAGCATGAAGAATCAAAGAGATGGTTACAAGAGGCCAGTGATACTCTCACTGTTACGGTAGAGCTTGTCCATCTCCAGCAATGAATGTGAGGTGCCTTGCTGCATGTACATGGGAAATCTCTGCTCTCTTAAAGAAGGAATCAGTGAAAATACTTACAGTATTCCTGCCTGCCCCCACAAGTGCCAGATAAAGTCCAGTGTCACTACCTCAGCAGTAAAAACCATGTGCTAGCAGAATATAGATATTTATCATCTTTGAAAACCAGAAGAAGCTGCTTGTGTTGGGTGACCAGAATCCATGGAGAAATGTCCAAGGTTTGTGTAACAATCCAGTTACTTGAGTCCATGATGAGGCCTTAATGGTATTTGACAAAATAAGAAAGGAAGAGCAACATAAAATAATTACAATAATTACTGTGCAAGCTGATGACACCTAGATGAGACTTCCAGTCCTAGATGGGAAGGAAAGGGTAAACACTTTCATTCATACCAGAATCTTTGCATAAATCTGACATTACTATGCAGCACATATTTGTTCTGTGTAAGCTTTCAAAACCCCCATCAGGCAGCTTGTGCATCCAAATTCATTTCTCATGAAGAAAAAAGAAATCCTAGCAAGTCATGGTGTTTTGGTGATCCCCTTGCTCAAGTATCTCATTATTCTAGGGCAGGATTTGTTAATTTTTGAAGCTGAAATTCTCCTTCTGAGCTCATCCATCTACAGATGTATATCGTTAATCATCTAAAATTTGCACACACTGCCTTTGATCTTTTAAAAGAACTTTTGAGAGGTACGAAAGGATCCATCAGGAATACTGTCTTCCCTTTAGTTGAACGATCTGCCTAACCTACTTCCTTGTGAGGTCATGACACCCTTCAAACATAAATCAATTTGAATCCCTGTTTTAGAGCAGCAGCTTTGAGGTTTCAGCTGGGTCAGTTTATGCTTTTGGAACAATGTGGGGTGTGATTTCCCTACATGTGGTTTGGTTCACCTAGACCCCACCTTGTTACTTTTGTTATCCCCTTTTGATAGCCCAGTCTGTTGAGTGGTGGCCTCTGTGATGAGAAAATCAGGGTACAGGGGGAGTGAACAAGAAAGCAAAGCAGTGACAGCATGAAAGACAATATCACAACCCAAAAAATGCCTGATCGTGATTTCTTTCCAAGCACTGTGGTCAGAGACTGTTTTAAGGAAGAAAATGAGATGGCTTTGTGGAAAGCCTTCTGTATACCCCCAGGGTAAGAGAAAATTCTTATTTAAAGCCTTCACAAATAGATTATTTAAACTGCCAAACAAGAAAAGATTGGCAGCAAAGCTGAACTTCTAAATAATACAAACCAGATGGGACACTTGTGAGAGACAGGTTGTACAGGTGTTTAGAAGGAGAAGTTTTATACAGCAGAGTATCTGAAGGAAAACTGGCAGCAGGGCACACAAGGAGGGATGTGTGGTCAAAGCAAAAGGCTCTGTGGAGCACTTTGAAAAAATACAAGCAATGAAAACCTACATTTATCACAGCTCAAGACATCCACAAATTTTCATCCTTATGCAGGCAGTTTAAAAGCTCAACCTATTTACTGACACACCCATTTACAATCAAGTTATTTATCCTAAAAGAAACCTTACCAAAGTGTTTACATGGATTAACCTTTAAACTATTACTGCTGGATTTTAGGAATCAAACCCCTATTGAAAAAAATGAATGACACAGACCTGTGAAACTTTGTTTGATTACCCATAAACTCAAGAAGAAAATGTTCCATTAAATTACATTTTCAATGTTGTTTTGCAGTTTTAATGTTTAAACCACACACTCCTTATTAAGGAAGAGAAAGTTTGACAGATGCATTTTGAAATAATATGAGAATATTGGTGAAAATAGTACAAAGTAAAACCCAGGAACATTTGAAATTTCAAAAAATATTCCAGCACAGTGTTTTGAATCCCTCACACAAATATTTGTGTGGGACAATTCAATCAGTGCTGTGATTTAAAGAGAAAATACTTAGTCTTTTCAATAAGGGCAGAAAACATGCTCACACCTGGGCTGCATTTTTTCACCTCAGCCTTTAGCTTCCATAATCACTCATTATTGATGTTCATTTTAACTCCAGTACCTCTTTCCTGTTTTTTCCCCCTGCTATCCTGTCTTCAGAATGAACCAAAGAGAAAACCCTGCCATCTTTAGAGCTGTAACCATGTAAATATAGTGCTAATTACCTCATTTTATTGCCTTTGTTCTGTCACTGGTTACACTCACTTGTTGTGCACTATCTGAATTTCCCTCCGAATCTTCAGCTGATTCCAAAGGCAGATGTGCTGGGCTGGAGCATCCCTGGTTTAATGGGTTCCCTCTGGAGCTGGGACTGTTGTGACAGTTCCTATGGCAAAGCCAACCTCATCCTCAGGGAGGCCAAAGGGCGTTTGCATGAGAAAGAATGAATAAAACAGTTATTAATGATGATGAAAATTTATTCTGCTCAGAACTGCAGATTTTGGAGCCAGAAGATTCTTTAAGTAGTGCCTAACCAAGGCAACAGAAAGGAAGGACACAAGAAGGCAAAAATACTGTTGAAATCTTTAGAAAAGGGAAATACTGAGAAGGAAGAAGCACATTTCATCTCCTGGTCTGTTAAGATGCTCCCTGGCTTTGTTTTTCTAAGCAATATCGTCTGTCGCTGCTCCACAACTGTATTATTATAACATTATTTAAAAGTGAGTTTTCTCACCAGGCATCATTCCAAGCCCTCACATCTGTGACTTTTATCTTGCTGCATGTTTGCTTCTAAATTTGAAAAAGGTATTTAGCTACAGGTGTTAATTCTTCCCTGGTTTAGCCCCAGGACCATTGTAAAAACAAACCTTTTTAACTTTGAGTAAAGCTGGGTATATATTAACAAAGAATACATTTCATGCAGCATTATTAAATGTCTTTTTACAGAATAAGGAATAAACCAGACCATTTTAAATAGACTTAAAAATGCTAGAACCTTTCCCCAACTAAATACAGTAAGAAAATCACTGATGTTTTCTTAAAAATGCTTTCTTAAAAATAAAATGTAAAGAAAGTTATGACATTCAGTTGACATTAAAAGTACTTCTTGCTTCTTATGAAGAATATGTCTTCATCAAGGTACACTAATTTCACCTTTTTACATTCATTGTCACGAGAATAATATTTTAAATGCATTTCAGATATGAAAAGACACATTTAAGCCACTGATAGCAATCCCATTTTTTACCTAATGGCTTAAACTGATCAATTTTGATAAATTTTGAAACAAGATACCATGCTGTTTAGCATGAAATCATCTTTTGTACAGAAAACTTAGCTTCCACATTTTAGTTTATTTTAAATACAAACAAAAAACAAAAATCAAAGTGGTTTACCTAATGTCAGCTGTGGAGCACTGGGGTCAAGAAGATTCTCCTTTTCTGCATCTTCCTTGCTTTTGTGCTCTTTTTTCTTAGTCCAGTATCTACTATTATTCTATTTCTTTTATTCATGGGATTTGTAAAAGTTCTTGGTATTACTTGTCCTTGACTTAGAAGAATTTGTTAAAAGATCCTGCAGCTGATGAGTGTGTATTATATGATCCTGTAGAGCAACTGCAGAAACTGCTCTCGTCTCTTGTTTGGAGGAGCAGCCCTAAAAAGCAAAAAAACCCCAACCAATTTTGAATAATTATTATTGTAAATTATTTAAAACCATACATATTATAGTAAATTAAATTAAACTCTGCACTTAGCCAATATTTTTGAATTGTTCAATGTTTTTATACGCATACAACTCCAGTAGTTGAAGCCTAACATGCAATTACTGTAATATGAAATTTAAGATTGATGTTTCTGACATATCCTAGTTTTAACTTATAAAAAGTCAAATGAAATCTTTGATTTATCATTTATATTAAATAAAATAACAGTAATTTTAAAGTTTTAATTACTGAGCTCATAATTATTATATTCAATGAACTCATTATGAACTATAAAAGTTTGGCATGCCCAAACACATTTTAATTTCACATAATTAAAAACAATCCCAAAGGCTAATTTTGCCTTCCAGAACACTGAATATAAACAAGAATGTATTATTTTTATACAGGGAATGGGCTTATCTACCTGTTCCTCCATTTCTCCCCATAAGCATTATAAAGCTTATGCTTTATTTTAGGAGGTGTGAAATAGTACCCTGTAAAATCATCATGTTCCATTGATAATCTTTAGCTGATTTGACAAGGACAGTGTTCCTTTGCAAGCAGACATGTACAAGGACTTCAGTATTTCTCAGAAGAAGCAGCCTCATCAATAGCAGATAAGAAACGTACAGTTTCTGTTGTCTTCTCCTCAGGATCCCATGGGAAAGAGCTTAACATCTGTTCCAGGCACAGAAGTTAACTTTGGATCCATAAATCACCAAGTCTGTTTACCTCATTTCACCCTCAGTGGGCTGCCTGCAATGCACAGGGAATGGATTCAGAACAAATGGCAGGAATCACAAATTTCAGGCTGAACTGGTGAAAAGATGAAATTATTATGGCTATACCCATAAACCCCACAGAAGTGTTCTGCAGGATTAGTTTGTTGTAGGCAGGGGAGGCTGTGATGCACAGAGCAGGGGTGATGTTGGCAGCCCTTTGGGGCTGAAGCTGCCCCGCTGTGATCCCAACATCCCACGGGTACAGCAGAGGATGTGACTGGGTACCAGGGTGGGGCTGCAGGACGTGAAGTGACAGCCCTGAGCTGTGACAAACAGAGCCACTGCTTACAGGGCTGTTCTGATTCACACTCACAGCAAGGTTTACTTTGGAAGGGGCCTTAAAGACCACCTTGTTCTACCTCCCTTGCCATGGCTGGGGACTCTTTCCACCATCCCAGGTTGCTCAGAGCCCCATCCAACCCGGCCTTGAAGACTTCCAGGGATGGGGCATGCCCAGCTTCTCTGTGCAACCTGTGCCAGTGCCTCACCACCCTCTCAGTAAAGAATTTCCTCTTAATATCTAAACTAAATCTCCCCTTTTTCAGTTTAAAGCCATTCCTCCTTGTCCTGTCACTTGTTCCCTCTCCCACTCTCCCTCAAGGTGCTTGAAGCTGCTCTAAGGCCTCCCTGGAGCCTCCCCTTCTCTAGGCTGAACAGCTCCAACTCTCAGCCTGTCCCCATAGCAGGGCTGCTCCAACCTCCTGATCACCTCTGTGGCATTCTCTGGGCTCACTCCTCCAGGTCCATGTCCCTCCTACACCTGGGACCCCAGATCTGGGGGTTTCATGTGTGGTTGTTCCTCTGCCGGCACAGCCAGGCCTGCGCTTCCATCGCAGCTCGAGATGGGGTGGGCAGAGAGGCCGTGTCTGTGCTCCAAAGGAATTGTACATGTGGCACTTGGGGACATGGCTGTGTGGGGGACCTGGCAGTAGGTAATGGGTTAATGGTTGGACTCCTTGGTCTTACAGGACTTTTCCAGCCATGATGATTCTTTTTAACCTCTTGTCCTTTTTCGCCACACAGCCCCAGGCCCACAGCCCCGCGCAGGCTCTGAGGGAAGGGTGGCAGTGGGAGGTGGTGCTCCCTTCTCCTCAGAGGGTGGAACGGAGCCTCTCCTGGCCTGATACCAGTCACTGTCCATAGGGAAGCCCCTGGGAATGATTCCTTTCTGATTTTCCCTACCACTTCCAGCATCCCACTGTCCCTAGGCAGGGTTTTCCCCTTTAGGTCTATGTCTGTGTGGTAATGTGGGGGTTTTAGTGAGCATTAGTTGTGTCCCTCCATGTGCATTTGGGTTTGAAGACTTTTTTGCTGTGTTTTTCAATTTTTAATGTGTATTTTTAAACTGGCAGGTAGTAAGATGGGACGCAGGCCCTGTGATTATCACAGATTTATAGAAATATTTAGGTTTGAAATTACTTAAAAAGTCCAACCGTTAACCCAGCACTGCCAATCCACCACTAAACTGTGTCTCTAACTGCCACATCTACACATTTTTTAAAACACTTCCAGGGATGGTGATTCTACCACTTCTCTGGGCAGCGTGTTCCAGTACTTGACAACCCTTACAGCAAAAACATTTCTCCTAATTTCCAGTCTAAACCTCCCTTGACCCAACTTGAGGCTGTTTTGTCTCATCCATACCACTTGTTACCTGGAAGAGGAGACTGACCCTCACCTGGCTACACCCTCCTTTCAGGTACTTATGGAGACCAATAACATCTCCCCTGAGCCTCCTCTTCTCCAGGCTCTCCATCCCCAGCTCCCTCATCTGCTCCTCACAGGACTTGTGCTCCAGAGCCTTCAGCAGCTTCCCCACTGCCATTGTGGGTGACCTGTGTCTTTGGCAACTCTATAATAGAGTCACCACTAAAAGAAAAAGAAATCTTTATAAAGAGGACAGATGAATGGTATCCATATGGATCAAACAAAGATCTTTGCCCCCAGTGTATCTTATTTTTGTCCAAGGCAAGAAAGAAAATGGCTCAGGGATGTTGTAAGAATGTGTTTAGTACAACATCAGCTCCTTCACGGACTTCCCACATTTTAAAGTGTGGCTTCCTGAGCCAGAAGCGCTGCCCATGTCTTTGATTACCACTGATGTGTTTCTTTTAGATGCAGAATTGTGTGGAAGTCCTTCTAGTAGGAGTGTAGGCTTCCTCTGGCCATTTTCCTGGTTATTCTCACTTGGTGGCCCTTTATTTTTCATGAGAAGGACAGGCACAGATGGTGCCTCAAATCCAGGTGTGCAATTTCTTTGATTTTTTGGGTTTAAATACTTGTCAGAGTCCTTCTCAGCTGCTGCTGACTTGAGAGATTTGTTTTCCTGTGGAAGTGACATTTTCTGAGCAAAAGCAGTTAGGCTGTCCTGAGAGTAATCCTTTGAGCAGCATATAAATGGAGTGATTAATCCACTGGATGCACTTCTCTGTAATTACAAGTAATTACTTTAAAGTCAAATCTGCAAATGAGAATACCTCTCTGTACGGTAGGGGAAGATGTAAAAAGCAGCTGAAGTGGCTATCTTTAAAATGACATTAAATCACCGATTGTTTCCAAAGGCAGAATAAAAAGATAAAAATAGCGTTTTTTAAAGCGAACTTGCAGTTATCCTGACACCAAATGTGATGAAGGGATTTTTAACAGTATAAACTTTTAAGGATTTTCAGTAATAATTTTTGATTAGAAAATAAAGTAGAAAACTTGATTTTCTACTGTCTAAAATTTAAATGAAAGGGTAAATACTGAAATATTTTCAAAACTCAACCCACTGATGTGTAGAAAAATCACTAACGTATCATTACAGATATAAAGATACTGAAAATTACCTCTCTTGTGCCTCTTTCAGTTTCAGTTTTATGCTTGAACATGATTCAGCATTCTTTTGTCTTTTCAGTGTTGCATTCGATCTTTTTTAGAATCCGTGACTGACTTTCCTAAAGTTGCTAATAAGCTTCTTTTCCAATAAGGCTTTCCATCTCTTCTATTTCTGTCATACCTCATTAAGGTGATCCTATACACATGTATGCTTAATTAAGGCTTTTCGTTAAAATAAGCCTTTAATCCAGAGGTGCTGGGCCTTAATTGAAACTCAGAGAAGATTAGTGTCCTCTCTTATTTTGGTTTTCACTTTTACTGTACTTCCTACTGCTTCTAAACTAAAATGCCTGTGTTAGCCTGAGCTGATACATGGCCAGGAAGAAATTAAAATTCATACTGCAGTCTTTTGGAGAGTAACATGCCTTAGTAATTGCCATTTCTTATTAAGTGCCACCTTTTACCAAGAGCCTCCAGTTCAAATGCAAAAGGTTGCTTTAAACACTCCAAGGCCATTAACATAATGAACATGCTGCCTGTTTTGAAGGTGACTAATAAGTGACTAATGATACCTGGTTTCATCCATGTGTATAGTTTTTAAATGTTAATTGTAAGTTTAAATAGTGCTGAAATCTTGGATTTGTCTCGAATGATTGACTTTTACAGAATCCTTTTTAAGAAGACTTAGGAAAAATGAGGATTTTTAGCTGAAGGTTAGCTGCATTCAGTTGAGGTACTGTACGTTGCATTAAATTTTAAAACCTTTTTATAGGAGTAAGACAAAGATTCAACAGCTTCTGGTCTTCTAGAATGAAATGCATCAGCCAAAGAGCCAGTCTATTTCCTTCTTGTAGAGCTGCAACTGGGCATGGTACTGCTAATTAGCAGAGGCAGGTGGCCTGCTGTCATCAATGGCAGGAGAGTAACTTTTCAGGAAGAGCTATTAAATTGTGTGGGCTGAATAAATCTGATACAGAAACAGCAGTGCTGGGGCAAAGGCTTGAAGCAAACTTTTTAGTATAGCAACTGTAATGGGCTTCACTGATACTGTGTCTGTACCTCATGAAACTTGCTGCCTGTAATGTGTTTTTACACTTAGTTGAGTTTAAAAAGCATGATCAAAATATGAATATAAGTGAAAGGAAAGCAGCGGAGAGCAGTGAGCATGGTGAGGGCTCTACCTGCCCTGAGCTTATCCCTTAAAGGGTTGTTAGGTAGGATGGTCCCAGGGCTGCTGGGCTGTGTCACTGCCTCCCAGCCAGGCTCCAGGCTGTAGACACTGAGTAGGATGAGTAAACCTTTGCATGTGTAAACACACAGATTTTTTTCTCCCACTGGAAATCAGGACATTTATGCTCCTGGAAGCTTACAAGCCAGTATTTTTTCTGAGAACCAAGTGCACTGCTGTCATAAACACCGAGAGCTGAGTCTGAATGCATTAAAGAGGAATTCCAGCTTGAAATACTTCTGCTGGCTGAGGAGGGCAGGTTTTGGCAAATCTGCACATGTGAGCCCTGCCTTTGACTCAGCAAGGAGCACCCTGTCACAGACCTTTGTAGTTGCCCTGTTAAAGGTTGTTTTAAGAGAACTGAGTCAGACATCCTTAATTACAAAAATACAGTGTCTGCCCTTTCTTCCCAGGAGTTTGAAAATGTTTTACCTCATTTGCTCTTTGTTCACATATATTAAATACATATTTGTTTGGACACGGGCATACTATATATTTGTCATTGTTATGTTATTTTCTTACTGTTTGCATTTTCTGTGACTTTCTGTTAACTTGCAGGCATGTGCTTCCAGCTCAGTAGGAAAGCTGAGCAATTGTAGTTTGTAAGGGTAGTAGAGATGTTATTAGGTCTCATTTAAAGCCCTTACAAGTGAGTGAAAAGGTTGTCACTTATTCGTAGTTGAATTAAAAATCTGCTCTGTTAAGTAAATATTACTTCCTGCTCAGGAAGAAAAAGCCTAATTTAAGGGTAAATTTGTAAATATACATTATTGGATCAAATTAGATTCAAACCAAAATGTGATTTCGCATATGACCGTTGATTTTTATTAAGCATATGTCTTAGTGAAAATCTTGTTACTCCAGTAGTGCACATTTAGCAAGAATTTATAGATCTAATGTGCTTTATATTTTAGAAAACATTAAAATATTTTATAAGAATGCGTTGGCAATTGCTTAGGTAATGTTGCTATTAAAAGAACAAAACATCTTGTTTGCAACATTTCTGATGGCTGTGCATTAACCCTGTGTGGTACGAGGCTGTGTAATGTGGTAGAGGTAGGAATGTTTAGTTTTGGATCTGTTTATGAAGTGCTGAGAATGTTCTAATCTGTAATTTCTGGTCAGATTAATATTTGCTTAATGGAGACATTTTTCACTTTTTGGGATATCCATTTAATTGTGTAAAGGGTAAATTTTCTGCAAGTGCGTCACTTGTAGAGTGCAAGCCTTGAATTCATACCATTGTCAGCATTTAATGCCCTGATATTGTTTCTTCCTTTCTGTTTGTCTTTGGAGAGGTCCTCATTCCTTGGGGATGAAGTAAAGCTCTGGTTCCATCACTGCAGCCTTCAGAATTAGCACTGAAAACACAGGATTCTTTCCCTGGATTGATGAAAGTAATTTCTTGTTTGCTGTGTCAAACAAAGCATGCTATTTGTCACATTGTGGTTTGTGTATCTTTTAAGAAGCTTTCAACTTTGATCTGAGCCAAGGTACACTCAGTAGCATAGATGACAGAAGTAACAAACCAGTGATGTGCATTGTCATTCATACAAACTCTTTAAGTCAACAAATACTGAGACTTAGATGTAGAAAACCATACTGCTTTTGAGGGGGCTTGTGCATTCTTGTGAGAAAATGAAGACCTTTGCTTTTCTTGTTTCAGACAAAGGTGTGGAACAATTTATTAGTTAAGGATTCAGTTCAGTGTCTGCAATCAAAAGGTGCCTCATCTAGTCCAGATTCTGGCCCTTGCTGATATTTTCTAGGTAAACAGTTGCATTTAAAAGACATTGTGGAGATGGGCTCAGTAGCACATAAAAGCTGCTTTCTTCAAACTGTCATCACAGAGGTTTTCAGAGCATGCTTTTAATACTTCCAGAGCTGGTGTTTGTGTCTTTTTCTCCCTCTTCCCCCTCTCTCTCTTTATGTTAAATGCTATTTGAAACAGGAGTGTTTTTTTAAAATACAACTTTCACCTGCTTTTTACCTGATATGTCTGAAGGGAAATTAACCTTTTGTGTAACAAGACTGAGGGCTAGAAAACTGTCTCACAAACATAGCATTTTAAGAAAATAAATTTAAAAAAGAAAATTATATAAAAAAAGCAGTAGTTATGAATGGTTGTGTGGATCTGGAAGCTGCCACATCTTAAAACTTTCTGGTTTGAGGCACTGTTTGATCACCCACTTTGGCCTTCTAAGATTGTGCAAGGAATTTAATGCAGTTGTTTAGAACTTAAACAATTTGTTTGAATCATGTATTTCAGAAAGCCATCCAGTTTTCATCTAAAAATTTCCTAACGTGGAGGATGTTGTTTGTTCAAGTGATTAATCATCATGACTGTTACTCTTTATTATATCTCATTTGAATTTGTCTGGCATCAGCTTCTCACCATTTGCTCTTTTTATGCCTCTCTCATCTAGGCTGAAGAGCTCTTTATTAACTGGTATTATTTTCTCCTTGAAAAGATACATTAACGATGTCATCAAGTCATCCCTCCATTTCTGTTGTTAATCTGAATAGATTGGGTTTGTCAGACCACTCTCGAGACATTTGCCTAGGCCTAGAATATTTTCCTGTCTTTTCTGCACCCTGTGCACTACACAAATTTTCAACTTAAAAAAATTAAGATACTTGAAAAATACAGTATTCTGTTCTTTGTCTCATCAACTTATACAAAGCAAAAATATTTCTTATTCTTGCTTAGTGTTACACATTTCCTCATAGAACAGAAGTGTATGCAGCAAAACCCAATCTTTACAAGAAAGGGTATTTTCCTATAATTTTGCTTTTCTCCTCTTGTATTTGCAAATGAAAATGTTCCATTTCCTGAAGGCTGCTCAGACCTCTCATCTTTGCAGAATACACCCAAGAAGACACGATAAACAACTGCATCTGTGGTGCAGCGAGGGGGGAAAGACACCTCTAAAGAGGAACATTTCAGTAAAATAATAAAACTTGCAAATACTGATATAAGGAGCTTAAAGGAAACTCTGAGTAGGGCTTAATGTCTGCCATCAGGATAATGTAGGTATAATTTATCACTTGTGAAATATGGTGCTAAGTTAGAAAATCAATGAGATACAATAATTCATTTCTCTGTACTGTGTAGAAAAGAGACTGGGATGTGGAAGTGGGAGGCTGTTCTATAAATCCCACAGGTATTTTTTAGACAAGAAAAGTGAAGAGTTCATAGGACCAGGAGAAAATACATGGGCTAAATCCTAGCTTAAATAGGTTATGAGTGACAGTAAAGAGCACAAAGCAAAGACTGTTTTCTTCTCTGACAGGGTTTTATGGCAAATATGGGTAAAGGTAGATGATAGCACTGGTGTGTATTGTTAAAAAATTGGGGTTTATTATTATTTCAAAGCCATTTGCTTGTAATACAAGTGTAGTTAACCTCAAATACTTTAGAGGAAATTTGAAGAATGTTTATAGTGATAACATGCTGAAAATACATGAGGAGTCACCAAAGTACAGAGGGGCAAACTGAAAAAACAAAGAGTTTGTGCAGAAAAAAAGTGTTTTGGTGGCTTAGAACTTCAGCAGACCAGATCATAAGGAACCACTTGCCTTAGAATTTGCTATTTACAAAGAGCCAGTGTTGCCAAAAGCAGTGATGTATATACAGGGTTTGCAACAACCCATGGAATTAAATGACAGTGAAAGTCAGAACATGTGGCATTCGTCCAAGGAATCTGAAGGAGCTAAAGAATTGCTAACTGAATTCCTATTAAAACTTAGGTAATTAATCAGGAAAATGTGATACAATGGAGGAAAACTGGAGGTAGCCAGCTCCATACAAAACCGTGTTGGGATAAGTGGTTCTGAGAATGCTTCCAGGAATTACAATGGTGAACTTTTTTGGTGTCAGGAAACTTAATTGATAAAGTCATTAAAGATAAAACACCCAAATCTACAAAGAGCCTGGATGGAGTATAATTCTAAGGAAAAATAACCCTGATTGTTGCAACAGTATATCTTGCTGCTTCAGCCTTAAATTTCAAAGATTAACAATTTAATGGAGAAGTTTAAAAGTACATGTATAGTTTTATCAAAAAGGCATGAGTTCCACAAAAAATACTAGAGAAAGTTTTTCTAGAGAGGCTAACAGCACAGCTTAGCATAAAAATTAAACCTTAAGGTGAGACAAATAAACCTGATGAGGGGAAAACTAGGTTGATGATAGAAAACAAAAGATTTTATTAGAAAAATACATCAGTGAGATATCCAAGTATTATTGTAGATGTGTTTAAACTGCCACAGGGACAGAGCATGTGCCACCTCTTTCTGACACAGCAGGTCTTACTCCCTGAGCTGCACTGTGTGTGTCCATTCCTGCACCTTCCCAAACCATGGAGGTGTCACAGACCTTTCTGTGAATCTGATTTTGGAGGAGAGGCTAGAAGTGGTGACTAATGACATCCCAATTTGCTGATGAAACAAAATAAAGCATTTTCTCACCATGTTTCTAGGATAAAAACCCAACCTCGAACACAGGAAGGGTCAAGGGGGAAAATGGAAATTATTAGAGGCATGTGGGGAGCTTCTTTACAAGTAAATTAGCAAGAATGGTCCAGATTTGCAGCTGATGAAAATTGGCACAGGTCCACGAGAGTCAGGGCACGTTGCCAGTTTACAGCAGCAGAGAACCTACCCCAATATGTTTTTAATATGAAACCCAGGGTGATTATAGCAGAGACCTAGAGCAAAAGACTGACATAATTATGAAAGCAAGGCTGTGCAAAGGCTAGAGGGTGTGTATTTAGAGGTGTGGGGGTTTTTGAGTGCTGGTTAGGATCAGTTGTTACAGTCAATGCAAAGTTGCTTTCTAATTTTTCTGTAGGATGCAGATTTCTTCTGTCATATCCCAGTCTGCTCCAGTCTAGTCCTTTCTCCTACCTTTTTCCCAGTTCCAGTTCTGGCATCAGGGAGGGTTTTTTAACTGTGCTACATTTTGAACTATGGCACTACAGTGCAAAAGGGGAGCACTGAGAGTGCAGTGGCAGTGCAAAAGTCCATCCAGCTCTCAGGGTGTTTGCTCCTCTGCCACCTGCCCAAATTTGCTTCAAGGTGGGGCACTTGCCTTCTGCCTCTAACTCTGCATCACACAGAAGTAGTGGGAGCTAGAAAACCTTTCTGGAAAGCCAGGTTAATACTTGTGTGGGTGGCCCACGCTGAGCTCAAGGCAGGCTTGGTGATGTGGATAAACTGCCCAGGTTGTACCACCACAGCCACACTGTGCATCCACACATCTCAGGCTGTGTAAAAGCCACAGTTTTTCTGATCTAGGTGCCTGGGTTTTCCTGCACTAGGGCAGAAAACATTCTGTGTAGACTGCTAGGACAAGGATAGAGACTGGTCAAACTCTGGGGGTAAAATATGGTCAAATTGGCTCAATTTTCAGAGCTCTGGGAAGGTGGAACATATTAACCAAAGACAGAGGCTGTAAATCTGCCAACTCCAGCAAGACTCCCTTGAGCACATGTAGAAGTACATGCCCCAGTTTTATCTCTTTTTCTGAAATTACCACACCAGCAATATCTGAGAAAGGAGCAAGTGTCTTGAATGTAGACAAAACAGTTTTTTCCACTCACATAGAAGGTTTTCACAGAAATTTTCCAGAAATGTTTCTTCCTGAGACAGAAACCTGGCATGGAAAACAACTCAAGTTTGGCAAGGTTGTGAGCAACTGAAAATATGTAATAAAGTGGTGTTAAACCACTTAATTATAAACACAGTTACCAGCTAAATAATTTGTGTAGTGAAGATGTGCTTGATGCAGCTAATTGCACTTCCTGATACTACCTGAAATAAAAGGTGAATTAATGAGAGAGAAACACAAAGTTAATGAGAGTTAATGAGGCAAAAAACCCGTGCAAATAGTTACATCCACATGGGGGAGAGAGAGAGGAAATCCCCGTTGCTTCTGTAAGGCAAGCCACTGCATGGAGTAGTAATTCCTTCTGTAATTCAGGGATAGATGTTACGGAAGAACAATTTCAGATGACATAATTTATATCCAGAATTATTTGTTCCAAATCATAGTGACTACAGTTGCCATACAACTTCAGATAAACCCAAGGTTTTCTCCTAACACTGTATTGCACAATAATAGATCTTTAAAGGGACTATTTCTTCTTCTAAACTAGAAGTCATTTAATATTTTAGATACTGGTCAGTGAGCTATTTGTGCATGTTGATGCCCCAGTATTTCTCATTTAAAATTAATTCTCCCTATTTTTTTTTTTGTTTTAAATGCCTGTTTAAATATGTATGTATTTTCTAGTTTAATTTTTTATAAACACAGAGTAAAACTTCCTAATAACCCTCATATTTCTAATTAGAATTCGTCTCAGAGGTGAAAGAACCAGCATAATATTTGTTGAATAGGAGACATAAATGCTGTTGCTAATGTGATGTAGCTATTGTGCCTGTGTGAGGCTTATGTGCCTGAGAGAAAATAAATATTTATTCCAAGTATATCTGGTAATTTGACAAATATTATTAAATCTCTTTACATATATCATCTCTCCTAAGTAGAGCTTTGCATGTTTTTTTCTAAAATCATACTTTGGATTTGGAAGAATGAGAAAAATCAGACATTCTGTCAAAAAATAATTTTATGGTAGTGCATACAATTAAAAAAGTAAATTGCCATTCAGGTTTAGTGTTGTCAATACTGATGGAAAGGTTGCTGAGTAGTTCTTGTTGAATGAGATTTTCTCTAATGTTTAAGCCACCAATAAAACCTCCAGTTAAGCCCTTCATAGGAAACTTAAGAATTGACTGATGGGAGTCACATGGTTAAATCAGTGCTTGTTATTCATAATTTATTCAATGGTTGATGGAAAAAAATTGTCCAATTATTTGACAAATACTGCTTGGCAAGATGATTTACAGAGAATAATACAAGTATTTGTTGAAGAATTTAAAGTGACAAAAACTGCTAAAATTACGGCCTTTTTTCTCAATGCAGTGATTAGAGCTGATTGAATGATATTCAGACAGTTTGACTAATTTTGAATAGTCCTTACACAGGCAATATTCCCATTGACTTCAGCTGGAATTTTGCCAGAGTAAGGACTGCAGGATTGGACCTTTGAGTGTAATGTCTTGAAAGGGTCCCTTTATAAAGCAGCAGCTTAAATTCTGAACTGCAATGAAAACCCATTTTTGCTTTCCTCTGTTACTTTGCCTGTTCTGTGGAATTGCTCTGTATGAATGTTAATCCCATTCCCTCTTTATCAGCAGAGGGTGCTATGGGAGTTTTGTGCTCTCCAGTAGCCTTTTGTTTATGCACAGTTCAATCTAATTTAAGTTGAACTGACCATTTCAATGGGAGTCAAGTGTGTATTTAAATGGTGTGTGGGAGAGCCACAGTTTAATGGCAAACTATTTCCCTAATTGATCCAAGTTAAAGAAGGGAGGCATTTTAAAGTGGATATTTTCAGATTCCTGGCCTCTACCCCCATACCTTCCTAAATGGGTCACTAAACATGGTCTTACACCTTTGCTTGATAAATGATAGCATTTGCATGTGTTTTTGAAAGACAGGTTCAGCATTCCAAATTACTAGAAATGTATAATAAACTAATATTTTTGAATATAATCTTCTGTGACTTTTTAAAGTTCCTGATTTTTCTAAATGTTAGTAGGACTTCAATACAAAAAACCAGTGTTTACAAATCCCTGACATGGTAGTTCCCAAAAGTGGGAAAATGGTTTTTGATAAGTCAGTACATCATATGCTTTGTTACAAGAGTGTTAAGGTTGTAAAGTCAAGTGTAGAGAAAAAAGAAAATGCATAGACAATCTTAATTCTGGTTATTTTTTCAGTCGTTCACCATCATCCTGACAGGAATATTAAATTACATGATTGCATAGCTACTTTTTTCTATGAGATGTGTGTGCCTTTAACATATACAAAAGAGATCACTGAATAGGAGCTTTATGAAATGTTTCTTTTTATCTGAATTGCTCAGTGTATGCCGCTGAGTTATTTGCTGGACACCTTTCTGTCCAGCATTGAATGCAAGATTATCAACTTCCTCAAGTATCTTTCTATATAGTGCTACCATGAGAGGGTAGTTTATTAATCCTTTGGTTAGTCACTGTTGAAGTTTTTTTTACTATTTAATGCATAAGGACAGAAAAAATGGTGAAATGCAAGGTAAAAACTCAATTTTATGGATTTGAGATGCCTTAAACCTCTTGCATTTCAGAATACACTTCTTGTAAGGAAAGCAGGTCTGTGGCCAACTTCTGCAGTTCCAGATTCTCTCATAAATCAGAACGGTGATTTCAGGCAATCTGGATTTTCAGAAAGTCAGGGCCAGACAGAGTTCAGTAGTGCAAAGTTGGGGGCAATCTTTTCAGCATCATAGAGGTGGTGGCCAAAACTGACCTGACTGCAATACTTGAGGGTTATATTCTTTAGTTTTATGACCACATTTTTTAACTTTCCTCAAGCACTTCCCATCTTTCAACTCATGCTGTAAGTGAGAGAGGGTCTTAAAGATGGCATTCTCCTTTCCAGCTGTGATGGGCTCCCAGCCTGTTGGCCTCTTGGCACACAATGAAATGGCTTAATGTAGATGAACATCTAAAGGTCCAAAACTACTGAGGTGCTGGAGCAAAGTTATGGGGGCATTCCAGAGTGCTGGGTTTTTTCCAGCTTTATTTTTCATAATGCCATCCTGTGGAAGGAAGGGAGACTTCAGATTTGTTGAGAAGGTGATTGTAAAGCTGCACGTGTTGAATGCTTGAGACACTGGCAAAGACAAAATCCTTGGATGCACTGGACAATCTGCTGGCATTTGTTGTTCTTCATTATGTGGCCAGTTTCCACTCTGAACTTTGTAATTGAACTTCTTTATCCAGTCATGCTTAAACTTTTCTGCCTGATTCTTGTTCTACTTGGGATAATATGCAGTATTCTTTTCTAACCACGACTGAGGAGAGAGGGGATAGCAGACAGAGGCAATAAAAGGCACAAGAAGGAGAAAATGTACAACTTTCATTGCTAGTGGGCCTGGTGGGTGCACTCAGGAGGTGATTCAGGAGGACGAGGTACACATACACTCTGCCCCAACAGGTTTCAGTGGGTCCAGCTGTGCTTCTTATTTTCTCTAAAGTCAAATTTTCCACTCAGTCTGTGTGGGCAGATGTGCAGAAACTCATAACTTGGCTGAATTTGTGGACATTTTCACAAGAACAACAGAATATCGATGCTATGGCAACTGCTGTGCCATGTTTCCAAATCCTGATCTGAGTCATGGAGGGAGCAGTAGCATCTCCACCAAGCAGCTGTAAAAGGTATTTTTTACTTAAAATGTAAAAGGTGGGGGGAGGAAAGAATAGGGAAAGAAATGTATTCATCCTCCCAGCCCTGAGAAAGAGCAGAATAGTTCTAGGTCAACGTTTCCTGAAAGTTTCAGCCTTAGCAATTTTCATCCTCTCAGCCCAAATCATTACAGTTTAGGGAAAGATGTGAATGGTATTTTAGTGGGAAGTCTGAGACAGCCTTGTCCAAGAGCACTGCCTGCTGTAGGTAGTATCTCCTCTACCATAAACCATAGTCTTCTGCTGGTGAGGTTTTGCTTTTGCAGTGCCTCCTAACCACCTTAGAAACACCTATTTTGATTAACTCCAGTCCTTGCACAGATAAATTCTGTTTTCTCTGGCATCATCAAAAACATTTTATGTTTTTTTTTTTAATTTTTTTTTTTTTTTAAATCATGCTTTGAAATCCAGAGGTGGTGCCTTTGTTGTTTGAGGGTATTGCTAGAACAGGTCTAAGATGATGAGTTCCCTGAAAATGGTTGTAATAACATAAACAAAGGTTGAATTTCTAAATTTAAGACTGCCCATTTTTCTTTTGTTCTTGTTTGACACTGTAACTAATCAGTGTGCTTCACTTCCAAATGTATTTATCTGGAAATTTTGCTTATTGCTCATATTCACAGTTGTGCTCTTAGTACTCCCAGTAGTAGAATTTTCTTCTAGGTCAAATTAATGTCATTTTTCCTTACTGATCTCTAGAAGGTGGTGTTGTTGTGCTAAGGAATAAGGATGTTATTAAGGATGTTAAGGATATTTTTACTGTGGCAGGTCGCTTAAGTAAAAAAAATGAAAATTTTTTGTATATAGGGGCTATTTAAGAAAAGTGATATAATACTCTTGCTAAACCTAGTGCTAGAGGAAAATGTTTGACTTGCTATTAATTTGCTTATATTCAGTCATTGAAAGAGTATTTTAAGTAGTGATCTGTACTAGAACAAAAACAGATTCAGAAAAAGTTTTTCTTATTCCCACTGAGAAGGTTAAGTGTAGCTGGCAATTTTTCTTTGTATGTAAATATTTGGATGTGTATGTGTTTGTACTACTGCTCTGACTCTCTTAAAGAGAGTGCTGCTGAGCACTGAGATCTCAGCAGCCAGGACAGACTAAACAGATGAAACTCTACTTCTTCATCAGGAGGAGCTTTCTTGCCAAGTTTTCCAGCACATAATGTGTTTTGTTTTATTAGTTTTTATTGTTGTAAAAGTCTCTTTAACCTGCTTTTATGCTGGTTACAATAAGGAAGCTAAATGCTTTCCTAGTTTGTTCAGCTCACTTGTAAAGTTATTGGTGCCAAACTTAATATGGCTCTATCTTTATTTTAATTACTGCTAAGCTCTTCTGCCATGCTTTGTACTCTTATTTTATGTTACATCCAGTTTGAGCGGAATTGTCCTTGTATTGATTCTTGTGGTGATCTGCCAATCACTTCACTTTTTCTTTCTTTGATATCCTCCCTGTTCAATCAACAGCTCTTCCCAGTTCCTGGGATGTTTAACTTTTAGCTTAGGCTATCAAAAGGCCTTAAATCTCAGGCAAATTGCATGCAAGTATGTTTAGTATAGATGTTTATCAAATCCACACTTTTTTTTCTACTCTGTGTCTCAATTATTTCTGATTTCACCCCACTGATTCTGTTTCTTCTTCAGCCCACCAGTAAAGAAGATCCCCTATTTTCAATGATTTTCAGTATTTTTATATGCTATTCTTGTGTTGAAAGCATTTGAGCATTCTTTCCAAGAGGGATGGAAAAAGGAGGCATTACAGAAGGGAAGACTCACATGGGAGAGAGAACCAGAAGAATGAAAGAAGAAAAGAGAAAGCAGAGAATTCTATTGATCTCCCACAGAAATGTGATTTATAACTAGAAGTGAAGCCCTATGTGAAGGAATCTTTGGTCCTTCATTATGTAGTAAATGCAGTGTAATATCCTTTTTCCAGGGCAGGGTACAATATCTAAAGTATACCTGTGAAGAATTTATTTGTCAGGTATCAATGCATTTGGATTCAGGCTTAATCACCAAAGTGACCTAGAATATTTTGTTCATGATGATCCAAAACCTGCAGGAGGGCAAATCTTCCCAGTCTGAGTCACTTAGATAACACAAGAAAATCAAAAGCCTTGGGTGCTCAGAGGGCAGAGCACCTACAGTGCACCTGCAGAATTGGAACAGTGCAAAAGTGAGCCTTCCCCTTCTGATAAATCTTTAAGAAGAAACACTTTGCAAACAAAACAAAACAAATTGGAGAAATATTTTGGAGAAAACAAATCTGGCAAAACTTGTGTTTCTTCATATGGTTTAGTGTGTTCATTGGTTACCTTGCCGTGTTCAGTCAGGAGGAACCAGGAGACATATGCAAGTGTGATTGTTCCTTATTTGCAATAAAGCCCTATAAGAACCAGGACTTAAAATTCCAAATTTCACTGATCTGCTGTTTCTTTGATGCTAAAGGCAGACTGATAGGGACCTACTAAAATATGCCCCATTCAGTAAACAGTATAGGGAATTCCAGTTTCTCCTGCTTATGGAAGCTTAATCTTGGTCTAAAGACCACCTGAGGTCATTATGTATTGCATTATCTCTCAGTGCCTTTATCCAGGGAATTCCAGGAAGTCATTTATCTCCTGATAAAATAGCCTTTGGTCAACAGCTTGTACCCTTTGTGCAAAAAGTAGATAATGGCCGGTACTAATGATATTGTCCTGGGAGTATGGGCTGGAAATCCCTTCCAGGAAGTCTGGCAAATACTTGGGTATTTGGCATGAAGAGTATCTGAGCAAACTTCACTCAGGACAGGTTGTGGATGGCTTTGTGCATGGCAGTGACAGTGTGGAGATACTGTGGCAATGAACAGTATTTTGAGCAGCAAACTCCATTAGTTTGCCAGCATAAACTCCACTCATTTTGGCTCCTGACCACGTTTGTCTAGTGTGCAGAAGTGTGGTGGAGAAGATTTTCCATGGTACATTAGCAGTGCCATTACTATTCTTGAATGGTAATCAAGGACAGCTGACACCTTGTCATTGTGAATAGTATTTCATAATGCTGACGTTATCAGGTGGCTGCTTAATTCCTCATCTGTCACCTTCAGCCTTATCCTACTGCTGGCAGAATAAATACACACCCTCCCTTAGGAAGCATTTTTGGAGCAGTCAAGGAATTTTCTTATTTTCCATTTTTCTTTGCCCACTATCATTCTTTAAAGAGCCCGTTGATGTCATGGTGGTATCATCCATGTAAGTGAAAGAACACAGCTGCGATTTGATGTTCAAAAGTATGGAGTGTTTTTGTGCTCACTTTTCCTTGTTCTGACTATATTTAAAACCTCTAACCAGTTCAGTTTCTGTTACTTTTTATTTTATGCTTGTGGACCCATGGGGAATTACTTTCCTGGAGGTGTCAGTCTCATCTGAAGGAGTTGGGGAGGAAAATGCTGTGTGTTGCACTGCACTATCCCTTCCCTCTTCCTCCAAGGATCTATGTTAAAAAGCCCTGGAGAGACAGTATGGATCTGGACATGGAGAACCTTGATTCACACAGTCCAATTTGTTTGATGATTCACACATCCAACTTATTTGATGCTTTCTCTTGCTTGAGATTCCTTGAAAGCCCAAAGGCAACATACAGTTGCAATTCAACCTCAGATGGAGTTTGGGCTGTAAGAATCTGGACCATGAGAGCTTAGGAGATGAAGAATGCCCACCAGAATGTTTCCTAGAGATGTTGGTATGAATAGCTGGGAGTACAGAAACTGTTTTTTTGTTAATAACTTGAGGCACGTAAAACACTTGAACAGTAAGATAGTAACAGCACTTGACAGCATCTCGTGACTTACTTTAGGTTGCAATGGCCACCTTAGGAGAAAAGCTCTGTATTCCTTCAGACTTGGGGATGTTACAGGTATATCCTACTAACACAGTTTGCTCTTTATCAGACCTTTGCCTCTATGTTCCTGTTTATCTGCTGTAATGAAACTCTTAAATGAATTGAATGAACTGGAAGCCACCTCTGAATAATGCACCAATTTTTCTTGAGTATCCAAATCTAAGACTCCACAGGTGGGAAAATGCTTTTTTATGTTATTGTTAGGAAGTGGTAAAAATCTGTGCAGTAGGAGTACTAGGGTTCAGAGTTTCATGGTAGTTACATTCTTTAATGAAATACAAAAAACCAATTTGATATCTTCGTAACCTGCCCAGCAGATGGATGGATTATTCATCCTTTAGATGGATTTTTTTTTTAGTAATGAATATTTTCATGAATGAATGAATATATCCAACCTTTAAGCAATGACATGATGTTGCATAATGTTACATTTTATTGGCAGCCCTAAAATCTTTCTGTTCTGGGAAGAAACTTCCCAGACCGTATTCCCACAAGAAGTAAGTTTTAATATGTATCTCCCTGATCCTTTTTTTTTTTTTATTGTTCAAAGAAAATGTCAGCTTTCTTTACAATTGGCCAGGAAGCATTTGCAAGAGGTTAAGTGATACTACAAATATTCCTTAATTGAGTTTAGATGCATTCCATGCATTTTTACACCAGCATCAAAGAAAACATCTTTCCAAAGATCGGCAGCTTCTTCTCATATTTCAAAAAATCATCACGTATTTTCATCAAGCTTTCAGGAATGAAAGCTGCTGGACTGCAGTGTTGTCATAATAAAAAGAAAGGTGCACACAGAGGTTCTGTGATCCAGAGGTGACAAGTGCTGAGCAAACAGCGTGTGAAGACATCTTCCTACCTGACAGATCCATCTCCATCAGTTATTGCTCTTGTACAGGCTCAGATATGTTTGATCAACTTTCAGATGATTATCCTGGCAGGAGCAGGTGAAAGAAGTCATGATACTTTGATTTAGAATAAAGTACAAGGCAGTCTGAAGGAACCTTTCATTAGCAGTTGATACCCTGTTGACAGTGAGATTGGTATGAGGAAGCTGGGATGAAAACAATTTTCCATTTCCCTCCTTTATGAGAGAGGTTTGGTTAGGGTAGTATGTGTAAGGAATTTCTGCTCTGTGACTTATACATTAACACATCTGCTATTCAGATTTATTGCTGCAAGATATGAGTCTGGTTTGTCTGCACCTGATATTTCCACTGAAGTGACAGGGTTATTCTTTTGCTTGGGTTTAGTTTTTTAAAAGCTGTTTTGAAACACACCCATTCCTGTGGCAGAACCAATGCAATTCTCTGTGAGAAATTTGAAATCGCTCCAATCTGAAGCAGCTCAAACTAAAACCTGATGTGAACTTGTCCAACAAGGAGTTGATTATATTTGTAGCATATATTGGTACTTTGGGATTGGTTACCTGATGATGGTTTTGCTCTCTGAATAGACGACATTGAATTGTTGATGCACATCCCAGGGTGTTCATATCAAGAATGACTCTTTGAAATATTCTCCATTCATGTAACTGAAAATGAGTTCAGGTAAATATGTATGAATGAAGAATAAAAAATTAGAAATCTAGTTAGTCTGAATAGATTTTGGAATATGAATACTACTTTTTTTTTCCATTTTTTGTATTTAACCAGTTCTAGTGTTAAATAATTTAATTTTATTGAAGAATAAGATTTAAATTCTCATCAGCACTGAAGCCGATGTCATGCTAGTAAGTCCAGTGGGGTTTTAAATTTTCTTTAATTCAAAGCCACATTAAACAAACAGAGAGGCATAAAGACTCCATAATACAAATGAGCATCAGGCCAGTGGTGTTTTTTCATATTCCCAATATCTGTGCCTGTTTTCATCATTCTTGTACCTCACATCCTACCATCTTTGTTTTTTAATCTGTGTCTATGTCTTCATCACCTCTGATACTTTATAACATTATTTGACCCTAAACTTTGAGTGCCACAACCTGGCTTAATCAGATATTAATTAAACATTAGCTACGAATGTTATCTGCTGACAGCTGTTATCCTGTACACACTTGATAAAAGAAGTGCCTTTTGGATTATAGGTGTTTGCATTTCACTTTAGCATTTTATCAAATACTCATGTTTTGTCACTAATATAACCTATTAAAATTCTCTCCTCTGCTACAAAGAACTGTGATTTTTAAAAGTAAATAGATGCTTATGCAGGCTTTAGTGATTGTAATATTTTCTTTTCTCCCTCCCAGTTTCCTCAATTAGACAAATTCTCCAGTTAGTCTTAATCTTCCCTGAGCCATGAATTGTCAAGGGTGAGGTAAGGTGGAACCATGCTGGTGCATCATGAGAGGTGAAGGTTTGTTGGAGAAATTGAGCTGTGAAACAGAGTAGGGAGGGTACAAATGGCAACCAAAACAATTGAATGGATTTTTTCCTATGCCAGATTTACAGAGTTGCATCAAAATAAGATTAGCTCCTCACATGAATAAAAGATAATGAGATAATGAAATAAGATTCTGTCTGGCTAGATTCTACAGGTCTTCTTCTGCATTTTTATAATAAAACCAGGAACTCACGTGAATAATTTACCTTTTCTGCAATACTTTCTCAGTTCTTACTGCAATTGATCAAAACTTACCTTAAATCAATATTTAATTACTTATAAAATTGTAAAAGGATTCCATACCTTATTCTGGATGTACATTCTTCAATATGCATGTGAAAGTGGAGTTCTCTCTGGCATCAATAGATAGTTACAGCGAGCACAATTATCTAAAATGTTCTCCTGCACACAACACCTTCATCCAACCCTTCCCTTAGAGGCAGAATCAGGAGCTGAAAGGCCTCAGTGTCCTTGTGGCTATTCTGGTCTTGCACACCCAGGTTCATGGTGGATGCCTGACTTTGTTCTTACACTGCCTGGTTCTACTGTGATGCTCAGGCCAGCTGCTGTAAATTAGGCATACAGCATTTGCCTCATAGTGGATACCTGGTTCTTGATGCAAAGGGCATGAAAAGAATAATCTTTATCCTAATTCTTGATACTGATAATTTCTGACTACACTGGCAATGATTTTGAAAAGAATGGAAAGCTTCTTAAAAATAAGAATAATGTGTAAGACACATTTTGTAAGGATATTTTGAATGTGAAATGGATTTAGACACAAGGAGGTATGCACTGAAAGTGGAAGTTTTTGAATTCCAACCCAGAAAATCCCACCAAATGCCTAATCCTTTTTTCATGTCACAGGGTTGGGTTGGTTAATTTTTCTTACACAGACACATTACAGAGAAATTGAGAGTCTTTGATCCATAGATTGTCCATATTCACTCTCAATCCTAAATAAAGGAATAATATAAAGTCCAAAGGCAAGGAAAATGCATCCATAAAACTTCCAGGTGCTATAACAGCTGAGGAAGACAAAGTGTTGTCAAAGAAGCAGAATGTTTCATTCCCACTACAAGTTTACTGGCTGTCTTGCAGGTTGTATCATTTCAGATGAAACTGAAGCAGAACACAGCAAAATGCATCACAGATTCAGGGACCCTGGCTGTAAGGAGTTTTCCTTACAGTGACATCCCCTGCCCAGTTTCAACTGGTTTTGGGTAATGATGGGACATTACAGTGAGAGTGCAGGCATAGAAGATTCTTGCACTAAACATTTGTAGCAAAAAGCTGTTTTCTTTCACCTGCACTTGCTTCTGGCATATTCTTTTGCCTGCACAGCTGAAGTGATCATTCTTAATTAAAGCCCAATAAAACATGTCCCATTTCTCAGTGTGACATCCAGCACTTTGCTGGCTTTGGGAGAGGTCAGGTTTGGAAAATGCCTGGTTGCTTCCATGCCTTTGGGATAGATACATACTGTAGAATTCTTCCTGTTTAACCTCATTTTTTTCTCTATTTTATTATGTCTGTTTTCCTTAACTGAGTTTGCATCCAAGGAACAGTTTTGGCCTTTCTCTGAAAAAGGAGGACACCCAAGGCTTTTCTTACTGTTTATATGCATGAAAGTGTGAAGAGAGATAAGGCAGAAAATTTAAATGCCATCACTTGCATAGATTTAAACTGTAAATCCCCCAAAGTAAGGTTAATTAAAGTCCCTGTCTTCACCAACAGACTATTCATACTCTGTCTTACTCCAAAAATGCCATGTACGTGGGGGATTAGTGAGTGCATTATCAGATATCTGGCATCAAGTAACCAAGCAAGATGTCCAAACTTCTGTGATTCACTGGAGCTGTTTATATTTTTCCAGCTGGAGTAGGCATGCATCAGCTCTGAGAAAGCAGGGAGGGAAGTACACCACACCCCCAAATCCCGTTTACTTTCTCCTTCCCCACAGGAGAGAATCACTTTGTTGAGAGACAAGGTGAAGAAGTTAATTGCAATTTAATTACCCCCTGTGTATACTTTTGCAGCTAAAGAGAACGACAACCTCTCAGGTGGTATCTTCATGCTTTCAAAAATAGCCCAGTGAGGCTTTCAACAGAGGTCTGTAAAGCTGGGATGCACATTTTACACTTTTAGCCAAGTGGATCCCTCAGTCCTGCTCTCACAAATGCCTTGAGGCAGCAGGTTTTGGTTTGTTTTTTAAAGATGTTGTGTCTCTGATTAAAATGGTAAGACTTCCGAGACCAAGCTAGAGGTGTCCATCAATCAATGAGCCCAATATTAATGAAAATACTGCCAGGATTTTTTTCATTATTTCTAGGATTTTGACAGATAGGATATAGTGCTATAAAAACATGAAATAAAAAGACAGCCTTCCCCCAAAACCCTGTAAAATCTTAAATAATAATTCAAGGATAAATTTTCAGATAAACCTCTGAAAATCTAACTTATTCTGTGGCCATAGTCTTTTTGAAATATAGCATAGTTGTTAGGCTGTTAAAGACTACTTTCTAGCAGCTCTTTATTTTGCCATTAATGTGAAAATGCAATTATTGTCGTATGGTTTTTATTATTACTATCAAAGATTGTTTTTACAGGACAGGGTGTAATTGGGTTTTATAGAAGCCTCCACAGCGAAATTCAAATATTTGTCTGATTTCAAAAGCATGCATGTGGGTATGAAATTGCAGTTTGCTCAGCATACCTGATACAGAGGCAGAGTGAAAATACGTGTAACAAAGCAAATGTTAAAACCAACATTTTCTGGAGAAGATCGATGTGTAGTAGGTAGGGCAGAAGACTGAGCTTCAGCAATCAGGCGACGCTTTTTGTTGTTGTTGTTTTCTTTTTAAAATGTTTTAAATTCTTGTGTGAAAAGGTCTGTGGAAATGCTTAGTATTGGCTTGCTCCCATTTCTTCCATGAGCTCCTTGTTTAACCAGGACTAATAATCACTTAGCTTTTGTATGGCTGCGTTTACTCATGAATGTAGTCACTATGAGTATTTTGACAGAGGTGCCTTTACTTTACATTCCTTTTTGAATCTGAAGATAAAAGGCTTTATTTTAATAACTGTCTAATTCCTGAAGCAACACTGACGTATTAAGTAAAACAGTACACAATTTTTATACTGCCTTCTTTTAAAAATGCTAAGCCCTGAATGCATTTTACAAATTTCTCTTTTTTTCCTTCATATTTAAAGAAGAGGAAAGATGGATGCTGCTAGAATTTTTGAAATTCAAAGAGAGCTGATGGTAACATGGTACATCTACAGTGTTCTGCAAGGCTCTGAACCCTGTGGACTAATAATTTTAAATGCAAACTACAAAATTTAATCATTGGCACCTTACAGGATAGTTTGACACTACCTGAACAAAGTTCTCAGGCAAAGTGACAAGAATATTACTTTGTATTTGTAATACCTTTTTACTGGAATTGCACTTAGTGCATTTTGCAGATGGAGGAATTGAAATGCAGAGGAAAGGCAAGGCTTCAATGCAGTGAGACAATAAAGTGCATCTTTATGATGAATGATTTTTCTTAAATATATGCCCACATGTTATGCTGGCTTGGGGCTGAATTGTTTATTTGAGGTGGTACAGCAGACAGTTCCAGAATTGAGACTATTGGAATCTGTAGATTCTCATCACTCTTTTTTTTTTTCCCACTGGATTGTGATTAACATCAACAGCAAAGACGAGAAAATGCAATCAGAAAAGAATAAACCTGACCAGCAGGTGGTTAACACTTCTACAGAATAAGACATTTTCCATCTTTATTAGCATTAAACAACCAAGTGACACCAGTGGTGATGGAAAAGAATATGCTAGAAAAAGAGACATTCCATATGCAGTTCAACCGTATACGTGCATTGAAAAAAAGACAATTGAACTCTCCTGAGCAGTTTTTAGAAATAGTGTGACATTGAGAGGTGTTGTGGTGATTATGCTGTTTGACATTATTCCTCATGAATGCTCACTAAAGTTTTGTGCATGCAGCTCTGTGAAATAAATATGTGCATTCCTGCAGATCAACAGATTTTTTTCACAAAAAAAGTGTATAGTGTTCAACAGACACTTTAAAAATAACATATTTTTCCTGCTTTTATAAAGAAGATTTAAATTGTTCAGTGTGTTTGTACAGCTAAGATATTTTATTGATATCACATTCCACGATGTCCGGCTTTGGGCTTTGGAAGGGACCAAATGGTTTCTGAAGGTTTGTTTTGGTTTTTTTCTCATTTTTTTGGACAAGATTAAAGAATGTAAAAGACTATTTGTATTAAACAGATTAAGCTGTTAGTAAACATGTCCCCTTTAAATTAAGTGGTGGTGAAGACAAAGAAAGTGCTTTGTTGTTGTCAGATGGATTTGTCTTAAGTCAAATGGGCAAACAAGTTAAACATCAGTCCTCTTTAAATCCCTAATGGCTGTGCAGATTAAATCTCAAAGGGTCTGTAAAATGAGTAAAAAAATTAAACTGCTTTACTTCTTCCTGTCATTTACTTTGACTAAAGCATTTTTTTCTTCTTCCTTTTCTTTTTTCTTCCCTTTTTTCTTCTCATCCAGCTTTTCAGAACTTTGTTTTCAAACTGCATTAGCATACAGACACATATTAAACAAGAATTTCACTTCTCTGCAGTCTTGTCACTTGTGATGAATACATCCTTGCTCGGTAAGTGCTGGTGACACATCATTGTGGCAGCTTCTGCCTCTCAACAGAAGTATAATTAATCTTGCTATCAACACTCCTCAACAGGGGTAGCTGGTTCAAAGTTTTTATTCCATAGAGCTGCTTTGTGTGGGGTGGGATTCCTTCATTTGAAATGTCTGCCTGTGAATCGTGGCTTTTCTGTGATTAGCTTTTCTTTAATGCTGGGGGTGTTGATCTGTGTGGGAACAACAAAATGAGCAGGTTTTGTGCTGTTCTGACCTGGCACTTTTATGCCTTAATAAAGTGGGAGGGTGCAGGAAACATATCAAGTCCTAAGAGTGTGAAAGAGAATTCAAGGTATCCTTCTACAGATTCTTCTTCCATTCCACTGACTTCAGTGGGAATTTGGGTGGTTGGGTTTCTGCCAGGAAGACATCCAAAGCATGTTGCTTATACACCCAAGATATGAGTGTGAAAATATTTTCTGTGCACATCCAACAGCTGTCAAGCATCAGAAGTATTGGAGAGGGGACAGAATGCTAGCTCGCTATGCATTTAAAACTGACTATTCAACAATATTCCCCCCAAGAATTTCATCATCTCAGCAGCTCTGTAATGATGAAAATCAACCAACAGAGTATTTGCTCCAATTGGATTTTCATTCAGTTTATTAATGATAAAGAAACTCAACTTCATGCATATTAAAAGACTGCTGATTGAAGGTCACAGAGGTGTTAGCTGTGGTGTCCTGGCTAAATTCCAGTTGGCTAATTACAATCTGCCTTCCTAAAAATGCCTTGTAGTTTCATTATTTAGATCATTATCTTTTTATATTTAGTTCCAAACTCCTGGTAGCACGGCTCTATTTTTGTTAAAGGGCTCTCACCCTTGAGCATGTTGGGTCCTGGGAAGTCAAATGGTGAAGCCAACTTTGTGCCTCCTTGAGTGCAGTATTGGTGATATGGATATGGGATTTAAATGGGAATATCTCTAGCTCCAGTACAAAGGAACTGAGGCATGTTTTACAATATCATGTCCCACTCTGTGACGTCAATTATTGTTCTAGAATCAGAGGGCACCCTATAGAAAGATGTATCTTTGAGCATTGACTTCTTGTTACCCAAACACATAATTTGAGTGATTTCTCCCCCCACTCTTTAATTTTTGAATTCTGTACTATTCACTCCTGCTTACCTGATATTTTCTACCTTTTTGGAGGGCAGCCTTTATTTTTTTGGAAAGGTTTGTCAAACCAAGCAGGTCAGATGGACAAACTTTTTTTTTTTCTGACTGTCTCATGTTAGTGGTTTTTTTCCCAAGACATGTGAGCTGTCTGTGGCCCTTCTAAAGGAGTCATGCTGGGAAACACAGGAATATATTTTCTGTTTTGTGGTGCAGAACATGACTGGTCTCCACTCCAGACAAGCCCCTCTTTGGTCAGGCCTCCCGAGGCTCTCTGTAGAAAGAGAGAGGTTCTGTACTCTGTACCCACTTGGTTCTGTACTCTGTACCCACTTGGTTCTGTACTCATGGAGCCATGTTGCAACTTGCAGAGCTGATCCACAGACTTAGGGGGTCATTTGGTTTCAGCAGTATTATTTTCACATTTAACAGGGGTCACACATCAATGGTGCTGTCCGGTAGCAGCAGGCTGAGGTCGAATCTGGCTGTGGTCTGTACTGGCTTTGCCACCACTCCACATTCATGGCCTTTGATTGCTGAAGGTCCAGTGTGAACCCTGAGGAAAAGCAGTGAAGCAGCAATTTAGAAATGGGTTCAAATGCAGTTGAAATAATTTGCTCTAGAGATTAGGCCCATGCTCTTAATTGAAAAAGGAAAGGAAAATGATTTATCAATTATTCAGTATGTTTTCTTTGTACGAAACACTGAGGGTTTTTGTAAGTATGTGTGTCTCAATATAGTGTTTGTATTGAACTATTAAATGTAATTAGAAACCAAAGGTAAATGGTGTCTCAGTGAGTCAAGAAAGCCACAGAGGAGCTGAGTGGTGTCTGTAGCTTTCTGAGCATTGTCAGTTCCCCAGGAAGCCTACCTAAGGGTGATTAGCTCTTTACCCAGGCTTACTTCAGCTTGTTTCTAACTAATGATGATTTACAATTTAGCTAAATGCTAAGCAGCATTTGTTTGACAGAGTGCAAAGTGTGGGCTCAGAGAAAAGCAGGTAAGGATTCACTACAAAGGGCCTGTCAAAATACTTCTAACATAGACTGTCACAGCCTTAAACAATTTATTAATAAGCCTATTAATACCCAAGGATATTTTGTGTGCATGTCTTGAGGTTCTGTTAAAAACATCAGTGTTTAAGATGCTATCCACACAGGCTTAATGCCAGAGAAAGCAATCCCATTAAATTGGACCTCATAAATATTTCATGAGGTCCAATTTAAAATTAATCTTGGCATGAAGCCAAACCAGGCAGTATATTTGCTACTGTATTAAAAAGAAGCAGCAGATGAGGTACTTTTTCACAATAGTAATCTGACTGGATTTTTTGCAGCATCCTATCAATATTTTTAATAATACAGCTGTTAGTTTTGGCAGGAAGAAATGCATTTCTTTCATCACCCGTTCACGCACGAATCATCCTGCAACTAGTGTATTTTAAATGTTGTCATTCTAGAAAATGATTTTCTTTTCCTGGTGATGAAACCTCTGTTTTCTGAAAAAAAAAAGTCACCTTGTTACTTCAAAGAAAATAAATAGTCAGATCTGTAAATTAGCAGGGAGTGTGTAGGTTTCTTTGGGAAAGGGCTATGAAGCAATCAGTTTTCAAAAGGGATGTAGGCAGGTAGGAGGTTTTCAATGTGATTTGAATCTGAAGTATCTTGGTCATCTGGGAAATGAAGTTTAGGTTTTTAAAATAATTTTGATTGTGAAGTTTACTTCTTAGTAGGCAAATTGGAAGAAATGCAATTTGATGGAAGTTGAGACTCAGTAAAAATATATCCCCAGGTATGCTAGAAATCTCTTGGGAAGCCTTTAAATTTTTTTTTTTTTTGAGACAATGTGTCCAGATTTTAAAGCCTCTTTGAGTCATTCAGGACACGGAATCTGAACACATAAGACACAGGCAGAGAAAAGAGAACTCATTTACTTTGCTCATTTAAGAGATCAGATGGTTCTGGGGGGGTTACTGATGGGAAAGGAATTTAGGCTGCAAAACATTACTGCAGAAAGAAAAAGTCTCCTACTCTTGGCAATAAGCATCAGATGAGGTCTCTAAATATTTACCAATTTTTGACAAGAATATTAGAGACTTTCTTTTCTGTCTTTCATATATTGCTTGTTTTCCTAGTCTTTGTCCAAATTCCAGTCTCAAGAATTTCCTTTATATATTTGCAAAACACTTAAAATGTGTGTGTGAGGAAAGGGAATAAATAATAAATACAATGACAATATAAAAGCTTGAGTAACAGTTTGTGTTTTATGGCTTTAAAGCCGGTGTGAGAATGAAGAAGAAAGCCTTTTATGCTGGAATAATTTCTGGGAGACACTGGTTAAGAAACAAGATTACAGGGTGTTTAGAGATGTGCCTTTCAATAAGGAGCAATCACCATTCATATGCATACGTTTCATTTAAATGCATTATATACACCAGCAGATTGGGAGGCAATCCTGAAACATTGAATATAATTTATTTGGATTTGAAGAAAGCCTTTGCTTTTGTGCCTTACAATGGATTTGATTTACTAAGTCAGGAGACATAGGGGAAGCAAATTCAAATGGACTTGCATTTGACTGAGGAGAGGGGAATAGTGGTCATGTGAATGTGGGAATGGACAAGGGTGGTGTGGAGGGAATGCCGTGGGGTTCAGCACACCTGACTTGCTGAAATTCAGAGTGAAGGGGAAGGGGATGCTCCTTCAGGCGGCGACCTGTGCCTCCTGCCTTGGGGATGAATTGGATCCTCTTGTGAAGTCCTGCTCTGCCCCATTTACCACAGATGGAGCCTACAGACCCCATCTTGCACTAGATGCCTCATGTGAAATGAGGAGATGAATACCACATTGGTTCTTTCCTGTAGGTGTGACTTGTCTCTTTGCTTGATTGCAATGAGTGAGAGACTTCAGTGGCCATTTGATTTATCTGGACTCTTCTCTAGTGGGTTTTGGACTGGGCCCTGTGGAAAGGAAGGAAATCAAATGCTTGCTGTGAAGGAAAGGTGACTTTGATCAAACACTGCTTAGAGTGGCAATACTGGATGGGTTATGCAGGGAAGGAGTGAACAGCTCTGGATTGGGGATTCACTGAGGAAGGGTCATCTCCAAGCTGGCATGGAGAGCTAATTCCAGCTCAGGAGTGAGTGTATGTGTCCATGCTGCAGTTGCATGTAATAGTCTCTGAAATCTCTGAGATCTGCAATTCAGAGTCTGTGACATATGAATAAAAGGGACTTAAGAAATAAGATGGGTTTGATCCTTCCAAAGACAGGTTTTTCAGGATGGGGAAGTGAAAGATGTAGGCTTTTGAGAAGTAGAGATTTCACTGCTTCAGGGAACTCTGGCCATGAGATTTCTGTTGTGTAGCAAAATTTGGCCAAAAATTTAGTCCTGTGTAGCTTTCAATTTACTTTCCCAATTATAGAGGGTCAGAGAATGATTGAGCTTGGAAGGCACCTCTGGAATTTGTCTAGTCCAGCCCCTCCTGCTCAAAACAGGGTTGGCCACAGCAAGTTACTCAGGGCCATGTCAAGTTGGGTTTTGAATACATCCAAGGATGGAGACTCCACACCCTCTCTGGACAACCTATTGCAGTCACCCCTGTAAAGTAAAAGCTTTTTCTTATATATAAATGTAATTCCTTGCTTGTGTTCCTTGCTTTCTTGGATACCACTAAGAGTCTGGAACTGCCTTGTGTACACCATCTCAGCAGCAATACATGCAAGGCCATGGTAAATTTTGAGTCTCATCATTGCTTTAGGCATTCTTTCCTGCCCAATCAACATGCAGTTCACATTATCTTTCTCTAGATACCAGATTTAAGTCCTCAAATACAAGAATTAGGTTGTCTGTCTGAAGATAATCAGTTTTTTAATATTTTTTTTTTCTGCTTCTCTCTTTCTCATATTCTCTCAGCAGAAAGAAATCCTGTTTCCTTTTTGGCCCAAGATGTAATTTCTGAACTAATAATGAACTTCCTCAGTTATGCCAAAGAATGGAGAGCTTCCAGTGCTTAAGAGTGAAGGTGAAATCTCATGTCTTATAAAAGAAGGGATATACTGGATTGTGATGTAGGTATCTTAGTTGGGTATATAAGAAGGAAGAGAAAAAAAAAAACATCATGATATGAAAGCAGTTAACAAAAAGACAAATCGCTGCAATCTGGAAGCTCACCCACACAAAATGACAAAGAGGACGGAAAGTCTGGAGTCTGGTAGCTAACAACAGGATGGCTGTGATTCACCCAAGTGACTGCAGAAAAGGCAAATAGAAAGTCTCAGACACAGTGTTTCCAGTACTGATAAAGACTGTTAATGTCATCTCAAAAGCACTGTTAAAGCCTAGGGCTGTTTAGCCTGGCAAACACCGCAGTGTAAGTGGTTATGTCTTTGTACACCCAGCAGGGGAGGGAAAACACTGGTGCTGGTGAAGCTGGAAGATGTTGGCATTAAAGCAAATGGGCTTAACCATCCGTGAGCAAGGCTGGCAATATGAACAACACTTGTATCAGAAAGAGCAGGGAAAGTTCTGGAGCCACCTCCCATTAGAAACTATGAGGAAATTAGAGTGGAGTGTGCTGAGTCTATAAAAAATGTAATGCAGTAGATTATGCCAGCTCACACAGGAGCTTCCTTCTAGCCACCATACTGCTGAAATCACAAAGGGGCAGTTCCCCAGCCACAGATATCTAGTGCCTTTTGGGATACCTTAGGATGTCCTGGCTGTCCTTCAGGTGCCACTCGTGTGTCACATCTGATGCTGCAGCATCTCTGAAGTATCAAATGGCATTAGATCCTTGGGTCTGGGCAGCTGAGTCAGGCCCTGACAGTCAGTAGAGGAGAAGTCAGGAAAGTTAAAGTCAGCTGTGCTGGTCTCTGATTTGTAGGGCTGGTGAAACATGAGCACATAATGCTGATATATTGTGCTCCTCCATCATTAGCTTTGATATGTGTTTAAGGGACTTTTTAATGAACTCCTTAGAAATGAAGGAATTAAAACTATATGAAATGCAGTTTGTGAGTTATAAAAGAAATATCTATTGCTGCTGACTACTAAACCATGCTGTAGAGGACAATTTAGGAGCAGCCAACAGATGATTCTATACAACACCAACATGCTTATCACTGTCTGGAGTCTTTATTGTCCCCTTGTCTTCTGCAACTCCTCCTTCAGCAACCAGTGTTCTCCCACATTTTGAATTGCTGAGTAAACAGTGACATCTCCAATCTAAATTGTAAGTGTCAACTTCCTGAGATGCCATTATACATCATTTGTAACAGTAATTATTTAGGATGTAAGCCTGTTTTAGATCTTTGGTACCAGTGAATTTGCATACAAGTAAATAAAATATAGGGTGACTCCAAAGCCTACTGAGTGAAAAAAAATAGTTGAAGATTATGTTGATTTGCTGAGACTTAGAAAAAGCTATGCATATGAAAATAAAATTAATAGATTTCTGTTGACTGCAACACAACCAGAGCAAATTCTCCAAGAAGAGGTAGAGGTGCTCTTAGAAGTGGGACTGGGTGATATTTAGTGAAACTCTGGACCTGATAGTAGATAAGTCTGGCACTCTACGAAAGGAGATCAGCATTCCATTCAAGTTGTCATACTCCCCGTTCAAAAATAGACTTTTATCTTTTGCCATCAGAAGGAAAGCATGTGATTTTTGCAACCAGGTGTTTCTGACCTTACGCCAATATTATTAATATCAACACATTAATATTATTAGGAGATTATCTGCTGTGCACATGGAGCTACATAACATTTGCAATTTCATATGGTAATGAGTGTTTGGAATAAGCTGGAAGCTGAAGTAGATTTGTATCTACAGTTGTGAGCAGTATCCTGACAACATCCACTGTTTCTCCATTATATGGGCTAAGATTTATACCAGACTACCAGCACTCAAGGTTGCTAGCATTATCTTTGGCTATATATTTATAGAGGATTTTTGCTGAATAGAAGGAAGTTGCTTGATTCTAGATAAGATTTTCTGTGGAAATTATGGGGCCACAGCTCAGGTAATTCCATTTGTAAGCTGCACCTGGAAAAGGAGAGAGAATTTGACTGGATGGCATGATGATGTCTACCTATGATATTTCAAGAATATGTTTGAGATACAGATGATGAACCCTATAAGATCAGAACTTTTGTATTTGGAAGAGATTTGGTGTCAGTTCTGGCAGTGCTTTACTGTTGCTTTGATTCATTCTGTGGAGTTTCAGGGATGAGACCATTGTAGAATTATGGGGTTTATGGCTTTGCTAATCTCAGTCTACACTAGTGATCTAGATATTTAATCCACTCATGAGCTAAAGATAGTTTAGATTTTTCATGGCACATCCAGATTCAGCTAACCTTTTTATCTTGACTGATTTTATGGTGTGGAATTTTCTGTGCCTTTGAAATCTGTTTAATTCCCCTCCTCCTTCCCCCCTTTAAAATAAACCAATAAACCACATTTGCTTCAGACTTATTTCCTCTGCAGATATGTTTTAGGATTGAGTGGTGTTACCCCATTATTCCTTAACTTGCAGTCTCCTTTGTTTCCTTTTGTAGTTAGAGCATTCCAATGTGTTTTGATGTATTTATATTTTCATGTGCTCTTTTTCCTTTCTAAGAATAAATACTGGGATGTGTCTTAAGAGACAAAAATTGTAATTCAAGCACTTACCTTCTAGAATACATTCTTGATTTAATTAAAAAAATATAAGTTCTCTTGTGCAAAGTCCACAGTTTAGTCTGGGCTGAGTAATCATGAAATGTTAAAACATAACAGTAGGAAAGCCAATTTGGACCCATTGGAAAGCAAATTTTGCAGAGAGATTGAACCTACAGTGTGATTACAATTAGGATTAGTAGAAAAAAAACATTGCTTGCATTAACAGGCTTGGGTTACAGCAGATGAGCTGTTTCTTACACTAATTTTATGGAGTTTATGTACTAGAGATAAATAAGTCTTCTTAAGTGGAGTGAAAGATCTTTTGAACTCTCTCTGGAATCTCAGAATTGAAATTACATTGTTCTTCTGGTGTAGATGGGTATAGACAGGTAATGCAAGGCCAGGTGAATTGGATCAAGGAGGCATTTTTATTAATTTGGCATACTTGCAAAATGCTTTTAATCTGGATGGCAATCAAAGCCCTGAGATCTGAACCAGTGTCAAACCCTTAGGACAGCCTTTGGTATTACCACATAGCATGATGCTTGCAGAAAGCTAAAGAAATCTTGCAAGTATTGTGTGTTCAATGAATCTGGCATACCAGAAGCATTTTTTTGGATCCCCAAGAGTAAATTTCTGGGGAGAATTCGATGTCCATTTTTACAAATATGAGTTGGTACAATGCTTGGCTCTGATAAAGGGTTATCTATGGAAGCAAATTTTAAATGTGTCTGGTTTTTAATGTTGCAGGGATTATGAGGGACTCCATTCATGTGCTCAGGGGTAGGATTGATTACTCCTTAGATATGGCTTTATTATGAAGATCAAGATTTCCTGAAACATGACTTTGTGATTTACCTTCTTTAAGGCCACATCAGCCATGGATACTTTCCCAAACATCAATTGCCTGTTATAAGATGTGAAGTCCATGAATTTATGCACTCATGCCGACCTGAGTGGCTTATATGTCTAGTAAAGGTGAAGTTTTTATTCCACAGATGAAGAAGGAGAGCGAGAGAATTTGATAAATAATTGAGTTTGTTCCAAACAAATTGGGTGGTGCAAGTAAGGAATATACATGAAAGGTGGTGAAGGGGATGGCTTTGCCAGAGCTAAGGAGTGTAGGAGGAGATGAAAGTAGAGATGTGGCTTTGAAAGAAAGCTTTGAAAGAAAGAAGAAACATGGATGTGGGAGATTGGAGGAGATACACTGAGAGAGAGGGGCTATAAAGAACTGAGTTTCAAGTGCAGCTGAGCTGGAAGGGAGAGTGAGAATGTGCTGTGGAAAATAGGAAATCGAGTCTTAGCAGTGGGGATGACAACAGAGGACACAGATGAAGATGTAGAAAGTGGAGAAACTTCAGGGTCTGGGTATGAGGGCTCTGCAAGGGAAAACGATGGGGATTTCATCAATTAAAAGGCTGGTGTTATCAAACAAGTAATAAGGAAAACAAATACGATATTATTCATGTTGGGTCATATTTTCTGTGAGCCAAATGGACTTCACCAGAGAGAGTTTTCCTACCACGTGCACTATGAAGTGATCTTGAGGATTAAAGATATCATAAAAATACAGGCATTTCAGGATTAGAATTTAGAAACTACAGGATCTGTAGAACGTGGGGAGACAAATTTTCAGGGTATGGCAGAGGAGGTCACCTAAGAGACTGAGAGAGGTAATTAGAGTGGAGGAAATTGTCTGAGGGAGAAATCAAATTAAAAGCTTTAGATTGCAGCCTGAGAAATGTCACTGTTTTTTATCAGTTCTACCTCTCCTAAAGATTTATTAAAGACATTTATTGCACCAAGCAGTTGCTACTGGTGGAACACAGATACAGGAACAGAAAGATTGGGGTTTAGGACAAGCGAAATTGCTTCTTGAGAAAAATGGGTGATAGTCTGCACTTTTTGTTTTTAAAAATGGATTACATCAATTTGCATCCATTAAAACAGAAATAAGTTGAATCCTAATCTCAATTTATCAACACTCAGGGATCTTGGAAAAAAACCCATGATTTTTGCCTCAACTCTATTTTGCACCAGCATGCATTTTGAGAAACCCTCATAGCTAGGCAGACAGGGCTGCATTTTTGTTTTGTTTTACAACGTATGTGTGTTTGTTTGTGGTAGATATATTCAATTAGTCTTTTAAACCACCACATTTCAGGAAGTGTAAAGTGATCTAGTGTAAAGCCCATAATTTCTATTCTTCTCTGTATTTTATAAATATGAAATGACTGCCTGCGATTTCTTGTGAAAAGAATGTGCTGATGTCTTAAAAGTAGCTAGAGAGTGAAAATGCTTAATGAAGGGTTGGTGTTTGGTGTCTTTTGAGATTCTTGGGGTGTCCTGCAGACAGCCAGGAGTTGGGCTCAGTAACCCTGAGGGGTCTCTTCCAACTCAGTATATTCTATGATTCTTTGATTCTATTGTTCTAGGTTGCTATCACTGGCTATGCTACCTCAGACACNTTTTTTTTTTTTTTTGCCTCTTGCACAGGTTTAATTTACATTTTTCTTTCTCGGGATTAAAAAAAGTATTGGAAGAAAGCTGACGACTTTTTGAGGACTTTGCTGTATTGCCTGCCTTCTATAATTATGTTGACTTAAATCAACTGATTTACTCCACTCTGAAACTAAATAAGCCTTACTAAGTCTTATCACACATATTTATCAGCACAGTTCTGTTTTGAAAAGTTATTGGCTGTAGCAATTACAGTCTTCATAATTTACAATATTACAATATAAGCTCTTTTTTGCCTGGAGCACTTGAATTTATTTGTGTTTTTATTTACATAACGTATTTATTACTTATGGCAGAGGCTCCACTGGTAATGCTAAAGAGTAACACATGGAATGCATGCACAGATTAGCAGTTTTAAGGTATGTGCCATCTTCTTTGAGATCCTCTTGTGAAGCTGGCAGTTCCAAGTGCATCCAGAAATGATGAATTCCTTTCTTCTTTTCCAGTGTACTCCTGTTTCAGTGAACTCCTACATGAATAGCATGTTTCCAGCATGTGTATGTAGCATTTGGACTCTGTGGACACCAATAGGACTCTGGCTCAACTTTGATGTATGCATCCAGCAATACACACCCAAAAAATGGAACAATGAAGGAGTGTATCTGGTGTTTGTGAACAGACTCACTTTCTGTTTGCTGCTTTACAAACATTCCAAGGCTGAGCATTTAGAGCTGTAAATCCTGAAAATTGAACCAATGATTGTTGATTCATTGCTTAATGCCTCCACACTGCTGATTTGATCATGTAGATCAGTGTCCCTTCTTGCTTAACCTTTCTGTGTTATGAGACCCTCACTGCCATATCTGGAATCCACGAGCTGTTGGTGCTCCATGGAATTTATCCTCTATTAGCCAACTAGACCAATGTTAAGTACCAAAGTGGAAAACAAAGGTTCTGGTCTTGCTCTGAGGAACTTAACTGCTATAAAGGTGAAAAGTTGTAACTGAATTTAGTAAAATGGCTCCCAGAAAAGTAGCTGGTTTCTGCAGGCTTGTAATATAATCCTGTGTGTGATGTGAAACTCATACAAGTCCACTCCCAGTTTTTAGGATGGTCTCCTTGCAGGTAGGAATACTTTCAGCATGTATTTGTGGTCCCAGGGAAAACAGCAGGAACACTGAAATGGATAATGGTTCTCAGGTTGAGCCTCTGCTTGTAGTAAGAGAAGTGGGTGGATCCCAAAGCAAACAGAAGCATGTCAGCACAAGAGAGTGTGGTTTCTGTGGACACATCATCGTAATGAAAATCTTACGCTTACTCTGCATCTTAAATTCCAATGGAATATCAAGAGTTCTCAAAATGTGATCAATAAATATGACGTATTGAAATACATCAGAGTGTCTTGCTTTTCAAAATGAATGGGATCAATACATTTTGTTTAGATGTCCACAGTCATGGAACTGATTAATCTTTAATTCTGAAAGGTAAGTGAAAGTGCCTGAGATGTTTAATATAATAATACATTAAGACATTCAGTATAAACGCCGTGAGCCCTGTGCCCTGGAGATGCCAGGAAGGAACGTGGTTTCCATGGGCAATGCTTCTTGCTCTGGATGCAGTGTTTGCTCTGCAGGTCATACATCCAGCACAACATGGTAATGGCACTGGGTGTGTTTTTAGTGCCACTGAGTGCATGGTACTCCAGTGTGATTTTGGCAGGGTGGTGTGTCATGGGCTCCCACAGTCATGCATGACTTGCAGATAAACAGCAATAGTTGAAGCTCAGAGTGGAAGTGCTGGCATCATGTTTGAGCACTAAAACTTTACATGGTTCCTTGCTTAAACTGTGGTGGCTGCATAGGAAAGTTCTGCTAAGAATGAATATTTCAAAAAATAGCAGGCTTGACTTGAGAAGTCTTCTTCAAAGGCAGTTGAACCAACTCTGTGCCCATCATGCTTAGAGTTTAACAGTTTTTTGGTTTTTTTTTGTATGTTTGTTTGATTTTTTGGTTTGTTTGTTTGGTTTTTTTTACCAGTCAGCTGTTAGGAGACTCAAGGCCAACTCTGTCGGTGTCTACTGATCTGGACATGAACTTCTATGTCACATGAGTGCTGCATTGTAAAATACTTCACTCATCCTACTTATATAAAGGAAGAAGATGGTCCCACTTCGCAAATAAACTTCCCTTGGCTGTAAATGTTTCTGGAACACTTTTTGTCCTGCAGTGAGTGTTATATCTTCAGTCATAGGTGGTACAAATTTTTGTGCCAATCTGAAGCAAAGCTGGTTAAAACCAACCAGCTAATGTTAGTAATAAAAGTGATGTCCCAGCGAAGTATGCCTCTAATATAACCTTAATAATCCTTCCATTGCCTTCTAAACACTATACTTGTTTTGAAAAAATGTAATTTTGGGTGACTCAGAGCAATTTGTGAATACAGGTTAGAGTGAATATGTTTTCCTGAAGAAACTATAATGAAAAAGGATCATGCTAGATTGTAATTATGCATCCATGCCTTATATATGTACAGTACCCATGCCAAGATTTGAGAGCTTATTTGCTAATTGTAGATGAATATGCCAGTTAATTAATTAGGAACTATACACCCTCAATTATATGTATCTATCATACTGATATAATTTATAGTGATACATTTGTCTGGATAATTTATTGTCCATGGAGGGAGGTAACCCATGCTGTTTATTTAAGGCATCTAATTTAGGTGTGATTTAACACATCAGAAGTTAAGAAATTCAGTTTCCATGTTAGGGAAGAGGAACAGGTACCTCTGAGGGCAATTCAAATCAAGCAGATCTGGGCTCATGAATGTGCTTCTGGTGAGCAGCAGCAATGAAATGGAAGAGTTCATCTCATGAGACAGGATGAGCACTGATCACTAAGCAGTCTCATGAGTTTCCAGGGCCTTGGATACAGTTCCTCCTCATCCTAAGTTTTTTGTGTCCATGGAGCTCATTCTTTCTGTTTCCAGCTTGTACTAGTGAAGTGACTGTCCTCTGTCCTACAAGGTGACAGTCATCTGTATTTTGAAAATCTGATTCTTGCTTACCGAAACTTGATTGTCATTTTTTACTTCTTAGGATAGTGGTTAGTTTATTTTCTCTCCTGTATCATTATCTGCATGCCACAGGAAAACTGGAATCACCTGCTTTAGGAATGATTGTAACTGAAACATAGCAATGGTTTGGTATGTGTATATATATCTGTATGTACATAGTTGATCATCTAGGTATAAGCTTAAAATATCTGGTCCAGGACACTGCAAAGGCAAAGTGATGTACATAGTGTCACTGGTTTTAACACGAGGCTTTTAAGAGTTAGCAATTTATGAAGGAAGCAGGCAGGATCTTAACTTTTTTTCCTATGACATGTTTATGACTTAATAAAGATTTTTAAATTAAATTTTTTGCTATGCTTTAGAGGAGAGTCTCACTTACAGACTATTGCTCCAAACAAAACCAAAAGGAGACAAATAATAGGTTCCAAAAAAGGAAAAGTATACATCCTGTTCTAATAACTCTGTTCAAACTCACTAGGAATGCTTGTGGTGTGCTTGTCAGAATATATTGCTGCCCAGTGACATGTAAATAAATAACAAATCATGTCAATACATTTGAGAGATCTTAATAATGTTAAATAATTGATTACTAAATACATAATTTGATGGTTTTAATTAATAATATGCTGTAGTGTGGAGTTCTGTCACGGTGACCCCAAGGTCAAGACCTGTAGTTTATGGACTATTAATTAGCCATTAAGTAATTCACTCATCTGACCTGCAAATCTATCAGATTGATGGATAGCAGAGACCTTTCTGTTGCTAATAGGTATTCTATTTAACTTTCAAAATTTTCAAGCAAAGTTTGATGCCTGAGTAAAATGAAGTGAGAAGCGAGCTTAACAATTTTTAAGGCTATTTCATCACCTTTCACTTGAAAGCAGATATTAACTTGAAGAATGCCATTGCTGTCTTCACTGTTCTCCCAGGACTACTGACTGAAAGGTACAACTAGGACCTTAATTTTCTTCCTTTAAAAAGAGGAAATCAAAATGATTTTTACAGATCTTTTGAATGTGTAATATCAAGCATAAATTTTAATTGCACTTCATTTACTAAGTGGTGCATTACCTCATCCTTTGGTTTTAACAATGGATTTTCTATAAATCTTCATATGGTTAAACATGATAAACTGCTCAACATATCATGGAACATGGCAGTGCTTATTAGCACTTGAGAAGTTATCGATTGCTTATCTTGATTAATCTTTTATGGGTCTCTATAGTATTAATTCCACAGAAAAGGCTTTGGAAGTTCTGTAGCATTAGTCTCCTCATTCATACATTCGCTTTCAATTACATGGATTTCTTTGACTGCTCTTGCTAGATTAATTATAACCTCTTTGTCACCAGATCTTGCTTTCAGTTTATCAAGAATTAGAATTTTAATGAAAAATACATATTTAAAAGATTCTAAGAAAGAGTGGCATTAATGAGATGAGATGTTTCCTGCAATTTGGTAAAAGGAAGAAATTCTTAAGTTTCTGACATATAAGGAAGAGAAGTGAATATCAGTTTTAGAGGCACAGTTTATGATTCATGGTTTTGCCAGATATTCAGCTGCCTCATTTCAGATACAGCCTGGGAAGTTTCCTCTCACTCATTTTTAATTTAATGACAAAGCTTTTCTATAACAAGCAGCATCAGCTTTATCATAAAGCAGAGACAGACTGCCTTTTGCTCACCAGTTTTATCTTTGGGAAGGCAAATTTCCCATGTCCCAAAGAGGTACCTGTTCTGCTCAGCTTTAGGCTATCAAATGGAAATCTTGGTATGTTTGCATCTTCTTTCTGTTGAAGAATGAAAATATATTCTGAGATTCAAAATTTCACGATGTCTTTGGTCTTGGACAATCCTAAAATCAAAGAACATAACATTATACAAAATTCACTGGTAGGTAAAAAGTCTTGGTAAACAGTGGTCAATCTAACAAAAACATCCTAAGAAACTGCTTCAACCACAAGATCTGAGAACTTAATATTTCAGTTCTAATTTGATAGGATGTCATAATTTCATGGTCAACTACTGATGAATACTTGGGCCCTGTGGCTTTGCCATCACCATCCCAGTGTAGTCTTGGTCTCACTTTTTGCCCTCCTTATACTCCAGTTTTTCATTAACTCGAAATATACATTCAATCAACATTTGGATTCATGGAGGAGGGGAATACAAGGCTTTGTAACTGCTGTGTCCAGCCTGGACTGCTGTGTGGCAGCATTTTGGACTTTGCATTTGCTACTTTTTGTGTGAAGACACAAAACAAATTGACATTTATCATATGTGTACATTATAACCTTAAAGGACTGCACAGTTATGGAGGAGTCCTAAACTGATGTTGTAAAACAGCAGCAGGAGGGTGTGGAAGTTTCCAGTGATTTAGAGTGGTGTTGATCCTACTCCAGCTCAGAAGAATGGAAAAGCTGTCACTGTCTGGAATGGATGGGGTCGAACGGGTGTCACTGCAGCATTACTTGTAATGATCTCACTTTCTCATGGATATAAACCACTGGCAAGAGCAACAGAGCTCTGAGGTAAACAAACAAAACCCCCATAGCAATAAAAGGCTGGCTTTATTCTGAGTTAACAACATATTGAAGGACTGATGAGTCATCTGCCTTATTAATAATGGGCAGATTTTCAATATCAGCATGTTTTATTGTTATCAATCCCTGTTGCATGTGTAGGAGCTGGAGTACAGCCAAAAGGAGAGGAGGAGTAGAAAGGTCCCTTGGTTTCATAGGTTAAAAGAAAAAAAAAAGATAAAGCAGATGAGCTCAGTTCCTGTTTCTATTTAAGTTGAAATCAGAACATCTTTTAACCTTGAAAAGGGCAATATTCCACCCTGAATGAGGACTTTTCTCTTTTCTGTAACATACTTTTATATGCAGTGCTGAGAGCTCTGAGAGCTCTGCCATCCTCACAGATGTGCTGTGGGAGAGGTTTAACCAATCCTGGCCAAGGTCTTCACATGGCAGGTGCCATAAGAATGCAAATCAAAGACAATATTGGTGACTGACTGAGTATGCAGGGACATCTGTGAAGGAATTTAGACATAAATGGTATTTAGACATCCACTGCATTCCTAGGAACATTTTGTGTTATGTTAGTTCTGAAAGCTGCTGAGTGTTAACTATTGAATATTAAATTTACAAGGTTGCTCCATAGGCAAACCAGGTCACTTCTCCAGAGACACTGAGCAAAGAAATGGACCTGTGCTGTCTTCCTGTCTCCAGCAGTTTTGTCAATCACACGATGAGGGCAAAGATTTCACCATACAAATCCCTTGGATTTCATGTAGTGTCAGAAAGGGCTTAAATGCAGATATTTTATTGTATGGGAATGTGCAGGACGTACAGATAGAAAGCAACCTGCTATGAAATTATCAGTAAGTTGGCATAAAACAGGATTTATTCTTGGGCTGTAAACTAAATGGATACATTAACCACAAGATCCCTATAGGGAAAGGAAGTGGGCCATGACTCCAGTGTAGCCTGAGGGTCATGGCAGCAGCTGCAGAGCAATTGTTCTTTGTGTCATGCAAAATGTTCATCTTGCCTTGTTTCCACATGGGTCTCTACAGAGGGAGAAAGATTTTATTTTCTAATAATATTGAGGAATTTATACCAGTAATTTTCAAAGGGTAAACACATGATGTTTCATATTAGGATACACTGCCAGTGAAAAAAAAAAGCGTTCAAAACCCTCAAGTTGGTTTAACTTCATTTTGAAATAGTAGATCAGAGAAATACCTTCTAAAAACAGGATGGTCATGTTATGTCTCTAAATTAGTCTCAGTATCAAGGTTATATGAAAAGAGTTCTATTTTTCAAGTTGGCTTTCTGAACTTAGTAAGCAACTTTGATAAATAGGTACTAAAGTGAATTGGTGCAAATACATGGCATGTCCATGTGAAAAATGGGGAATTTGCCCAGGGAAGAGTTTAATTTCAAGTTTGATGAGTTGGTTTAAAGTTTTACTCCTTATCTCTCTGATATTTTGAGGAAAGGGCCTTCAGCTTCTATTTTGACTTACACAAAAATGTGCATGTGCAACACCAGTATGTTTCTTGTGCTGGACATCCCTTGTGCTTTCTCACAGCCCTTTGCCATCTGCATGCTCAGAACATCTGCAGCATATTCCAGCCATCCTCAACCTGATGGTGCAGGGTCCCTTTAAAATCAGTTAGGGAAGTCTTATGAAATACTTTGCAATATTTCCTGTTTGAGTTACATGGTTTTACTGTGCTGCACTGTGGTTTTTTTTTCTTTAATGAAAGGTGCTTTTACTTGAAAAACAATTATTTTCTTGGGAAGCTTTTTTTTTTCTCAAAAACATGCTACACAACATCAGAAATGAACATGTTAAAAATTAATTTTCACTTACAATGTCTTCACTTAAAGGGTAACCCATAATTCTCATAATACTCACTTGAACTTAATGTTTTCCTGTCTTCTAATGGACAGTAATTGAGAGGGATCCATCATCTAAATTATACTCTAGTGCAGAGAATCACTTAGAAAAATGGTGCTATAAACTGGAATCTCTATGGTAAAAATCAATCTGTGGAAGCTGGTTAGTTTTAAGGAAAGATATTACCTGTCTGTTAGACTTATATGTAGCTTTATTATGTTTATATTAAATTTGCATATGGAGTGTAAGTCCATCGTTTTTCTAATACAAATTACAATGATAACTCATACTAAATTTTTTCTTTTATTTCCACATGCTTCCATGGAAGTCTGTGTCTTCTTCACTGGCATAACTGGATACAGTTTGCAAGATTTTAAGGATGTTCTCACAGCATTGCTTGCACTTTTTTCCTGCTTTCTGGATTTCAAGAAGGGATCTTATTCACATTGAGTCTGTAATGTATTCTAGGTGACTGCATTTACTAAAATGAAAATCCTAGGAAGTAAAACCTGAGGTAAGAGCATTATTGCTCTTAAGGGGATCCTCTCCAGCTTGAATTAATCTGTTTTATCAGGGTTTGGTACCTTTCTAGAGAGAGATCACCAAAATAACCATGGAAAAAACCTGCAGGACACCTGGAGGAAGCCCCTAAATCGTGGGTTGTCAGATGTTTGAGGGTGTGTTTTTGGAAAGGGATCATTTTGTACCAGCCCTGTCCTTAGTCCTCCTCTTAATTCCTGCTCAGGGCCTGATACCCAGGATATCTGGATGTCACCCTGCCAACCTGCCTATTCCTCACTTCTAGTTTAATGAGAGATCAAGGGAGAAGCGTGCCCAGGGCACTGCTTCCCCAAATTCAGCCTCCAAAATCTCCTTTTCCAGATATTTGGTGCATTCCTTCCAGCTATCATCAGTGTCCAGAAGCCTTGTTTCCCAAGTGGCTGAGAGCAGCTCTAGGAAATCTGTAGGAAGATCCAGGAATAAATGCAGTCACTGAATCCCAGTCCAATAATTTAACTGGAAAATATCTATATATTGTCTCCTAGTCTCTTGCAAACTCCAAGGGCCATTAGGGCTTGGTGAAAATTTAGCAATATGTACTGGATGCCATATTTTAAAATTATTAAGAAATTCATCATAAAAGACAGAAATTAGTCTCCTCTGACCAGCTCTGACCTTGAAATATCCTTCTCCCCTGACACATCAGTTTTTGCTTTCAATAGCTGTGAAGCATCTTTCTCCAAGAAACTGTGGCTATTCTTTTTGCCAGTTTGTGAGACACAAAGCAATTTTAAAAGCTGTCAGCTTTTAATGACATCTTCAGGTTAAAAAAATACCCTTTGTTTTTCCAGTAACCACTAATATTTCAAAGCACTTTCATAAAAATCTTCTGCACTTCGGGGAAAGGGCTAGTTTTATATATCTTTATTGGAAAAAAAAAAACCCAACAACAAATCTCCCCAAATCCAGGAGCTTTGATAAATGAGGGATTTCCCTTTTTCCTTAAGGAAACTAGTACTACAATCTCTATTATTACTTTTTTCTGCTCCTAGAATTAGACAGAATCAGCCTGATGGTGTCTGGTGCTATTCCTCTCCTTGCCACTTATGCATGCCTGCTCACAGACTATGATATCACAGCTCATTAATCAGGCAGCAGCTTGGCTGTGAGTGAGATCAGAGCATGGGCCAATGCCAGTGCTCCTTTCCTCTGATTCATCAGGTGATTTTTTTTTTTCTTCTTCTTAGTTTGGTCAGAGAAGTGTATAAATAGGAACTGTATTCAATATTTTATCCTCAGGCTGAATTTAAAGGTTTCACTGAGATCAGGTGTATAATATGGGCTGAGCATCTACAGCAAGGTTCAAGCAGATAAATGAGGTGACAGTACTAAAATACTGTTTAGATAGAGAGGTTCTGTTTGAGAGCATGTAAGAGAGTCTATGCCAGCTTTTGTAAAGAAATGTGTAGAGAAATAAGGAGTCTACACTTGCTTTACATTCTCATGCAGGGGCCAACCTATTTTCTCTGTTTTTTCATTAGTGAACTACAGCAGGCAGGTCACTAACCAATGTCCAGATCTGCTAGCAGGGTTACCTGACTGCAGAGAGAAAAGCCAAATAGTTCCAAAGTCTTGTAAGAATTACCCTTTACCCTGGATGGATGATTTGGGAGCCTCTGTGTTTTTTCTTTAACACTACTCACGTTACTATTTACTGTATTTGTAAGCATAATCCTAAGGATAACTGTTGGTGCTTAAAGAAAATAAGTTGTCACTAAAGGATGGTAAAGAAGTTCTGGAAAAGCAATGCTGCTGGTTTAACTTGCCATCCTTGTGTGCCCTTGCAAGGGGAGAAGGAGACAGGCAGGTGCCTGAATTCATGCCCTTTTCACAAAAGGTTGTTCATCTCATTTCAGGTGGAGCATTTTGGCTAAATGGGCATTCAGCCTCTTCCAGGAGTGATTGGTCTGTTCCAACATGACAGCAGTGCTAGGACATTCCTTCGGTTTTCCAGGCATTCACTTAAATCTTGCCTTCCTCTGAGCAAGCTCTGAACTGTAGGAAAGGACAGGCAGTGGTTAAAGACTGAGCTGCAGCCGCCTCCTGTGCGGAGCAAAAGCTCTTGAGGGGGACAAGGAGCACAGCAAGAGGAGCAAAGGAGTCAGACCTTGACAGCCCACAGATGACAATCTGCAAGCAGCAATGCTTGAGATAGCACAGAGAAGAACACTGCAGTTTTTTTTCACTTTTCCAATGACAGCACAATTTAGAGTGGGAATACTGCATCTCTGCCAGCCAGAGCTAAGATGATGCCCTACAAAGTACAGAAAAAATACTCATAGTTTTAAATTAGAAATGTTTGCTCTCCAGGAATATCTGGCTGGTCCAGGCTACTATTTTCACAGAGCAAAAGACTCTTGATTAATAGTGAGTGACTCCTGAATGAGCTTTTTGTCTTCACTTTGGTGGCAATAGCATGGCAGCAGCTGAGTTGGAGAGGAGTTGTGTAAGAGGGAGCCCAAGTGTTACCCAGTGGCACAGAGGGTTCATGAATTGTGCATTTGAGGATAAACTGTTATAAAATCATCTAGCAACCTAGTTCTCAAAATAAACCCCTTTTATTCCTGCATCTTTATTACTGTGAGCTTTTCTGTTTGCTTTTCTACTTATTATGGTTTTGCTTTTTTCTTGTGCATCCTGTTTCTTTGTTGCAGCCACTGTAAAAACCTTCCTTGCTTATCTTTCCAGCTTTTTCATTCTTCAAAAAGACCATTCTTTCCTGCTTCAAAAAAACTTCAGGCTTTTCATTCAACCTTTTCACACCTCTGTCAGTACCAGTCTGCCTATTCTTGCCTATGATTTCTTCAGTATCTTTTGAAGCCAGCCAAGTCCATTTCCCTATGTGTCCATATTTTTATTTTCGCTTCTCTGACAACAAAGAATTCTGGTCTATATCTCTCTGTTCTTTGTGACTTAATCTCTTTTTGAATATCAATTTCTGATGTGCACCTTTCAGGGGGCTAGCTCACAAGCTTTAAGTAGAAGGTTATAGATGCATAGCAGTATTTATGTTAGCATAAAAAATAATTAGGTAGACTGGCCAGTCTTGCCAGTTCAAGCCTTTGACTGTGCATTATATTACTTCCTTTCACTCCATACTTGGTTTGTATGCTGTCTCAGATGCCAAGCACTTAAGGCAATCTAATTAAAAATATTTGTATGACACCTTACCCCAAATGCCACACAAGGTCAGCCTGGCCTGTCAGCAGTACCAGTAGCTTTCTCATGCCTCCAGAATTTGGAACTTCTCTTCCTTTCCCCACCATGTCAAATTTTGCTGGTCTGTGTTTACAGTGATTTAAATCAAAGTTAAATTTGGCCCAAATTTTAGTACACATTCTTCTGAAAGTATTGCAGTAGTTAATGCTCCTATTGTTTCCTGCTGTGTCTTTATTTGCATGTTAATGGCAGATTATTGTTGTCTTTTCCAGTGTACTTCCCCAGAGACTCTATGCGTGTTTTTATTGATTAGTTCCTCTTCATTTAACATTTAAATGGATATTTTCAAATTGGTGCAAAATTATAACAGTGTGTTTGCTCAAGGCAGTTAACTGTGGTATTAGCAGAACCATCCAAGTCTGCTGATTATGCATGCTCCATACAAAAGAGTTTCAGGACTGCAGTGCAGACCTGCAATTAGGCCTGAGTTACACAAGCTAAAGAATCCCAGGCCAAAAGCACCCATCATCTTATTTATCTACCCCAAATGTTAGTACAGGTGGAGTATGAAAGTAGAAAGTACGTGTTATACTAAGAAGAACATAAATCTGAATCTGTAACCTTCAAAAAAGTTCCTATTACTATTTCAGTTTATCTAATTGTTGTGTGCCATTATCCATTATCTAAGTTATCTCTTCCTGCTGTTGTAGAAGTTCAAGGTTTTATTAGGTGATCCTGCATGCACTTACTCCATGCAGTAGTGATAATTTTTGCTGTGTGAACATGCACTGTAATGACTGGTTTGCAGCTTTAAGAGTATGGGCTGCAATCTCACCAAATTACATAGAATTCATCTGGCCTCATTGATATCTAAGTAGAAGAAGCATAAAAGTAATAGAATAAAAAAGAATACTTTATTTATCTAACATTAAGGGGGCAATGTAAAAGCATTTATGGAGTATACTGGCCTTACAACTTTGATTTCTTCATTGTTTCTACAATACTGTTTCCCTGTTGGTTTTGAGGCCTGAGGGTATGATTATCTTTGCTTTTTGCCTCCTGGGTTTATCTTATTTCTAGCCAGTGCTCTTAAGTAGTCTCAGGTTGGCACTGGGTGCCTTCTAGCAGATGCCAGCTGACATTGTAACCTGTTGAAAACACACGTGACACCACAGACCACAGACAAACCCAGCTTTTCTGAGTGAAGTCATTTTAATTAATTAGAAACATAGAATCATTTAGGTTGGAAAAGATCATTGACTCCCCACATGTCAGACATTACAGTCTCCTGTGGTCTTATTTCCTACATTTGTCTTCCTTTCCCTCTGTTTAGGTGAAATAAATATAACTGTTCTGCTGAACACTCTCTCAGTCTTGTCCAAAAAGTTCTTTTGGGCTGAGTAATGAGTTCTGCTTGGAAAACATCTTGGTGCTTGGGAGAGCTGCTGCCTCTGTCAGTAATGTTTTATTGGTGTGTTTCTTCCCTCACTGTAAGTTTTGCCTTTCCTGTTTAAGCAGGTTGTAGATCTGAAACTCAGAAGTTAGGAACAATCCTGTAGTCATGACAGAGCAGGTTATTTGTTCACCTGATGTGAAGGAGTTAAATGGCAAAGCTCTGAGTGATTTCTGTGTGGTGAACTGTGAATGAATACACAGGTAATTGTCTCTTGGGAGAAAATGAAGGTTTTCACCCCATTCTGTGGAATTGGTGCAACTCACACTGGAAGAGTTTTGTACAAAGCAAACCACTTCATATTTCAAAAAGAATTGGAATATATTTGCTAAAACTGGCATATCCCTTGGATGTCTAATCAAATGTTCTTTAATGCTCACATTCCAATGCTCTGTGATCATTTCAAGGGTTGCATCTCTATTTATTAGGACACTTAAATGACTGAATCTCAGTCTTCCTTGGTGGCTATAAGGAAAAGTATCCAGAGTCCTTCCTGAGCTGGGCTGCTCAGGAACCTGCAGCAGGAGGGCGAGGGGTCCCAGAACCTTTGGTCAGGGAAGGAGGCAAACACAGAACTCTTGGAGGTCTCTGTGGTTCAAGAGGACACTGGATAATATTCTTTTATGCCTTATAAAAGGGTTGCTGAAGATAGTTTAACACAGTTAAACACAGCCTAAAAAACTGGGGCACTGAAATCAGGCTCTAGCTGGTTACTGTGGCACAAAATCATGTGTTGCTTACAGGATCTGAAATTACGTAAGGATCAGTTAAAACTTGAGTTTTTGCCTTTTAACTGTTCATTTCCTGGCTGCTGTCAGCTTAAAGCAAGCCCTAATGTTATTTTAATGTAGTTTGGGGTGTGGAATGCATCAAAGTAGGTTATATATTGATTGCTCAAACCTCAAAGCTCTGGAGGTAAATCTCTACTGAGAAGTGTCAGAACTTCAGTTAATACACAAATTGATAGGCATGAGATGTCACTATTGTGCTTACTGAAGAGATAACATTTGTGTTGAAATTTTAATGCCCATAATGTTTAGCCTTTCTAGATTATGGTGAGCTAATCAAAGAAATTTCTCTGGTATATAAATCACTGCACACTACTGAAAATTGTAGACAAGATAAATCAAGATTTTCGAGCAATTCAGTCTTCAATCATTTTTTTCCAGCAGCACAGAAAATAAAGTCCATGTTGTACTCACACTTTGGTAGCAAGGAGATGTTTAACATCAAGGTTAGAGATTAATGGTGACAAGTTATATTGTGGAGAATGTGAAATGATGTTTAGGCTGAAACATTAATTTCTAGATTGATGTAGAACTTCATAAGTGAGGCCATAAATCAGTGCTAAAATCAACTGGATTATGCATCATCTCAGTTAATGCTCTAGGTCAACACATCCAAAAACTAATCCACAGATTTAAAATCTGGAAATTACTGTGGGAAGGTAAATCTGTTGTTGCACAACAGCAGAAAATTTTTTCAGCTCTTCATTTTCACAGATTGTTTCTCTTTTATTTAAAGACTTATGAACTGTTTTATTTAAAAATCTGTATCAAATTGATAAAGGAGGTGGTTTATTTGTAATGAACACCTTATTGTACTCTTCAGTCTCTTTTGCTGTTTGTGAGTTACCTGCACATACTTTTTGACCTTCAACATTTGTCCATTTTATAGCAAGATTTATTTGAATCCATTCCAGCCTATGGACTACACTTACCTTAAAATCAGAGTTTATAATTGCTGCTGTTTATTCTGCATGATTGGCCACCAAAGGCATGTGGTTTGGGTTTTTTTCTTCCAGTTTCTGTGCTGAAAACCACAGAAAGCTTTTAAGCTGCAGGTACTTCTGCTTGAGAACTTAGGTCCACAGAGGATAATGGAGTACAGAATAATCTTTATTAATTAATTTGAATAATAATATATAAATAATCTAATGTTAAAGCTGAAATCTTCTCTGGTGTCAATAATGGAGACGTGCCCAAAGTAGGCATTTTCAGTGATATCTCAAAAGGAAAAGTGTATTTTTTAAATAAAAGGTTTTACAAAGGAATTTATCACACATTTGCCAGCAGAGGACTGCATTGGCAAACTGTCCCACATTTAGGGTCTTGTCAATGGGAAGGATGTAGTGGTCAGAACTACATTTCCCAAAATGCAATTAATAAAAAAACCAAACAAAACAACCCAAAACCAAACCAAAAAACCTTCTCCTGCCATGAGCTATGAAGGTGCATGCTGGGACTTGTAGTATTGGCTATCAAAGCAGCTCTGCATCGACCTAAGGGTGCCTTTACAGACTGATTTATCAGTTGTGATTGCTTTGGGGTTATCCTGTGAAAGACTTGGCCAACCAATCTTTGTATGAAGCCAATGGGACAAAAAACTGTGAATTCAGAGAGAGTGAGTCATTAATTTCCCTTCATGCTACAGGTGGTTTTCCAAAACTGATGAAGTGAAATGGTTGTCTGTCCTAGGTGGACAACTAAGAAAATGCATCATGGTTTTGGCATGATACATTTTGGGCAGATTAGAAAATACTCTGCTAATTAGGGGAATTCCAGACGTGTACAGGAAGCAGATTTCAGTAAGCCACGATTATGCTGGGTTTCGTGTAAAGCTATTTGCTTGGCTGCCAAAGTGTTTTATGGTGTGGTGCCAACTGTAATATATTCAGAACACAAGCTAAAAAAACCCTCCAAACTTTGATGCTGGATGAGTTCATCGGATGGGAACACAATGAACCTTGAAAACCTCAACATTAATAATTAAGGTAAATACACAGACTTTTGTATTGTATGTATTAAAACATAAGGAACTTTTGGGCTATCTAGACATTCAAAACTTCTTAAAACAAAAGCATGTTTAAAGCTGCAGTTACTCTATTATCTAACTAACTATTACACTACATTTTATTATAAGCTGACTTGCCTCTCTGTGAAAGGAGTACACTGCCATTCCATCATTACTTCCAGCTCAGAGAATTGCTGTCATCCTTTGAAAATACATTGAAACAAAAGTCACTGGCATGTTAGTGTTTTCAAGAGAATCCTTAATAGTGGATTAGAGATGGAGAAAATGAAACAAATTATATTTTTTGAGTATATTATATCCACTTAGGAGTCTATAGCAGAGTTTTGCAAGAACTGTAAGCTGTAACAACATAGTTGAAGTGATATGTGGAGCATCTGCTTCTGAGCACTAGGAATGGTGTGTTTGCTTTCCCTTTTAAATGTGAGGGTTTTGGTCTTGGCATGTTGGAGGCAATGTGATAGATGGGAGCAGTGACTTTGCTGGCCCAGAGTGCAAGGACATGTAGGACCCTCCATCCACTGGCTCTGCTCCTCCCTGAGGGACAGAGGGATGAGAGGAGAGACCCAGGCCTTCAGCTCTTCCCCTAAAAACAGGTGATTTAAGAAATCAGAAAGTTCCTAGAAATGCTCCAAAACTAGAAAGTCCCCAGTTCCTGCTGCCACCTTTTTCTTCTTGTGAAGATCCCTCTCCTTGGATGAAGGCTGGGGAAGATGCCCATGTGCCAGCTCCTCAGGAGCTTCTGGGGGTCAGGATTTCAGCTGAAGTGGGTGTGCTGGGGTGGAACAGTGGCACTCCCTTGTCTGCAGCACTGCAGTGCCACAGGAGTCTGAGGCCAGCTCGGACTGTGCTGCTGCCGGTGTCTGAGATTCGTAACCTGTGCAGAATTCCCAAGTACAAAAAAATCTGCCTTATCCAGGGCAATAGGGTGAAGAGAGGAAGAGAGGTGATGTGATAACCCAGATAAAGATGTAAGATAGATAATGCAAAGCCTTCATAAATTAGGGCATGAGAACAAGTTTAGTACTTCTGCTGAGACAAAAACCCACTTCTTTTAGAGAATAAGAGCAGTGCTGATTGGAATAGTGCAAATTGTGCCAAAGTTGACAAACATGGAAAATTGCTCCATCCTTTTATTTGTTCCTGAACCTTGACAGTATTTCAGTTTCTATGGAAGTGCCCTCTTAGGGATTAAACCCTTCTCATCTCAGGAGGGTCATCTAAGGTGGGCTTGGGAGGAGAAGAGGAGAGGTGGCTCATGAGGTCCCTGAGGCCAAATAGTTCCACGAGCCACAGAAAGGCTGTGGGTTGGCCTCCAGCTGGAGAGGACCTGGCAGTCGTGTCTGTGATCTGCCTGATGACAGAGCCTGTCCTTGGGTGGGTGGAGGTGGATGAGGGGTGCAGGCAGCTGTTGCCACAGCTCCAGCCACTGCCTGAACATCTGGGCAGCTGCCAGCAGCATGTGCACACTGCTGGGCCACTTGAGTCTGGAGCTGTAGCACTTTACTTCCTAGAACATCGTGCATGTTTGTGTACCTGCTGTAGCCATTTATAATTCATTTAAAATCCTGGCGTGCTCCTGAGCCTGCTGATGAAAAGGGAATTTCAACCCGTGGGGTTTGCCACGATGTTGCAATCGTTGTTCTTTACCGTGCATCATTTCTGTAAGGCTCTGTCAATCACGGAGTTCAATGTCTTCATTATTCTGTAGGTGCATGTGACGCTGGAGGGGAGCACCAGCAGGCTCAGTGTTGGGACTTGCCCTGAAACAGCTACAGAGGGAGCTTCCCTGAGAATCGGCAGAAGCTTATCCGTGCTACAGCCTCCTCTGGAACGTCAAAGTAACATCGTGAGTTCAGAAGCCCTTAATGAACACACCGGACCAAATTCTGCTACAGAATATGCATGTGCGGCTCCCATTGAAGTAAATGGGCGCTGTGTCTGCATCTGAGATAAGGATCTGGCTCGTAGCAAGGCTTAAAGGGGTATACACTGGGTTTAATGGACTGTCACCTACAACACCATGGATTTTAAAGCTATTTTCAGTTATTTCTAGTGTTGCAACAGATTATCTTTTCTTGTTTTGCCACTACATCTTCTGCATACTGGTTTAATAAGGCATAGAAATGGAAATAAAGCAATCCAACCAGAGAGTTTATTGTGGTTTCTTTAAGGCAATGTCAGGATATTTTACAAGCTTGCAAAATTACATTTATTACACTCCAATCATCTGGCAGACCATAAACACTCTGGAATATTTTAGCTGGAGGAATGGCAATTTTTAAAAAAACCTGGGTAGGGAATATGAGTTTGTTTGAAGAATGAATGAATTTACCTAACATCTTTTCATTTTCCTTTAATTTGGCCTGTTTGGCCTTTAAAAGCTGTGCCTCTGACATCTGTTTTTTCTTTGCTGACACCATTCAGGCAAGTAATCAAGGAGAAGTCTGCCACTGCTTTTGCTGCACTAAAAAGTGTGTGTGTGTGTGTGTGTGTGTGTGTGCTTGGAAATTTCAAACCTTTTCCAAGGAGGAAAACGGTGAGATGTAGGAAAGAAATGATGGAACAGGATTAACAAGGTAACAAATAAAATAAATTCTAAAGGTAATACATCAAAATAATGGATATTAAAACAAGGGGAAATACCACAAAATTGTAAATGTTATAAACAAGAAATATATATAAAGAAACAACTGTAAACTTAGAGGTGTGATTCCATTTTCTTTCACAAAACCTAAACAGAGGAGTCTTTGGGATACCATATCTGTGCTGAAAGTGTGACACAGGTGAGAACTGAGTGGAGCCCAGCCACTGGTCTTGTGATGCTGCATCCTTCCTTTAATGATTTTACTTCATGGGATACCAGTCTTTCTCATACAGCAGAGGATTGGCAATTCTGACCCAGGATTAATGTCCCAGGTTTCTGGGCAGCACTGAAATGTGCAATTCATAGGCAGAATTCTAAAAAATATGAACACTCACATGTGTTGACATGATGGAGAAAGCTTGAGGTAATGCAAACTTTCCTATGCTTGTATTTGGAGCAGCCTCTGACGTGAGTAAGTAACAAATGAGCTCTTCCCTAAAAGGGAACTCATAGTGGGAATTCTTAAATTCAGAGTTCAAGACATATATGAATGGGATCAGGTTTAATGCCACTGTCAGTCTGTGAATGTGCAAGTGTAGATTGGGTATTTCTTCAGGACTTATGGTAAATTGTGACTTTCTGTATAGAGAGTGTCAGTTCTATATGATATATCTATATGATAGACCAAAAAGAAAAAGAGAGGGGGAGAGAGAGAAATCTCAACTCAAAAGAGACACCTGCATGCATTATTTTGGACCTTTATAATTTATAAATACATCATGCCTATTACTTGACTTGTTAGAAATAAATCCTGCTCTACTTCAACAAGACAGTGTATAAAACCTCTGGGGTGGATCAAAAAAAGGGCATTTCAGTTCTCCTTGTCTGACTATGCTTGGAGAATACAGCTTCACAATATTCCAGAAAGGACTGTGCCAATCACATGTAATTGGGCTAATGAGGAGCCAGTGATGGGAAAGAAGTCGTTCCACCAACAGCAGAATTTGTAAGGTCTAATTTATATTATTTTTTTATCTTGTACAATGAACAGTCCCATCTCTCAGCTTGCTCAAGCAAAACTGGAGCTTTTTCTTCACTGGGGCATTTAAAATACCCTCCTTTTTGAGTTTTCCACCAGTGTAATTGTGCTGAATCCTTTCTAGCAGTGAGAGCTGAAGATTCATTCAAGTTCCTGTCCTCAGGGTGATTGCTCACTTTCATGGAGGCATTTATGAACCTGGCCTTGCTGAAGTTCTGCTGCTCTTTCAGATAAGATTGAAACTTTCCAGCAGCTTTAGTGGTCATGAGGAACTGGACTAATATTGTTCCCTTCATACACTGGAGTACAGTAAAAGAAGAAGAAAAACCCAAGCCACAGGAACACAAATTTTTGAGCTGAAAAAAAGTGCGAGTGGAGCATCTTTAAGAAATGGCAGAGGAAGGAAAATTCATCACATGCTGGGCTTACAACTGAAAATTCTTTGGAGGATATGAAACAAGCATATCCTCCAAAGTGCTGGGAAATAATACCAATGAATGCCCTAAAACAGCAGATGAATGTTATACATGCTGGAGTCTATACATCACAGTTCTCAGGAGATGAGCTGTGCAAACAAATGCAAAGCATCCCAAATCATGTATTATTTTGGTAACTGCTATTATCAAACACAGACTGAGAGCACCCCATGCCTGTTTTGAGATCAGATGGAGGAAGGCTGGTGAGCTGTGATTGCAGAAGCTATGGGTGGTGGGTCTGTATTTTTCACTCCAAGGAAGAGACATTTATTTGAAAATGTTTCTGGAATAAATATTGACAGACATAAACACACTCAAGTTCTCAGAACTGTAACTGTACATCTCTGCAGAGCAGCTTTATTGTCAAAAATAGAACTGGGATGACTTAGAAATGTGATTATCATTAATAAAATTCAGTGAAATAGAGTTACACCCCAACCCTAACACAAACAAAGCTTGAAGTGTGCCCAGGCTATGTAAAAGATTAGAAAATGTGAGCAAAGAAAGAGTTTAGCAAGATATTTGCATATTCCGGTTAAAGACATGGAATGGAATGGAAGAAAATAAAAAACATTGTGAAAAAATCCCCTGTCATCCACTCTCACTGTCTTGTACCTGGCTCTGACAGATTTTTGAGAGTGATCTGGGGTTTCAGTTACGGGAAGTTTTATCCCACTGATTCTTCTGTTAATATTTCAAATACAACCAGCACAAGTTCTTGCAAGGACCCTGAGTCCTAAGCCAAATACTGTTACCTGCTTGATGGCTTCATATTCCCAAGCCTAGGACTTCTGCCAGGAGAACATATGAGTGAAGTGGTGATGAGGATATGTGTTATTCATCTGTGCAAAAAGTATTTCCATCAGAACTTTACAAACTGAAAGCAAAATTGAAAGAAAAGGAAGAATTAGGGAGATAAAAAGGGTAGATGAAATAGTCAAGGAGATTTTAGGGATGATTATGTTGAGTATAGCAATTTTGGATTTCTAGTTCTTCAAGATCTGTGATGCCTGAAAAGATTGGGAGAAATAGGTATTTTTTTGTCTTTGTAAAAAGCAGTCCCCTAAAGGTGGCAGGCAGCCTGGCCTGTGCTCTGCTGGGTAAATTCCAGCTCTGGAACACACCAGCCAGGAGACACCTGAGGTTTTGCCCACCACTTTCCACTGAAGCTTACCACTTCCAAGTTTCATAAACTTTCCTTCCAGGTTATCCCTCCCTCAGCTCTGCTCAGGGGAAGCTCACACAGGGAGACCCTGGAAACTTCAGCAATTATATACAATAACCTTGTGGGAAGGCAAGGGTGCTTGAATATAATATCAAGGAATTATGAAAAAAGGATAGTTTTGGCTTCAAAAATTTATACCAACCCTAGTTTCCTCAGTTAGAAGGTTAAAAGCAGCAGGGAAAAAATATGTGTTGACCCAGGCTTTTTAAATAGATCTGGAGCAGGAAGCAAGGCTGTTTTCCTATCTACAGTGTTTTTTTTTCCTGCTGTCTCGTTCTGGTTAATTGGGTAACTCTCATTTCTTTGAAAGCACTTTGATTCACCATATGAACACTGGAAGTATAATAAAATCAGGCTGTTTAAGAGTGTGTCTGGAAATGGTGATAAACAGTCCATTTTCTGCAGTTTGTTACATCTATGGATCATGGTGGGTTCTCAGCCTCTGTTAGAGGCCAGCTGATTGCAGTGGGGCTTATGCAGGTGTTGATTATTCATTATTTTTCTTGTGACATTTGCAAAGTTTATAAAATTAAAGAGATTGTGCAATGTAAAATCAATAAATAGAAAAGTGCAGTCAGTGACAGAAAGGATTGGTCTTTCTCCTCACATCAGCTTCAGGCAGTCTGAAGTGGGAAAGCAAAGAGGGTGAATCTGGGATCTGAAGAGTTTTGCTGTGCTCAGGACAGCAAATAAAGCAACACTTGCTAAAAAATTTTTAGGAAAATTGAGAAATGGAAACCAGCACCTGGAAATTCACTTGTGCTGAATTATAACCCTGTGTAAGTGGTGGGAGGAGGGATGGAGTGATGACACAGGAAAAGGGCAGGGAGATTGTTTTGGGTCACGTCTGTGTTTGGACACTGTGATGTGTTCTAGAATCTACCCCTAATACTGCACAGCTCAGGGATGCCATGGCCATGGCAGTGAAACAAGAAATAATAGGTGTTATTGGTGCTAAAAGAGTCAAAAAATATGGAAAAGGCATTTTGAAGGTACGTGTATCTTCTCCCAGTTTTTCCAGTCCTAAGTTTAACCCTTTATGCACCAGGACTTGCTAGAGCACAGGGGTTGGTTGGTCTTTACCCTAATATTATCAGTAAGGTCTGATGTGACTTTCTTTACAAAAACCACTCAAAACCAAAAAGAGGAACATCAAGGCATTATACCAGAGGTATCAGGAGCTGGCATGGCTGGGCCATATCTTTTTCACCAGGCTGCAAGGACCAGTGCTGGAGAAATCTCCTGGGGCAGGATAGGGCAAGGCCTCTGGCGATGGTGTAGAAGTAGCACAAGCCTGTGAGGCTCCACTTTGGTAACACATAGCCAAATCTCAGGATAAGATTTTTGGGTGCTGCATGTCTAACACTGCTCAGGGCCCTATAGAAATCCCAGCCTTCGTGGCTAAATTAACAAGCAGTTAATTCACATTTTGCTGTTTAGAGGAAAAGTGCAGAGCGGACGCGGTTACTTGATACTAATTATTTAGCAGGTATAAAAGCGTATTCAAGTCCCTAATCTCCTTTCTGAGCAGGCAGGCATGCTCATGTTCAAATAGTTGCATAACTTGCCCATCTCCAGTTGACAACCCTTCTAACTTTGTTTTCAGATCTGATGCAACCCCACCCCCGGACAAGCTGTGTGCAGAGCTGGCCTGGAGTCGATCTTGCTCTTAACCTCATCCTCATTTCTGCTCTTCCTGCAGTTTTTTGCCTGCTTTCCATGTGTGTTTAAAATACCAGCTGTTGAGAAAAGGGCTGCTCCAGCATTTGCCCTGGGCCTGGGCTTTGGGTGGCTGGACTGGTGCTCAGGGCTTTTGGGAAAGTAAATGAAAAAAATCAGGACTGAGTTTTGGACTGACTTGAGATGTAATAAAATTTCACTGTCAGATCACTTTGGCACCTTTTTGTACATCTTGTATGTAATACAGCTATATCTGTCTATATACATTTGTTTGTGTATGTACAGTTCTGAATAGCAGTATATGGTGTAAGGACACAGCAGAGATCCTGGGTGTTGTGACATGAACACAGCTTGATGTTGATATGAATTGTGAAAGATTTCTCATGGCCAGGTCTTTTCCTTGCCTCTTCACATCTTTCATTTGATGAAAACTGACCAAAGTCAGTGGGATCACAGAGGATTCAAATCAAAATAAAACCTGGGCTGAGCCTGATACCAGGAATTTTTTGCTGAATTAGGCATAAATTAGATGTTATCTTCCAGCCAGTTACAGTGATACCAAAAACAGATACTTCAAACTATTTACAGTGTGTGAGAGTATCTAATCTTCTTTCATATAATTTAAAAAGGGACAGGGTTGTGGTTTCAGGTTTTAGATGAAAGAGACACTGTATTTATCTCTGTACCAAGGAGGTCAAGGGAATAAAGCAATCTTCTTTCATCTCCCTGCATTATTATCACAAACAATAGCCTGCTGGCACAAAACAAGTTTTAATTGATTGTTGTTATTGATTTTACAGGAAGCAAAGCAGAAGAAATACAACTTGATTTTTGTAAGCCAGGGTGACCTGAAAAATACAAAGGAGAGAAAGAGATTATAAAGCCCTCTCATATTTTGCCCACTCCTGTGAGTTTGCAGCTGAGCACTCCATAAAAGCCATCCCCATTAATTGTCTATTTATGTTTTTTGACCATATTGATTTTCTCTTTATATAATCCCTATCTGAAAGTTTTATTCAGGTTGTTTGTTTTGTGCTGTCACTGTGCAGATCAGTCTTGTTCTTATGGCCAGAAATTCAAACACCTCTCTTGCTCTTGTCTCTTTCTACCCTCCTCAAACCCACACGAGGAAGAAAAGGCTGCACATAAAACTTTTAGGCCATTTGTTACCATTACTCTCTCCTTTCTGCTGATCATAATTTTTTGGAACATTTCCATTTCAGGCTGAACCCTGGGTATGGGACTTTTTTCTGTACCTGCTGCTCTACCAGAGCCTGGCTGGGAGCAGAGGTCTTGGGCTGTGAATAATCACAGACTGCCTGAATAATCACAGCAACCCCGTTCAATCACCCAGGTGGGCTGGCTGGTGTTCAGGGGGGGCCTTGGCTAGAGTTAAACTTTCTCCTGGAAGGGAGGAGATTGTGAATTTCATGGGATGCTGCTCAGATTCTCACTTTCCCCAACTTTTCCTGAGCTCCCCTTGGGCACAGATATGGAGGCTAAGGGGGCTAAGAGAGAAGATTTTCATGTTGGTGAACAACAAAGTCTTTGCAAATGATGAGTTGAAAAGAAGAACTTTCTCACTGGTCAGTCTTACATACTAATTTTATGGATTTTGGGGAAGATGTGTGTCAAGAAGATGTTGATGGGAACAGCAGTTTTTGGCAAGAGGAGCCAGTGATTCCTGGAATTTTAGATAGACTCTACAAATATACATGGAATTAATTAAGTCACATGGATAATGTCATTCTGTAAAGCTTTAAAATTATTAACAACACCAAAGATGTTATCATGGATTTTAGGATGCTCTTTATGAACCTAATTAATACTATTATTAATAGCATTAATAGTATTATCAGTTTACCCTAATCTGTCCTCAGGGACTGTGTAAAGTGCCTTCTAAATGCAGAACATGAAGAATATTACAGCCACAAAGATCTGCATGCTGGTGTGTCAGTCTTCCTCTTTCCTTTCTCCCTTGTTACACATAATTCTTATTTTATTGTGACTTGGAGTATTTATGCAACAGTAGTAAAAAAACTAGTCTTGTTTAAATTTACACTCTGGTGTTTACTCCTTTACTTACATTTGCAAGATTTTTGTCTTGGCAGCAATAGCTAAAAGCCTCCTGTTTTCCAAAAATAATAATTGAGAGTATTACTTTAGGAGCTGGGTTTTGAAGGAAAACATTACATTTTTACACAATGTGTTTTAAACTAAATATTTTGTTATTCACAGATTATTTAAGATAAAAAAGAATGATGAATTATTATCCACATTCCAAAATGAAATGTTCTGTGGCACTGCTCTGTTCAGACAGACCTGGTATTGCTATCCATAGCAGCATGGCAGGAGCAGTCTCCCCAGATTGATATACAAGGGGGAAAAAAAAAGGGATTTTTTTTTTGCTTTTGCAGCACCTACCCAACTTTCCCACCAAGTGATCTGTTGTTAATGTGCAGGAAATCCCGATGAATGCACATCATTTGGTGAAAGAATGACAGCAGACACCACAGCTATCCTTAGCAAGCATCCACCTGCTGCCGTGGTGTCTTTTTAAAGCAAGTTCAGCTTACCTCTTCTCCTCTTAGCTTTCCTTTGCTTAATTGCAGGTGATGATTCCAAAGAAGCCTTCACCTGTTTGAGTGTGCTTTCATCTTTCTAGACAAAGCAGGCTTGGGCTTGGTGCTTGATCTGTGGCATAGTTAGGGCCTTTGGTATTAAAGGCGTTGGGATAACCCTGAGGCTTTTAAGGTTTTAGGGTTAAATTGATGAGCGTGTATAAAATGTAAGCTTTGTTGTTTGGCAGCGTTTTTTAGCATTTGTTATTCTTTTTTTTCATTAAGAAACCATGGGACTACACTGCATTCCTCAACTGCCTCTTGCCTGTTAAAGAGTGCTGTCAAATGGAGATCTCTTCGACTTGCATAAAGCTCGTGATTTATTGTACTGCCTTCAATCCTCACCAGGTCTCCAACTTATTTGAGATGTCCAGGAATGCCTCTGCACCAGATCAGGGTATTTGTTTCTCTCCCCATTTAATTTGTGCTGTTCCTTCTGGATAACAAATGCTTGGTACACTGAAGCTGGGAGATAAATCAGCTTCTGACCACAGAGCTGGACTTTGCCTCCTGTTCTGTCTTTTTGCTTATGGATCTCAGCATGTGGGAATTCAGAGCTGTCCCATGAAAAATCCATAGCACAGGCCAAACAGTGCACAATTTGTTTGTTTGTTTGTTCTCCTCTTATTTTAGTGTAGGGAATTAATTGACCAAAGACTGAGTGGAAGTTAATGCCCTGACCTTGACTACTGCTGAGGAGCTTTTCTGAGTGCTGCCCACTGCTGCTGAAGATGAAAGCTGCTGCTCCTTGAATAATGTTGTTCCTGGGTTTCTGGCTGGGATCCCAGCACCTTGGCTGCTTCTGCTGTAAAATTATTCACCCCAACCCAACAAGCCCTGGTGGCAGGACTGGCCTTGTGAAGGAAATTGCTGTCCCCTGGCTAGAGGGAATGAGTAGTGGCTTTAGTGGAAAAAACTTCAGCACAATTTGCAAAGTTATAACTGAGATGAAAAACTTGGTAAAATGGTGTTTTCTCACTTTTTTTTTCTTTTTCTCTTTCCTCACCTATTCGTATATGTTACATAGGGGAATTTACTTATTTTCTTAGATGAGATTCGAAATAAAGTTTCCTCTGGGAATTCTCAAAGGTTTTGGGTGCCTTGCACAGTGCACTGTGGGTGATGTGCCCGTTTCAAACTTCCTGCCACATCTTCACATGAAGTTCTCTGATATCAAGGCCCAGGAAAGCTTCTGTGAAACATGGTTGGACAGACAAGTTATTGCAGTTTAATGCATTCTTGCTGTTCACCCACAGCAAGTGTGAAATAAACTCAGAGAATAAGCTACCATGTGTGTTTGATTTCATAGAGGCTTAAAAGAATATGTGTTACTTAATACTACTAATACATTACTTTAGTGGTTAAAAACATACATTAATACACATATATTTGTATATACATACACAATATTTGTGTTTTAGCTGATTGGTGAAAACCTGTGAAACTTCAGTAACCCAGTAGCAACTTTCTCTTCGTTCTAGCAGTAAGGGCAGGACTGTGAGATTTATCCATGTATACACGTGAAAGGAAAAGCAGTATTTTCAATAGGGAGTAAACTGGAAATCAGGAGGATGTAGGTGCAAGAAAAGACAAGGTGTTAGCTCTGCTGGTGACAACAGTAGAGGCATTGTCTGGCTTTGTCATTTGCCCATCACGTCAACATGCAGCCATCAGTTTGGGGCAGGTGTGACATTCCAGCAGGAAGGCAAAAGTCCCTCTTCTCTGAGCTGCCACAGAGATTCTGGCAACCTGATTGCTACCTGGTGACACTGGCTGCTCTTGGGCATGGCCACAAGGGCAGAGCTCCTGTCTGTGCCAACCTCAGAACTGTTTCCTATCAACTACCTAAACTTAAGACCCAGATAGTAAGGGTAGATATTACATTGCTTTTTATATTAGGTATCTATGTGTATTTGTATTATGTTATTGTCTTCTGAAACAATCTCCTCCTTCTAAGGCTATAGATTTGCAGACCCTGATTAATTTCTTAACTTCTTCTTTGCAAAATGAAGCCCTCTGGGCTTCCTAATTGATCCCTTAAATTATTTTTGTAGGCCTGCTCTTTGTGTGTGGACTGTAGAAGTGGTTTCAGCAGTGGTCTTTCTCAGTGCCCCCCTACCTACCACATGAAAGAGGAAAGCAAGAGATTATCTGCCTAATTTAGTGTCACAGTATTTTCTAGAATATGGTCTTTTTTTTGCCTGCACATAAGCAAATAGATGGGCCTGTCAGGAAGTGAATTTGGCTGACCAATAGCACCCAAAGAGCTCAGCTGATGGGGTCTGGAGCTGGGGCACAAAGTTTACAGCTGGGCACCAACATTCAGGTACCTGAATTTGGAGCTGAGTTTCTCTCTGGTTCGTATGTAAATGTATGCCTGGCAAAACTGTTAAATACATATATAAATCAGTAAATTCTTTGTGACATAAAAAGTGTACTTGGAAATAATTACAAACTATTCCTGTTTAGGACCAGTGGCTGCAAATCTATGAACAAGATGAAAAATGCCATGTTTCCCTGACCTTCCTAGATGAAATTATTTGGAGTCAAGTTCTCCTCACCCAAACTTATACCCTTCAACTGACTTCAAAGGAGATAAATGAGTCTCTCAGCAGGGCAGACCACAGGCTTGTTATTCCTGTAACACTTTCTATATGTCATTAACACACTTTTTCTTATCTAACTCTTCTAATAGTCAGCTAAATTTTAAGTGTTTATATACAGTTGGATCATCATTATTTTTTTGCATTTAAAACTTGGGAAGGGTGTTTTCCCCTTCCCTTCTGTTTATATTTACATTTTCAGATAGTACATATACAGTCTAATCATATCACTTTGAAAGTGATATAGAAAGTTGTGCTCTCTTACTCAATCAGATCTAATCAGTTTGGATGGATTCCAAATACTAAGCATTAATCTCACTTAAACCAAGCCCCTGATAGTTCATCTAGCCTGAGTATTCATGTCAAAGACATAAAACAATCTCCTTTAATGCCCACAGTACTTTTTAAATTGAGCTTTCACCATCTGTTAATAAAACCTGCTTTGTACTGCTGGTTGTGTTCTGTGGAATGTGTCAGGGGTAAGATTCTCTTTCCCTCCTATTCTTAAAGTTCTCAAAGGCTGCCTTTTTTTTTTTTTTCAAAACTATATGAAAATTATGCAATATAGTTACAAGGAATTAGTCACACCTTGGCAGAATCTCCATTACCTTGGCTCACATCAAAGGGAAGGAGAGAAGTGTGCTCCTTACAAGCTTAGAGCATTCCTTTGCCTTGGAGTCCCACTCTGTGATGACAACTAAATTGGACACTGATGCTTACTTATTTTTCAACACGTGGGTGTAAAGCACATTGACCTTGCAGTTGACTTTTTTAGAGCACCTTTCATCATGGGCCCAAGCTCACAGCACGATGCAGAGCTCTCTGCTGCCTTTCAAGGCTCCCTGGAGAGGATTATCCAGAGGCAGAGCTGCCGAGCTGGAGTTCCCCTTTCACTGCCCCCTGTATTTCAGCATCTTGTGTTATTAATCCTGGGAATGGCACTGTGGTGCTTCCCTGTCAAACTCTTACAGAGCTCATGCTCAAAATAAATGATGCCTCCAGATGACATTTTGCATGATTCAGCAATTTAAGGTCATAATTTACAGCAAGAGGGGAGTGAACTACAAATTAGAAAGGGCAAGAGGAAGAATTCATGTTCCTCTGGGGCAGACTTTTCTGAGCACACCACTGGCTCTACTGGCTGCTGCTGCTGCTTTCAGGTAGCAGCTCAGTGTGTCTGATTCCAGCTTTGCTTGGGAAAGCAGGTGAGCTGTGTGCATTAGCTGGTTTTAAAAGTCATGGCTAGACTTGTTTTCTATGATTCTGCATAAAAATAAGTGAAAGTTTTTTGTTGATTTGAGATAAAAGTACAGACCAAGTTTCATTTTTAAGCAAGAACTACTGAGCAAGAGACTTGATGGTCAGCATACTCAATTGATGACACTGGAGTCTAAGCAATGAATAGGCATCCAGAGACATATTTATTCTCCTCAAGAAAGAGGCATTGGAATATTTCGGAAATGTTTTGCAGCTAGGAAAGCAGTTGTTTGGTCTTCTGGCTGCCTCCAGTCAAAAAGTATTTCAGTGCAGTCTCAGAGGTTTTGATGGTTACAGGATAAGTATTGGAAAAGTGTGAGCTGTCAAAAGACTCTGCCACATTCAACTTTTCCCTGGTGCCAGCTCTTTCTTTCCCTGAAATTTGCTTTGCTGGGAAGTGCAGAAGTGCTCTCATAGCATCTCACCTCAGTGCCAGTCTGAAGGTATCAGCTGTTCTCCAAAGTGCAGGCAGAGGATGCTCTCCTTGGTTGGTGCAGTAATTAATTTGTTATTAGAGTATTGCTGCAAAACCCCCAAGAAAGCACCATGGCCTGCAACCCTGCAGATTGTGCAAACCTCTGCTGCCTCCATGTTCACCCCAGGACATCCATCCCTGAGATTTGCTTTTGATGCACACTAAATTATGCCTGAAAAGCATGTAGAGCCATGTGCATCTGCACCTCCACCTCTCACCTCACAAGTCTTTGCTGGGAAGCTGCTTTAAAATAACTGAGATGGTAGTTATGACGGTGATGGTGATTTTATGATTTTCAAAATGTAACTTGAACATGGATGTCATTTAGCAGATGTGTTAAATAACTAAATACACCCTGGAATTCAATTTGTATTTGATTGCACAATAGTTTTTAATTTCTTCAGCTACTTTTTCAGCTTCCTCTTAACACTTTTGTTTTTACTTGTAAGTTTTTTGTTTGGGTATAATGAGGCTTTGTGTCTCCTGATTCCTTATCTCATGTGGGTGGTAGAAAAATTGCTCTCCTGCTTCAATATTTGTGGTTGTGTGGGGCAGGTGGTTTCACGCAGAGCTGAGCAAAGTATCTGTAGTAAATAAAAAAAAGATATGTGAGTTTCTTTGCCTGAGATTTCTTTGTTCATCTGGAACCTTTGCTGCAAACCCTAGGGAACCATCAGAAGAGCTGGTTTCAGGCATGGAGAGGCCTTTGCAGCTTCCAGAAACCTGGAGCTGGTTTGGCCTTTTGTTGTGTGTTGCAGGGCAGCCTGTCCTGGAATTCCAGCTGCCTCTTGCACTGCTCAGGGGTCCCACTTCCTCTCTCTCATTTTGGTTCCACTCTCCCCAAGACTCAAGCATGGTCAGGACTAGATATTTAGGACTGGTGTTCAAACATGAGATGGTGGAGGTCTGCCTGACATGATAAATGGGTCAGGACTAGATCTTTGGGACTGGTGTTCAAACATGAGATGGTGTAGGTCGGCCTGACCTGATAAACTCTCCAGGAGCCTCAGTCGTGTGGCTACTGGCATGATGAGCATGCTGAGCTCTGCTTCCAGGCACAGAGGTGGATCCTGGACATTTGTCAGCTGGAAAAAAAAGTAAATCTGTCCAGGTACTCCACTGGGTATTGCTCACAGCTGTCTGAGGGAATAGAGCAGGTATAATACCTTCAAATCAGATAATGTCTAGGATTTGATGTTGCCTCCTAAGGACACTTAGGAGGAATTTAATCCAAATTTATGGTAGTAGACTTCTCAGGAGAGATTTCATGTGCTTGTTGCTTGTTGCTAATGCACTCTGCCATTTGGAAGTTCATGTCCAAGAATCTGTAGGGTTTGAAATTCACTCTGAATGGACTTACAGGTGTCTCTTGGTCTTTGTGCTAACACCTTCTGGGATTGCTGTGAGATCCCACATCCCACCCAAAATACTTGCTGCTGCGCTGTCTCATCTGTTGCCATTACAGCAAGGATTTATGGACACCTGAAATCATGGATCCTGTCACTTTGCTCTGGGTCATGGATGTGCAATATGGTGACAATTCGTGTGAAGACCCTCCTGCAAAAAGTCACATATGCACTAAGGCATACAACATTTGCTAGAACTACTTAAATCCTTGCCTTTATGAATGTATAAATGAATGTTTATATAATATTTTTAATTATACACTTGATGTGTACAGAATTTATTTATTTAAATTATGCTTTTTTAAACCATTCAGCTGATATTTCTCAGGCAGCAAGGCAAGGGAAGACTGTGAACACTGGCTTGGTATAACATCAAGCTGAGAGAGAGATGAGATTTTTGCTTCTGGACTTCAGAAGGTCAAAATCAGTGTGGGAACTTTTCCCAGTGGTGGCAGCTGCAAATGTCAGGGAGAATTGCTTTTCCAGCAGCTTCCCAGGATGGATTTTCACAGTCAGAACGATTAATTTCTTGTGTACTGTTGGAAAGCCATAATAAAAGAAACCTGGATATCATTTTGAGTTTGAGTTGATTTTGGGGATGAGTTCAGAGGTATATAAGCAAGGGAGTGCAAGGAATATTTTCATTTCAGTTATATTTGGTGTGTTAATGAAAAGAACACCCAAAGCAGGCACTGACCAAACACATACTTACTTAAAAGGAAAAGACTGGAAATTTGAAATGTCTGTGTGACATTTGTGATAATGCCATGGTCCTAAATATGACTATTAATAACATGAGTATTTATCTATGACAATATCAAATTTAATTTGCTGTAAGCCGTGTAACCCAGGTGTATAATGATGTGGCATGTATATTCCACAGCACAGCAAACACAAAGCTGTATCCATTTGATAAACTGCTTAAGCAGCTGATGTGCTGCATTTGTTATGTACTTTTGAGGTGTTCACAGATGGCCTATCCTAGAGAGCTGACTGGAGACTTTTGAATTCTTTCAAATGCTTTTAAATGGAAAAAACAGTGACAATCTCCACAAGATGTTGTTGATAAATTGAAATCCCAGAACAAATGCAACAGATTCATAAACAAGAGCCAGACTGAGATGTTTCAGTACCAGCAAGTCTCCACTTGGGTGATCTCTCTGATCTTCTCCCCATCGCAGCCTATCCCACCCAACGTTAGCAGCTAGAAAATAGCTGGGGACATAATGCAGAATAAAAGAGTTAAAGTAGCACCAGGGAATCTTTTAATTCTGTATTTTGTTTCAGAGACACCTTAACTGGTATTTTCTCTTGTTGTAGCACCTCAGGAGGGCAGATGTGTGCTTATCTGAGCAATAACCCAGCCAGCTGCCTTCAAAGGGAAGGGCAGATTGGTTATTATGCCTGCAAGAGCCAGGGAGTGGAGAAACTGCACATTCACAAATATGACCCCTATTTTTGATGACTAAACTCTTCAATTTTTCCTTTTAAAAAGGCCAGAAGATCAGAATTAGACTCTCTTGCAATTTTACTGGGGAATTAAAATGTTGGTATAAGTGGGTGGCAAAAGGCAGCAATGGTAACTTGACCACCTCCTCTTTCACTAGTTGACTTCACTTCCTCAATGTTTTATACTCCCAGTGAAGCAACTTGGACAAGTTGAATTGCCACAAATTTTCTTCAGGCCATGACAGCATAAATGGAAGGAGTTGGTGGCTTGTGTTTGTAAGCTCTCAGGTTCCCTTGGGGTAGGAGATTTTCATGTCCCCTGTAGAAGACTCAGCAGGTAAGTCTGTGTTAACTCATGCAAATTCCTGACAAATCACACAAATCCTTCTCCAGGAGGGATCCCTCACAAGCTGGTGAAGGTCTGTGTCCCAGGGAGGGTGGTAACCTCCTTCAGAAGCCCATCAACTTCAACCCTACAGGTACTAAAATCTCTCCAGATAATTTAACAGCATGTGATGGGTGCGAATCTGGATTCTGCCTGGAGTTTAAAAAGGACATAATAGCTACGTAACAATAGAGTAGTCCAGAGAGTAGTCCTAAATTTCCAAAGAGTAATTTTGCAATCTAAGATTCATACAATGTGCATTAATGTAACAGAACATTATCTTCAGTGAAACAAAATGTTCTATTTTATAACAAGTGCCAATAAATATCTCACTGATATCACATTTCAGTATCAGAGAACCCTACAAACTGATATCACATTTTAGATAACCCTACAAACAGAGAGTAGTTTGGTTTAAAAGGACCTTGAAGATCATCTAGTTCCAGCTCCCCTGCCATGGACCCTTTACACAGCAATATTTGTACTTTAAAGGACTTTACAGCCTTTCTCATGGTCCAGTCCAAGACTTCCCTGAACTTGTGCATTTTGAATTAAATGCCATTGTGGATATTTTACATTAAATAAAAGAGCTCTGGAGCTTCTGAGGTGCACTGTGTGCTTGATATGTAGGTGACATTTTGGTATAATTACCCTAGGAAACAAAATTAATCAGAAAATACTGGTAAATAACATGCTTCAAACATGACAGAGCTTTTTCTAAGGCAAAAATAACTGTTGGATAAACTGGCATTAACTTTGAAAATTTCTTTAAATTTCTTCCTAAAGATGGTTATACATGGGCTCTCTAAGCCTCCCTTTCCTTGTAGTTTCATATGTGATCCATATAAAATCCACATAGGCTTCATTTTCCTGACTTGATTGTGCTGCTGTTTTCACACATACACACTGAATTTTAAAAAGTGTTGCTCTGAACAAACATCCATAAACTCCACTTTTCACCTTTCTTGCTCAGCTGTCACTGTCCACAGAAGGTCAGAGGCAGCAGAGTGGCAGAGCTCTTGGTTCTGATTATCTTTTCCTACAGAGTAAAGAGGGACAGGACAGGCTGTCCACCTGGAGATGCTGGGAGCATTAAACCCCAGCTGGGAGCATGCCTCAACATGCTGCAAGTTGTGCTAAGGTTGCTAAGTGACTTAAATCCACTGCACAGAATAGAACCATATAGCCTCAAAACAGCAGAACCTGACTTGGTTTCTAGTAACTCATTAAAATGACTCTACAATTCTTTTGATGTTCTGTGCTAGTCTGGTCACATTCCTTTCTGTTTTATAGCATGGTAATAACAACATTCTTGTAAACAGTCATATAAACTCTAACCTTCATATTGCTCTCGTCAGATGATCTGAAAGCATTTTCACATCAGGATTTGGCTTTCCTACCCCCATAAATCATATCCCACACCATCAAAGGAGCAGGGGGAAAAAACAGGGATGCACAAGTTGATTACTGCTTGGTCACTTGCTCAGGGCAGCCACGACATCCTGTAAAGGCTGAAATATTTTTGCAAATATTGCTTCTATAAATGCATTGTTTAGAGCTATTGGGGTTTGCATTCTCTTTCAGGGGAAACTCTGCTGTGAACAGATAGACTCCTGCCTGGTGTTAGTGCCTACTCTTTATTGATTATCAGCCTGTGCTCTCTCCATTATTACCAATACTCTGCCATCCTCTGCTTATGTGGGAATACAACCTGTGGTAATATTTTCTGGGAGCTCGAGTGCTGTACCACACAGCTGGCAGTGGAGAATTACAGAAAGAGAGGAGGCCTAGGAGGGAAAAAAAAGAAGCCACTCAGGTTTAGCCATGCTTGTCCACTGATAGCAGCAGACAAAAGAAAGACAACTGGTTTTAGATACAGAAGTGTGTTGCAAGGAGGACAGGCAGCAGTTTCCAGATGTCTCTGGCCAAAGGCTTGGCACTTAAGCATTTGCTCAAACAAAAGGGCCAAGGATAAGGGACTGCACCCTTTGTAAACAGCACAGCACATGGACATGCACTCACATGCAAAGAATTTACACCGGCTGAACAGTTTTCCAGGCAGTCAGTAAATATGACTTATGCCTTCTCTTCCTCCATCAATAGTTTAAACAATCTGGGAGCAAAATGAGATACAATGATTTTCCTGACACTCTAAATGACAAGGAAAGATTTCAGACATTTTAACATGTCCTCAGCTTGCTTGCTTACTTTTCTTTCCTGCTATTTGTTTCTTCTTATAATTATTTTTTTACTTTTTCTTTATCCCAGACAGCTCTGCATTTTCCTTTGGACTGTACAGTTAAAGCAAGGAAACAAAGTAATATTCTGTGAACCTATCACAGAGCATGAAAAGGAAACCGTAAATGCTCAAGTGAACAAACGTCGAGCAATTTCTAAATAAGCAATGTGTTACACAGCATACCTGCTGAAGGCTGATACATTTATAGTAGTGGCAATCTGCTAGAGAATTTTTTGCAAGTAGGGAAAAAAAAAGTAGCTAGATTTGAGAGATAAATTTTTCACAGTGTTACCCTTTGTTTATAGACCTTCTCTCCTTTTAATGTACCCTAGAGCAAATCTCTGTCTTTTCAAAGGGCCACGCCATTGTTCAACTGAAATGCTATTATTTCTTCTCTCAAGTTTGATTAAATTACTTGGCACTCAGACAGAAGTTGATAATAATACAAACACAGTGATCAAGGTGGCAGATGTGCCGTTATTCTCTAAATGGCAAATAACTAATTCTTCAAACGGGGGCTGCGCAGTGCTAGAGCACTACAGGGGCTACACAGCGAGCTTTACATCTGTTAATTGAAATGGGATTGAGAATTTATTGGGGGACATTTAAATAACTGCTTTCCTTAGCACATACAGTCTGGCTGTTGGTTTGTGCATGGTGTGTGTGTGGAGATTGCAGAGATCAGGGCCAGAGAGGAAAGCAGAGGTTGGAGGCAGCTGGCGGCGCCTGCGCAGCAGTGGAGCTCAGTGCCTTGCAGGAACTTGCTCCCACATCTGAGCCCTAGGATAAAAGGTGTATTTTTAAAGTCTACTAGCTAAAATGCTTTAATTAACACCTGTTTAAGCCCTGGAATAAGCAGCACAAGGTATTTTCTGTTATATCAGCTGATGGAAAAGTGGCTAAATGAGGTGGAGGAGTCCAGGGATGAGTTAGGACACCCTTGTCCTCTGAAAGGACCAAGTGGTGAAAAGGGGAGTCCTGCATCCTTCCTGGGAAGGTTAAAGTAGCCACCCGTTGAGCCAGGATCAGAAACCAGGGATTTTAAATATATTGGCTCAAATGCTTGAGCTAATAAGTTTCAAAATAAATATTTTCTAGACTACACAATCCCTGAGGGGAGAGCACAGAGATTAAGGTAAAAATAGAAAGCATGAAGTGCCTAATAATGAGCCACACCTGTTTAGCAAAGTTTCCCTATCTCTGGTCTGGTCTACACCCCGGGTTTGTATCAGTAAGACTGGCTTGGCCAGGAAAGTGTTTTTCTAAGGGACTGGGAGGATGAGGAGTTGCCACGAGGGAGCCATGTGACAGTGGGGAAGGCCCTGAGGGCAATCATGGAGTTGTCTGCAGAAAATGTTTCCCTCTCACTTGCCCCAGTACTGGAGGAGTTTTGGTTGTGTTGTGTGTAGATAAAAATAAGGACTTTTTCAGAAGAGCTAAACGTGATTTAATAATTTAATTATTTAATTACTTGGAGACAAGTGGTTTTCATTTACTACAATGGATCTCAGTCTTGTTGGCCTCCAGGCTCTATTGTACTGTAAATATTATTACTCATAATAAAACCCAACCTAACGTTTTTTTCCCAAAACTCCAAGATTTGGTCTTCAGCTGCTGATGCTGGTTCAAACTGGGAGAGGAAGTAGATAAAAAAAAAAACCAAAGAAACTTTCTTTGAGATTTCTCATGTTATTTCAAAGACCCCAAAGTCCACATAACCTCTGGAGAACTACGGGTTAATGCCTGCAACCTGCCAGTCTTCTCCAGTCAGTCTTTTATATCCATCATGAGATTGTCACAGCATGTGAAGGCTTTGCCCATGGCTGTGCTTTACATTTCAGTGGGGCAGCCACTGCTGTCCTATGTGTAGGACATACTGGCTAAAAGAGCAGGTGACTCATAATGTTACACCCTTTATTTTGGAGTTTTACTGTTTTTTTTTAATTATAATGGGCAGGAATATGTCATTCTTCATGAAAAATATTGAGATTCACTAAATGAGATGTTAAAGATTAAGCTTTAGAGTAGGAGAAACTCCGTTTTGAGAGCTGAGAATCTGTGTTGTTTGTGAAAAACAAAATTACCTTTCTCCCCAGTTCATGACCAATTATTTATTCAGTAGACCCTCACTCCCAGAGGAGCTACAGGAGCTTGGGACATCCAAGTGTCCAGGCTGACATCTTGATTTCACTGAAGTCAGCAGGAGTTTTGATGTCTCCTGCTTAGAGTTTGCCCCACAGCCTTGTCAGAGAGGGCAATAATCCTGATGAAAGTGTAGGACAAAGGCAGTCACAGTATAAACAGAGATATAAATTATATCTGGGGTTAAGAGGCACAGGTGGATATATATTAGGTACCTTCCATAACATAGGAAAGTTGCCAGAGAGACTTTTTTCCTTATACCTTCTTACACCTTTGTCCATGTCTCTTTCTCCTACCAAGTATCTATTCAATATAGCCAGGGAGAAAAGTGAGGAAGCATCTATTCACTCGTGCTCATTTTTAATAGTTCATTACAATATATTCCACTGTCTCATCTCAGCTGCCTGTCTGTCTGATCAAGATGGAGATGTGGGCTCCATCAGCAGATCATTAGAATAAATCTGAATTTGGTTACGTGTCAACACAGTGACAAGGCTTAATCCTTCAGTTATAAGTGAATTTGGTTACATTTACCTTATTAATACTCATAAAAACCCTACTGAGAGGAAAATAATTGCATTTTCCAAAACACTTTTCTGATATATTTAAATGTAATAAAGTATAATTAGAAAGCAAATGAGACAAGTCAAAAGTAGAGGAGAGAAGGAATCAGGAAACAGATATGAGTATTTTTATGCTCCTATTTTCATGGCACGTGGCCATCTGATGATTGTTAACTGTGAGATGACAGCTTGGGCTTGGTTTTGTGAGCAACTGAACAGAGCTGATGAACTGACCAAAAGGACAGGCAATTTCCCAACACCTTCTATCTTTACTAATTTTTTCCCTACTGCCCTTTTTTGTCCTTCCTTCCCTTTCCCAGATGCAAAGTCCCACTGCTTTGACACCAGCCTTGGGACAGTTGGCTTTTGCTATAAACCAGTTAAAACTCATTAACCGATCAGAAGGATTTTTTTTGTTTTCTTGTGGAATCTATTTTCTGCCATGAGTTGAGCTGGCTCAAAGGGGTCAGTGACACCAGAAGTGGAGCCAAATTAATAACAGCAGTGAGGGAGGATGAGGGGCTGGCTGAGGAAGAGAAGGAATGTCTCTGTTTGGTGGCAATGAGCTGTCAGACTGGCTCCTCCTGTGCCATTAAATTGTAGCTCACATATGCAAGTTCACTTCTGCTGGAAAGGTCACTTCTGATTTCTTCTGCACTCTGGATTCCTTGGCAGATTTCTTTAGTTTGTTGAAATGTAACTGCTCATGAGAAAGTGAGAATTTCTGACACAGTGTGTTGGGGGGGAAAGGAGAAGGAGGTGTCCTTGGTGGCAATGTGCCACACCAGATCAGCAAGAACATCTGACTGCACCCCAAGTGTCTTGCCCAAGATCACATGGGAAATCTGTGGCAGAATGGAAAGCTGGCCCTCTCTCTTGTAACAGCAAGAAAATTGCCATACCCCCCAAATTGCAGGATCTTGCTGCTGCTTCAGGTAGGATTAGGTGGTGTAAAGGAAAGTGATGGTTCCTCACAGATGCAGGATAATCTGCTTCATCCAGCATTTCAGCACATCCGACTTTCTACACATCAGAGGACGGTTTAAACTTGAAAGCATGGGATTATTAGATCTTTCCAAATTTGTCAGTAAAAATGGTTGCTCAGAAAAGTTCTGACCCCAGAACTGTCTGAAAATTTAATGAATTTTGCTAAGCTGTCAGCCTTGGGGATGTCCTTTCACAGTCAGTTCTGCAAGCAGAATAGGTAAAAAATTCTTTCCCTCTTACCAGCTTTGATTTTGCCATGTCTTAATTTCACTGGACACTCCCTACTCCTTAGGGTTTCTGGCAGCAATAATAAATTTTTCCAGCTCCTGCCCTGCTGTCGAACGGCGAGCCCCGAGCTCCTGCCTCTTTCCGGGCGGCCGCCGGCAGCGCTGTAAATCCAGGATCCTGGATGCGCTCCTGGCTTCCCCTCTCATTCCCGCCGGCATCCCAGGAACTCCCATTGCCGGAGCTCGCTGCTCGCGCAGGGAGATGCTGGTTCTTGTCTGTGTGACAAGGGTACCGTGGGGTGATTTCTGTCACCAGGGGTGGCGGTGGCAGGGCTGGTTTTGGGGAGCGCCCCGGCGCGCGCAGCAGATGGCGCTGCGCCTTTAATTCCCGCTCTGCTGCGCTCCCGCCAGAACCGCGTCCAAAAACCTGCAAAAATAGAAAACTGTGCTGTGTTATATTCTACTAGATTCACCTAATTTTTTTTCTTCAAAGATTTAATATATCTCCTTTTCCGCAAATGAGGGAAGGTCTCCAAAACCCGCCAGGACACCGTCAATCACCCTTTCTGACCATGGGGACTGAAAAGTGCCATGCCAAAAATTCCAGTTTGATTTGGGTTTTTTTTTCCCTTAACCATAACTACACAGTACGTATAATACATGAACTTAATAATAAATCCCAGGAATGACACGGTTAATTTGGGGTAATCAAAGTGCACTTTCGTAGAGGTATTAAGATTTATAATTATTTATGTACTGTCTCCAGGGAACAATGGGAACTGTTAAACAATTTGCTCAAATACAAGCAGGACATGTATAATGTGGGAGAGTAAAAGAGCTCTATTTTCTTCAGCCTCAACCTCTTACAAGTCTGTATTGCTCTCAATATCTCCATTTCTAGATTATATGTGGAATGATAAGAAAAAAGGGAATGCTTCAAGGGGAAGGGACTGTTTTATCCACATTGTAATTTTCATAGTCCTGCTTTAAAACACAATTTATCTTTATGGCTCACATAGAAGTGATATATCACTTTGCACAGTAAATAAGCAAGGTGAACTTTGTGGTAAAGTTTAAACTTACTTTAACATTTTCTTGGGTTATAAAAATATTCATCCCTATGGCACCTTATTTAGAGATTAACACTATCCTTTTCCACTCAATATTTTCAATGCCATGGTTCATGAACACCTGCTTTTTATATCTCTCCTTTTAGTGCTGGAGCTGGGGAACTGTCAAAGGAATGAATTGTATATGCTGTATTTTTTTCAGGGAGTGTAGGTTTTACAAATCCTGTTAGATTATTGAGACATCACAGAGAATACATAAAAAGATCCAGAATATTGGTATGCACAAGCCATGGGGCTGTGCCATTGCATTGAGCTCCAGTGTGGCCTGTGGAGCTGCATGGGAAGAGTGGAATGTATCAAGGGCTTGCTTTTGGAATTGTGGTTTTTCCTCTCCTAGTTTGCCTGGAGAAGGGCATAGAAATTTATGGATAGATACAAACAATATATAGATAGATACAAACAATCCCTATGCTTTAGGAAAGGATTCCTGCATTCACCTAAATGCCATAACTTGGCCTCTCTCCTCATGGTCTCGGGAAGCAGGGCCTGGAGGTCAGAGGTGAGAGCAGGGCTGTGCCAGGCCCCCCTCTGCCCAGGGGTGACACAGAATTAGCAATTACCCTCATGTCTGGAAAGGTAGCTGCCAGTGGCAACAGCCAGAGACAGGTTTAGACTTTCACCTGTTTTCTGAAGATTTCCCAAATGTCACCAGGTTGCTGGAATTGAATGCTTGTTGGGACTGGAGGTTCCAAGACTCAGTCCTGTGGTTGGCAGCTGGAAATGCTCCTCTGGAAACAAAAGGCGTCAGGACAAAGCTGTGGGAGCTGTGTAGGGTGGGAGCTGAGGCTTGGGGACATAAACCCCCTTTGTGTGAGTCCCTTTGGGGAGCAGGTGAGCGAAAGCCAAGACTCTCACTGCTCTCCACAGCCACTCTCCTGGCTCAGGGCCCAGGCTGGCCCTTCCCGCTGGGTGAGGGGCGAGCGAAGGCCGCCAGCAGCCGAGCTCCTGCATCCTGCTCAACATTTGGGCCGTGTTTGGTCCCTCAGACAGGGTTCAAAGGGGTTCTGCCCTGCTGCTGGCACGGGCCGTGGCACTGCTCAGCCCCCCGAGAATGGAGAGACATGCAAATGGGAAATTGGGACTCTGAGGGGGGTTTACAGTCCTAGAGGTTGATTGCCAGTGCCAAAGACCAAACTGCCTTGGGATTTCTCTGCACCTAATCCTCTTTTTTTTAAGGTGAGGTGTTATACTCCAGCTCATTATACAGGTCTGTCCTTACTCCTAATGAAGCTAATGGCAAAACTCCCACCAAGAGAAGCCTGTCCTGTATTTAGAAGCAGCCAAGGACTGGTGGAAGCTGTAGTTACAACCACTATATTGTTGGCTATAAAAGAGAAAATTAATTTTTAAAAGGGGAGCTAAACTCTCACTCAAGGCAGTTCTCGTTTCAAATTTATTCTCGAATCAATTAAAAAAAACCTGTTTGATTTTGTTCCTGTTTCTAAATACACACCTCACTTAACAATAAAATCCACAAGCATTCATACATATGGCAATACAAGCACTGATTTTGCAGAGTTCATTTAAGAAGCTCCAAAATAAACCCAAAGACAATCACACTTAGACCAAAGACATACTTAGGATAAAATAAAAACACAGCCACAGTAGTTATAGTCCAGAAGTGACTGGGGTACAATAAAGTATAGTCACAACTAAATTATGTCTTGGACTGAAGTAGATACATGGTATTAATTGGATGTAGGCCCTTTAACCTTTTTGCAGGAAGCAACCTTGAGATCTAATAATTTTTGCAAAGATGAGCTTTCTGTGCTTCCAGTAATATATCTGGGCTTTGAAAGGATCCTGACTTTCCTTTCAGATGGTTTTGATGAGATTGGCTCTAATATTTCAACCATGGCAACTGAGCAGGGGTAAGAGAGGATACAGGGGGATGGAAATTTGATTGCCTTATTCAAAGGGTACAAATACCCTGATGGTGCTGTCCTCTGCTTTGGATCCTTTTAAGGTACTTTGTTGCTGGACATTTTCATGGATGTGAAAAGTTGTGGCAGAAAGGATTGTTAGCTAATGATTCAAGTATCCCAGCTAACAAAGAAGTAACTTGTTGGGAAGAGCACAGTGGAGACAACAGTGTTTTATATCTGATTATACACAAAACTGATTAAAATTTCATTTCTCTATGTTCCCTACCTTTCATTGCCATTGCCTGTGTCCAAAATAAGGTCCTGAATTAATCCTTGTGCTTTTAAAATATACAGAATTATCTAATCCCTCCCTCCAAGAGGCATCTCCTTTTTGGCAAATCATTTCAATTTTAACCACAAGCCAGAGCTGACTTCACTAAGAGTAAAACCCTAACTCAGGTTGACAAACCCACATCTACAGTATAAAGAAGTAGTGGATGGGCTTGTGTGACTTGCTTTTATGTGATAGTCTGTTATGAGATGTCAGGAATGGACTTTGTCTGCCCAAACTGGTGCTCTGAAGAGTTTTGGAGAAGCCTGAAGTGCTCCTGGTGTGCAGTTTCCATCTGTCTGAAATGATGAAGGATGTCTTTCCTCATTCTGCCTTGCAGAACTGTTCAAGAGGTGATAATGATGAGCAAAGTAGGTAACAGCTGTCACCACCATTTCTTCAGAGAAGGTCTGGCCACGGTCAAAGAGGATTAAGGTACATCTTTTATCCCAGTAACTGGAGTGGGCTAAAGGAATATACACACTTATGTATATATCATCTGAAGAGCCAAGTTTTAACAGCCACAGGCCATAAAAACTTAAATCCTGGACTGTCTACAGGCAGGGGAACAACCACACACTCACCAGTAGCCTGGATAAACATTTGCTATTAATTTCCTCTTAGTGCAGAAGCGGCTTCATCCTAACAGCTGACATTTTATGAAGGATCAGGTTTTGTTTCCTTGTAAAAAGAATTAGAGAAATGCTTAAAAGCCAAAACAAATCTGAGTAGTGGAGGGTGATGACATCTAACAGGTCTGCAAAAAACCACTTCTGCTAAGCTTGGGCATTAACACTCTGTGTATAGAAAAGGAGGAAAGGAGTTAAAATAATAATTTTTTTTGGTCTCTCTCATCCCCACCCTATGGACAGATGTAGCACCAGAGGACAGTCTGGACCTGTTGAAGCTGAGCACAACCTACAACAGCCACACCACCAACAACTGCTGTGCCAGGGACAGTCCCCTGGCAGGGACTACTCTGCCAGGGGAGGCAGAGGGTGCCTGTGGCCAGCCCAAGCTGACCTGATCCTCCCAACCAGCACCAATGTCCCCAGGCCATGCCTGAGCCAGCAGGTGGCTGTCCCCAGGCTGGCACAGGGGGCTGCTGAGGAAGAAGAGGGGTGGCACAGGGCCCCCTGGCTCAGGGGATTAATCCCACCTTGTGACACAGGTGTCATGGCCCAGGTTTGTGTGCCCAGTGACTGTGCTGAGGGGGCATCTGCCCCTTCTCCCCAGTTATTGATGAACAAATTAAACAACACTGGACCCAGTACTGAACCTTGGGACTCCACCAGCGAGAGGCCTCCAACTGGACCTTGTGCCATGGTCATGACCCCCTGGGACCTGCTGCAGCTCTCAATCCACCCCACTGCCCACCCATCCTGTCCACACTTCCTGAGTTTGTGAATGAGGATGTTGTGAGAGACAGTGTCAGAGCCTGGCTGCAGCTGGGGCAGACAACACCCACTGCTCTTCCCTCGTCCTTCCAGGTGGGCATTTCATCATAGAAAGCAATCCAGTTGGTCAGGCATGACCAGCTTCAGTGAATCCTGATTTTACCTTCAGTGAATCCATGCTGGCTCTTGTGATACCTTCTTGCCATCCACATGGACAGAGATGGCCCCCAGAATGAGGTGCTCCACCACCTTACCAGGGATTGAGGCTGGCTGGCCAGCAGTGCCCTGGGTCCTTCCTGCCCTTTTTGAAGACTGGAGTGACTTTTGGTTTCTGGCAGTCCTGAGGCACCTCTCCTGATCGCCACAAGTGATAGCACATGAAATATAACTCAATGTTCTTGAAGGTTAGGGCAGGTGCTGTGCAATCATTCAGGCTTTTACTAGCTGTCAATGCCTGTTTGTAAGTGAGGTCAACAAGATGTTTACTGTATGGTTGAATGGTTTATTTGAAGTAAAGATGTATGATCTTTGAATGAAGATATTAATGATGTGACAAAAAAATCCTGAAAAAGTGCTTCTTTCAATAGGATCAACAGTTAAAGTCGTGTACTAACAAGCTAGATGCCAAAAGTAGCTGCAAGGAAAGTAATAATACAGATTTTTGCTGTAAAATTAGAAAACAGGAAAAGCAATAAATCTGTTAATCTACTTAACTTTTAAAAACTAGATTAGGATGTGAAGTTCTAATTATCTCTAATTATTGTAGCTAATGATTTTCTTAATAAAATAAAACAATTTTTTGAGTTTTACACACTCTTCCTAAGTACAAATGATACTATTTTATCAAAACTTGATTTCTGTTTCACTTAAATCCTGTCCCTCAAGTGTCCCGGGTGACAAAGCAAGCTCTGCTATTAGGACAAATAATAAACCAAAAATTTCAGCTACAATTGTAGCTGAGGATTGGATTCAAAGAATTTGTATATTTTTTGGTATCATAATTCAAATGATAACATTAACTCTAAAGTTACTCTAAAACAGTAACTTTAAAACATTAAATTATTTAAACTAGTATGGTAGATAAAACACACAAAGTCAAAAGCCAAACACCAGCCTTCATCAAAAGTGTATAACCTAATTTCTGAATTCAAGCCATGGAAGTCAAAAGAATAGCAGAATTAAGGTTATCTTTGCAATTTCAGCTTGGTTACTTTGGGTGTAATGACTGGGTCACAATTCTTAATTATAGATCTGTGTGTTGCTCCCATTGCTTCTTCTCTTCTTCCAGTACACAGACTGGGCCATGTTCTGGTAATGAGAAGTGGTATTTAATTTTCTTTTTGGCATTTATCATGTGATCTCAAGTGTTCTCTTGCTCCCCCCTGCCAGTTCCTGTACTGAATTCAGTATAATTATTTGTTGTGAGGCTTTCCTGTAGCTTTCAGCTCTCTGCTGTCTGGGAGTTTCACAAAAAAGGATGAATTTTTTTCTGCAGCAGTCCAAGAGATGAGATATGGCCTTACCCTGACTCCACAGCTGAGGCACATAGCAGGCCAGCAATATTTGCTGGATTTGAGTGCCCAGTTTCTGCTAGTTCGAGTTTGGCTTTGCCCAGCATGGAGCCATATCTTATGTGGTAGTTGACTGTGAGTGCTCAGCACTTCTGCAGCTCAGAAACCGCACAGAATCCAGCGAGGGACCCAGCAAGTGAAGTGGTACAACTGATAACAGTGAGAGAAGGAGCTGGCTGAAATTGCTTGCCTCGCTTAGCAGAGGAGATGAGCAGCAGAAATACAACCAGCTCTCAAGGACAGCAGTGAAGCCATTCCCCCTCTTCTGGTGAAGCCCTAGGAGCAGATTTAGTGGGAGAAGCTGTGACCTCTGAGCACCTCCTGTTCCCTTCCCTGATGGGATACCTGCAGCCCAGGTCACTGCTGGAGAACAGCCGTGCTGCTCTGCACTATCCCTGTGCCTGGATCTTTTCTTTTTGTGCTGTTATAAGACATCCACACCCCATGGGCAGCAGTCTCCCTTTGTTACATCCTCCCATCCATCATCAGTAGTCCATCTTGTGCCCAGCAGGAGGGAGGAGTATATGATCATGCTATTAAAGATAATGCCTATGCAAAAAAGGGATTGAATCAGGGCTGGAGAGGCAATTTGATTCTGGCACTTCCTCACATCTGATTGCAACTGCAAGATTCTTTTCACACAGTTTGAGGTGTGTAATTTCACATACTTGAGGAGGGGGGAGGAAAAAAACTAGACTGCCAAAATAGGCATTTCATTATGCAGGGTCACAGTGAGTCCCAGGAGAGGCAGCAGGGCTGGGGTCTGTGCTGGCCACTGAAAGCTCTGCTACTCCAGTTAATAGAATAGTAGCATTAATAATCACCAGATACCAGTGCCCTGCTGGAAGCACTGGGAGGCTTGTTTCCTGTAGGGCAGGCTGGACAATTGTTAGTGGATCTTGCAGGTATTTCAGGGAAGCAGGAGATGTGCAAAGCCCCTAAACGGTGTTTTCCACTCCACTTCCAGGAGGGAAGTTCGATGTACTATTTTTCCAGATTTTCCACTTTCACTGTGCCAAATGAGACTGGGACAGGAGTATTTAACTACTCCTGACTTTGCCCAGCCACACAGTTTCCTTCAGATTTCCCTACTGCTGGGGAAGTCCCAGCCTTTTTGCTCTGTCATCGTTAGTCCCTCAGATCTTCTAGTTTTAATGGTCTTTCTCAGCCCTAATTCAAGGTTCCCTTCCTCATTGGCTCCCACAGAATGCTTCCTCACACACAGCAGGCTTTAAGCTCTGGCTTCCCCACCTCTGTCTTCTGAAACAAACATCTGGCTGTTTGTTACATTTCCAGCCAGTTCCCCAGTTTAGTTTCTTCATTTGCCTCTGCCTTCTCCCTGTTCCTCCTCCACTTCTGAATCAGAGACCTATTTCCACATTCTTCACCAAGGAGGTTGAAAGCATGGGTAACCCTGTCCTTTAGTGTACCCCAAAATGGATGGAAATAGCTTGTAGTTCCTTGGAGCAGCAAGAAAGTGTCAGATCTTTTGATCTCCAACCCAAAGTACTGATACTGTGGATGTACCTTCAGGGAATGACTGAGGTCTCAGAAGTCCATGATTCCTGTGTGAGCTGTGGTTTTCCAAAGGTTGCAATAATTCCTTGGTGTAGTTTTTGTAGGTATGTGCAGAGGTAGTGAAGGATGTGTTTCAGGGATAACCCACATCTGAATGCCAAAATTCACGTATGTTTTCCAAAGCATTAAAGTTCTGAAAAAATGGGGTTACCACATGGTTTCAACAAGGACAAAGAAGGTATTTTTCCATGGTCTTGTTATTGGCAGTAGGTGAAGTCTTTTGGCTGAAGTTTTCTGAAGAAGGTTTTTCAAGTTTAGGCAAGCATCTGACGTGTCAGTGTTCAGCCTAGTCATCAGCACTGGGACCCTAAAATGGGAATAATTGAGTAATCTCAACAATAGATGGTGTTTCAAGCAGTGCCTAGGAAATCCTATGCATTGGGCCTAATTACACTTCTCACAGAAGGGGTCACAGCATCAAACCTGCCCCAGCTTAAAAAGTCTGAGTTCAGGCACATGGTGTCATTCTTGGGGTGTCCTGCTCAGGGCCAGGAGTTGGACTCAGTGATCCTGGTGGGCCCCCTCCAACTCAACATATTCTCTTCTATTGATTAGAATAGAATTCTAATTCTATTGATTCCATGATATTTCATTTTCACATTTATCCAGCTTTATAATAATCTAAATCAGTGGAAAAATGGGATGATGGGAACTGTGGAATAGCCATTATATCTGATAGGTAGGGATATCAGCCAAGGATGACAAATGATATTTATGCAAAAATGTTCATGATTAAAAATCATTTGTCTGCTTAAAAAATCCCTGAAGTAATTTATTTGAACTCCATAAACATTTTTAAGAGGAGTTTTAAACCTAGACTAACCTTTACAGATGCAAACTTCAACAGTCATCACAGAGCTAGGAAAATCTATTGTCATGCCTGTAAATAGTATCTGCTGATGCTATTTGTTTCCTGAATAATTAGCTTGGTAAGAAAGAAAACCATGAGCCTAGTAATGGATTTTTCTCCATTTTTAGTCTCAATCACACTATAGTCAATATTACTTAAAATTGAGATGGAAACCTGGTTTACAGGTTCAATGAGCTAAATTTTATATAAAGTGTGGATAAAAAAAGCTTTTCAATTGAACAAAGTTATTAAGATCATGAAGTACAGCATGTCAGCATTTCTCATCCTCATTCATTAAAACACTTACTCTAAGGTGTCTTTCAGGACAAACACGCTGAATGTATTTGAGGAACTTCACATAAACCCACCTCTTGATTCTCTGCATGCTGGGAGCATTTTGCATCACCATTCATCTCTTTGTCTTAGATCATGAATGATCTGAGGATTCACAGTCACAGTCAAATTATGGTAATCTTACAAACTTCTGTGCATCACTTAAGCAGCAACAACAGCTCATGTATGGCCTTAGCCAGTGGCAAATATAAGGATTTTTCCCACTCTGAAAGAGTATTACCTGAGATAATGTGCCTTGCAACTGGCTTGGGATCATGAACTTATGGGGCACTGCCAATTATTTTGACTTGGCTGATGTTAAGAGGCTTTTTAAACTGAAAACTTAAATTACTTTGTGAATCTGTGCCCTTTGCTCACTTACAGTCCAGGGTACATGGTAGTCTCACAAGTCTTTAAAACATTGCTCCAAAAGATTGGCTGCTTTATATAATAAATTAATGTGAGAACTTTGGAAAATCCTAAATAATTTCTCTGAAATTATGGGTGTCTTATCTATCTCTCTGTAGATGAAAAAAATGTCTACTAATGACTTTGACCTTTTGCTGACAGTTTTTTTTCTGTTGACTTGAATATTGTGGGAGTGGCAGCATAGTTAAAGTTGGAATTTCCCACCCATTTTTCCACTGTTTCTCCCAGTAGACCAACAGATGTTCCTCATTAACTTTCAGCAGATAGATTCCTCGTTGATAACTCTGGTTATTTTTTAATTGCATGTAGGAAGATGGGAAGTGCCTCGCTTTTAAAACACATCTCCATGCCCTAGCACTTCTCACAGAATATTTGAAAAATATTGTCATTTCAAAGCACAATGATAAGTCTTGTTGGTTGGGTCTTCAAGAGTATATTGAAGTTCTAAAATTAAATGCAGAATATTAAGTAGTTTTCTGATTAACCAAAACTTCATGTGTCTAAAGCCCTCCTTAATTTTATTATCAATTATGATTTTATTAAAATTATTTGAAATTTTAATGCTAGAGGATTTTGCAAAATAAAATTTACTGGCTCATGTGTTCCTGCATCATATAAGGAGACTGTTAACACTAGAGATTTTTTTTTTTTTTGCTTGAAACAAGTCCTGCGCAGAATATTCTCAGTGTATATCTGATCCCAGCTGTGACTTTGCATTTTTTGGCAATTTTCTTGGCAATGAAAATGCTTCTTAACCAAAAATTCAATTTTGAAGGTGATAACTAAAAATGTTTTCCCCTGAAATCTTCCATAGGAAGACAAACATTTTTGTAATAAAATGTAATATTTTCCTTCTGTCTTCATTAATGTTGAGCCACAATGAATGTCATGCTTGTAGGTGAAAGGCTGCTGTCACACTTATTACATCTATTTAACTTGGGTATTATTCATCTGTCTCATCTCCTACATATAAAGAATCCTGATGGTTCTGGGTCTTCCGTGTGTTATGGAGACATATAAACTATAAATGCTAATACTTACCTTTAACTTCCTTCCAGAGCTGTATATTTTCACTGTACCAACAGAAATGCCATCAGCTCTTGGCAGTTTAAATTACATTCAGGGTAACAGTCAGTGCTTTGGCTAATTAATAAAATTACACTATTGAAATGGCCAAAGAAATGGTAATTTTTGATACCTAATTACTGTCCAAGCCACTGTAAATGAGAAATGATGGTGAATCCCCAATTACAGTACAAAAATATTCGCACAGGACATACACTCTGAGGACATACCACTACAAGTGCTCATTGTTAGAGAGGCTGAAGACGTGACTGAACTTCTCCTGCTTGTACCTAATTATCAGTGCCTGTGCAAAATGAGCATTATGGGTGCTTTGAGCTCATCTGTGACAAAGTGTGCACGTTCCTTCTCTAGACAAGGGGCATGCCAACAGCCACCCAGCATCAGAGCAAAGTGACAGTCACATCTGACACGAGAGAGGTTTTATATGCAGAAGCATCCTGTAGCTGAGTCAAGTTGTCTCAGCAAAAGCTTGGTGGGTGTCTCCTCAAATCAGCCTCGTCCTTGTACTGCTACATTCTCCTGGTTTGCCTATGTCTCTTTAGATTTAATGCTCTCCATGCCCAGGGCTTCCCTGGAATCTGACATAGGTGCCCAGACTCTGCCCTGGTCCCTAGCTAGCTGAATATCAAGCATCAGTAATAAAAACTTGTAACAGGCCTAGTCCTGATCTTTGGTCTTAGTGGAACACAGCTCAAATCCAATGACATAAAACCACTTCATGTCTTTTGCTAGATAGGGGAAAGCCTTCCTCAAGAAGCTCATAAATCCCTCATTTTCCCCCATGTTTCTTACCCCATCGTAGGTCCCTGACTGCTGAAACCTGTGAGAAACCAATTTGCTGAAAGGCAAAGTGTCTGTGGGGATGCAGGATCGTTTAGTGCTGGTGAGCACCTGGGGCGTTCTGGAAAGGCTCCGCTGCACGAGGTGCATTGCAGAGAGCTGACTGTGTGCTAAACGAGTCCTGCATCCCTGCCTCGTAGCTCTGGGAATGTTAGGCAGGTAATTAAGAAATCACACAGCACAGGTGTGCCAGGTGAAGTTTGGTAGCTTGCTTTTGATCTAAATTGAGATGCTCTGGGGATTTAACTTCTTAAACAAAAAGGGCATAAATAAATAATCAGGATTTTTTTTTAAGGTTGGAACATGCAGGCTATAAAATTTTGTCTTGGATGTACACAAGTAGGCAATGCTAGAAGATTAAGGCTAGAGCTTTGTTTTACATGGGGGTGTTGTTTTCATTAACTTGGGTCTGATTAGTTTTTTCACTGGGAATTTCCCCACTGATATAAACAGGAACAGTGTTTGGTTTTTGGGAACTAACTCAGCAATAAGCTATGAAAGTGTCTTTAAAACAGACCTCAAAAACCCAACAAACCAACCCAAAACCTGGAGTATTAATTATAACACAGGAGTGATTCAAAGCATTTCTTTTTAATATTCATAATTGAAAATGAGACAGCTTTAAAGTGTGTAATGAGTCCTTCAGTGTACCGTGCTCTAGTTAGAGAATTATTTCATAGCTGGAAGCCAAGAAACAGGCTGACAATCAATTCTTAAATTATTCTAAGCCCACACAATAGCCTCTTGCCACAAAGTTTGGGCATGGTGCCTATTTTGCTACCATGTGGGTGGGTGAGATTGGGATAAACAAGAACACAACTGCCCGCTTTTGATTTTTCATCTTCACTTAAGTTCAATCTCACAGATGGTTTCTGTAAGTTTTACATGTTTCAATGCCTCTCTCTTCTTACACAGTTCCCCAATAAACATGAGACAAAAAAGTTATGTGAGAAAGGGGTCTTGTATTTTTGAGTTTGAATAAAAAAATTAATTTTTAAAAAAGGTAATAACAGGAGTATCACCCTGAAAGGTTTAGCCTGGCTCTTTGGTCTTCTGAAGCAGGAAAGCTTTCATATACTTTCTCCAAACAAATTGGGTGGCTATCTCTGATCTATCAGAGTGTCCTTAAATTACTTCTTTTGATACCCTGGGGAAGGGAGATAGGGCAGGTGATGTCATAGGGCTCCTTCCAGCCCCACTGTGCGATGCCGGCTCCTCTCCTCTGGAGAGGGAACTTCAAGGCGTCTGGGTCTGGAGAGGGCTCATGTAAAGCAAGGGCAAGGGCAGGAGCAGACCTCTTGCAACACTGCAAGCAGTTGTGGACAGTTTCCAAATGTTAATTTTACCCTTGCCTTTCAGTAAAGCAACAGAGCAGTTCACATTCTGGATTTAAAACCCTTTTTATGGAGAGTTTGATAGTGGACGTGATTTACAGCCTGAAGTACAGTACTGGGGGAAAGCTGAGATTGCAGCGTAGCTGTGTAGTACATTTTAGAGAAATGCCTGTCTGATGGACACAGAAATGGATGGAGGAGTTGGTCTGGAGCTCTGAAATGAAAGCTGAATATAGACACTGATTTTGCAAAGCATGGATTCTGAATTGGGTCAGATAAAGACAGAAACTGAAGTAGCAGAAACCTCCTCCAAAACATTCTTATTTTATTTGGTAAGGTTTGCACCTCTGCTTTAACACATCTCCAACAAGAATAAAAAAAATGTTAAGTTCTTTGCTGTGTAGTATCCTGAGGGGAAAATTCATCCTCGTACAATATTATCCTACAGTTGGCTGATTTGTTTTCTGCTGAAATGTCCTCTACTGTCTTATTAGCCTTTTCATAAAAACAAAGTTCTTCTCTCACTCTTTTTCTTAGGCAGTCTGGAATATTATCATGCATTTCTCCCATCTCTCTCACTCCATCACTTCCTCCTCTTATCAGCCTTTGTCTAAAATCTGGAGATCAAAAATCAAATTTTTTTGTTTATATGCACTTTAAAGTAAGATTGTCTTCTGAAAGTTAAAAAATAATTTTTTCTCCCCTAAATATTATCTAGAATGAAACACTTTTTCTTCCCTTACCAGCTGTAGTTCTGAGAAATTCTGCTCCCTTCATGCCATCCTGTCCTTCAGTCAGCAGAATACAGAATTTGCCTTTATTCCTTTTTCTTTACCAATAATTCCCTTCCAATTACAAGATGTGTAAATTAAAATGAAAGAGGAGTGAATTGTGAGCTAAAGACTTCAGGTTTGGATTTCCCTCCAGTTGGTGAATTCCCCTCACTGGCCTATTGGGTTTTGCCACTAGAACAAAGACGTTCTGATGTTTTGACTTTGAGGAGATCTGGAATATTAAAGATAACAAAGGAATTATGGGGAAATCTGGACTCTGAGTAAACTCAGCTTGTCCTTCACTGCTGTCCCAAGCATGAGTCCCTCCTGTGCTGTTGCAGAGGATTGTGCATTTACCACCCTGCTTCTGGCTCCATGAGAGGTTAGGTAGACAGCAGTTCCCAGCTAGGAAGACAACGCTCTTCCCCCAGAGCTGAAGAACTGCTTTCTTTTAACAGACTTATCTCAGTAATGATAAAAGAATCTGGTGAACCAACTTAGAGCACCTCATCAAAAATAAATTTGGCACACTGGACAGGAATTTGACACATCTAAGAGTGTTATAAACCTGTTTAGACAGATGTTGCTGACCACTTCACCATGGCTCTTCCCATGATTCAGGCTAATGGGATTCAGGGTAGCTTGGGACTGGAGCTGCAGGGAGTAGCTGCACTCGGACTTATAGTCTCAACAAGTTGTGTGAGTGCAGTCTCAGTGACGAGCTACAACCTTCCTAGGTGTGCTGAAGCCTGGATCTGTGGACACAAAAGATGGGTCCCACCAGAAAACCAGTTCAATCCCTTATTGCTGCCTGCTCATGGCAGGGGTGGTTGGGTGTTCTGCTCTTCACAGGGAAGGTGAAAGCAGCCACTCAAATGCACAAAGGTGCAATGTTGCATGTTGCAATTGACCCTTTCACAAAAACAGGCAACCAGGGAGTTTAGCCTTACAGATCCTTCCAGGGACTCCCAGGAATGACACAATCCAAGTGAATGTGTGCTGCCACCATGGAGCCCAGAGAGAGGCCACAGGTTCACCTCAGGATCAGACTCACACTGGGATCCTTCACCCTGCCACCTCAGTCTGCTGCTGCAGGGGCAGCATAGTTATTGCCAGGGAAATTCCACTTCTTGTCCTGCCCAACACAGTGGGAATTCTCCTTGGTTTCAATAGTCTTTTACATCAGCAATATGCTCAGCAGTTGGAAGGGATTAATCTCCCATTTTGCAGATATCAAACTGAATCTCAGAGAACTTCATGCTTTCATTGCAACACCAGTCCAAAGCTCCCTTCCCCCCCATGAAAATGCTGTTTCAAGGATTGCATAGGCTGGTTCTGAATTTAGAACTTGTCATATTTATAAGTATATGAAATGAAGAGGTTGACAGTAGGATCTATGGCTCCTTAAATTTTGCATGAATATATGCATCTCACTGTTTTCAAAAATATTTGTGCAGCATGAAAGATTAAAGGAAATAATTTAATTGCTTTAAAAATGCAACAATTGGTCTTTTGATGTTTTAGTGTGTAGTTGAGCTTTACTTTTAAGTAGGTACTAAAACTAGTGTGCTCCATTTTTTTATTACTGGGGCAAATTTGCCACTTTATAGAACAAAAAACAAATAAACAAAGTTAGCAAATAAAAAACACTACAAACATGTTGCTGATTTATAGTCAGATCTCCCCCAGGTAAAAGAATTATTTTCTTCTGTTTTGAAAATGAAATCTTAATCTCATTAGATGTTGGAGGAAAATAGTTCTGATACATTTTCTGTAGGTAAAAGGACTTGCTTAATGTGCTTTGTTTATGTTACTGCTTTTACAGTAAGTAATAAAATTTATTAGGGCTATTATGCATTTATACAATCTGTTTGACAATGGCTTTTTAACGAAATCTTAGCTCTTCTAGACACAGGTTAAGAAAACACAGTGCTACAATAACACTGGCTTTCTCAATAGGTCTCTGAATCATGGGAACATACATCGATCTCAATCCAGGATATATGGCCACTGATTTTAGTTGCAGACCAAGGACTGTGTCTTGTATTTATGTGTTTCTACACTCTAATTTCCCTAATTCCTGCATCAAAACACTTCTCTTGTCCTTCTATCTTCTGGGGAATGTGGAGATACTTGGATTTGTACCCTGGAGTGCTCTCTTCCTCCGGACTCCTCCTTCCAGCGTCCACGGCTCAGCAGCTTGGCAGCACAGCACTATGAAAGATCCAATACACGAGGCAAGTGAGGAGTTTAGAGATAAAAGATTATGTTGGAATTACATGCAGAAAGAGACTGAGAGCAGGTGCAAGCTCCAGCAGCAGAGCAGGTCACATGTGAAAGGCCTTGTCTTCATGTCCATTCTGCACTGGACAGAAACAAAGCACAGGGCTCACCATGTTTGTTAGGAAATCCATCATTTTTTGGTATTGCTGGTATTTCTGTATGCTTCCAGTTTTGAAAACATGGACTGACAAAGGAGAGACAACTATCAGGAAAAGGCCAGTTGGTATGTGCCATTGGGTTGGATCCTTTCCCTGCCTTTTTACAGATACCAAAGAGGGGAACCTTGCTGATGCATGGCAGTACAGTCTCTGGATACTGAACCAGACAGTGCAGAGAGAGACAGCTCTGCTAAGTCTGCTACAGCAACACCTGCAGGTAATCCTACAGTCAGTATTGTCTTTGTGGCTTGTTTGCTGAGGAGAGTCTTGCATGGATCATAAATGTCCTTGCACACCCTCCCCTTGAACCAGACATCTGCTTTAGATGACCTCTAGGCATATTCACAAGTACTTTCAAATGTTCTGGAGCATAAGTCATGAGATTAGGGTATTATCGGGTAGGGTATTATTAGGGTATTATTGGCTATCTTTTGTAATTCTTATATAACCTACAATAAACTAGTGGTCTAGATTGTCTAATTAAACAACAGAAAGTGGCAATCAGCAGCACCATATCCTGCAGCAGAGCATTCCTTCCTAGTATGGCAGTTTGGAAAATCATTGTACAGCTCTTTCCAGGGAGGGATTGGGAGCGAGGCAAGGAGTTTTCTGTAGCTGTTAGGTGGAGTACTGCATCTTATAGAGAACTGTTAGAGATATATATATATATATATATATAAAAATCGTCAGCCGCTGGGTGTTTGTTAGATTAATGTCCTCTCCTTAACATGAATGCATAGAAGGTAGACCATGTGATTATGCAGGTATGGTAATTATCCTTCAAAGAGTTGGAAGGCTTTGACGTAACCTCTGTGTCCCAAATGTGCTGGTTCCAGCACTCGCTAGAGGGAAGAACAAGGACTAGAATCTGCAAGCCTTTCCCATGTGACAATCTAGTATTGTGCTTTATAAAATCTGGCAAAATTGTAAATGACAGCAACCTTTATAAGCATTAAAATTACTTAGCAGAGTTTGGTTTTTTTTCCCCTGATAAATAAATTCTCTGATGTGCTGCTCCAACATGCAGAGACATGCATGAACTATTGTAAGTACTCCAATTTATAAATGCTTCACAACAGGCCGCAACAAGCTAGCATCAGCTTTTAAGTATTTTTAAATTATTTTTACATGTCTTTACAACATGTCATATTGCATCTTATAATAAAGCAATTTCTCTGATGAATATTATTATTTTCCAACTGTATCTACGATGCAGTGACACTTGACTGGGAATGTGAGGGCTGAATAGGCCTCACACAAGTTCACCCAAAGAGAAGAGCCCATATTTCTGCATCACCATTCCAGAATTTGTAGGCAAAGACAGCAGATATTCAGCATCCAACAATTCTGGATTCTTTCAGTTATTTTGTTGTGAACCGATGTCCACTCTGTTTTCCCCACCCCATCAGCATTTTAACTTGCATTATTTTTTGCCTTGTTTTAGGTTGAAATAGGTGTTCTTGCCAAGAAAGCAGTCACTTGGCTCACTAGAGCTGATCAGATGTGTCTCAGCTGAGACACATTTTTTGGTCTATGTCCTCACATCCATCATGGAAGATTAGTTTACAGATGATTAGTTCATGTCTGGGTCTTTTGGGGGAGAATTATCCCATGTATCAGGTGTATCAGGTTATGAAGTTTTTCAAGTATTTTCCTATAAAGGAAGCTGTTAGGAGCCTGAGGGCACTTTACTGGTCCAGCCCAGGCTCCACTCACCCCTGCCCATGGCCCAGGAGCTCCACTTCAGCTCAGCCTGGGGCTGTCAGATCTTTTCCCAACAAGGCCATGGAAGTGAAATAATCTCCAACTCTTTCTCTGACCCCATGTCCTTCTGCTCCTGGATGGATGCCTTGGATGATTCCTGGCCTTGCTCCATGCCTTGCTGTGTTGGGGGCTGCTGATGGGCCCTGCTGGGACTGGCACCACAGAGGAGGAATGGGACTGAATTTTGTGGTATTTTCTAGAAAGAACAGCAAGCATAGTGCTGAAGTGTAGCCAGCAACATTAGACTTGTTTTCCAAGTTTTTAGGGACACAGAGCTCCTTTCCCAAACAGAAACAGCTACCTTTTCCCAAGCCCCTCTCAGGTCTGTGCCTTCTTTGTGTACTTTTGGGTCTGGCTTGTATTAGTAGGAGCTCTAAGGCTAATCAGATTTTGTTGTGAGATTCAAGTGGAGTTTTGCCAAGAAGAAACACTAATTTTAGTTTCTAATTATCAATAAGAACAGGTGTGGCAGGACACCTAAGAATCAATTGATCTGGGTTTTTAACCAGTGAGGATGTGCTTTTTAATATGATGTCATATCATATCCAGACACCCCTTTTTTTTTTTTTTTGTTTTTTTTTGTTTTCACAGAAATCCTTACCAGTTGCCAGCAGACGAAGTCCAATCCCTTTGTACAGCAGGGGTGCTGTGAACTAATGTTAGTTACTAACTAATGTTAGTGTCAAGCCTCATTGTCTACATCCAAGGAGAAAAATGTTAAGTTTTCAAGATCAATGAAGATCATCTACTTTCATGATGCATTGTTCTCACTAACAGTGATGTACGGGAAGCACCTGAGAGTCAATCTGGAAACTTCTTTGGCCAGGACACAACAATATCGCTTGGTTGTTGATGCGTGGTCTGGCAGCTGTTGCTGCTAATCTGGTTATCAGGGCCTGCAGGTGTATCTGTATTTACACAACTGGCTTCTAAGGACCTACATTTATCAAGTCGTGATTTATACTCTACAGATTGCTTGGGTTTTTAATTTTTTAAATATTTTTTATTGAACACCGAGGATAAGAAAGAATGAGGGAAGCCTAGTCTTATTTTCATGTAGGTTCAAGGTTTATTAAATTCCCCTGCATCGGTTTACATTCCTGGATGTTCCTGTCTGTGCTGAGATGAGTCAGGGAGGAGAGCTGGCGGCAGTGAGGTTTAGGTACCACGCACAGCTGTGGGATCCTCTGGAGCTTAGTTCTGCATGGGGCCAGTGCCACATGCTGCTGCTGGATGCTGACTGAGAGGATTTGGGTGCTAGAGCCTGAGAATTTGGCTCTCCTGCCTTCATGACCTGCTCTGGAATCTCCTGCTGGCGTTGCCCTGCACCGGGAGCGGGTGCGGGGATGGTGCTGCCAGAATAGACGCCCACTGCAGTGATGGCACTGCATCCAGAGAGATGAACTTCCTGGCTTTCATTTCTCCCCTAGATCATAGGGAAGGCAAGGGTGGGTCTGGCAGACAGTGCCCTGGGCAATGGCTTATTTGAGGAGTCTGCAGGGTATACAAATGAATACGCCTCTTGTGCTACACTGGGATAAGGAATGATAAAGCTGCTGCATGCCCTTTCAAATGCCACTGAGTTTTCAGCAGCAAAGTGACTCTCAGTACTGTATTTAGGATTTACCAGGCATAATTTTCTGTCAGCCCCATTAATAATGAATTCTTTCTTTTCCTGCCCCTGAAGCACCTTGCTTCAGCCCTAAGGTCAGATGTGAGGTTCTGGTTCTGGCTAAACTTTCACCAATTTCATTAGGTACCTATGTGCTCCACAGATCACTCGAGAAAATGACTGCAGTCATGTCTCTTGGAATGACAGAGTCATCCTATGTTCTGGTTACCTGTGTAATGTGAAATTATTGTCCAAAGACACTGCCTTTTTATTGGTGTTTTTTGTAACATAATTTTTTGTTTTGATGAAAAATTCAATTGCCCTGTCATGTGATCAAACACTTCTTGTCAGGTGTCTATCTTTCATGTGAAAGAGATCATATTTTCATTCATCTTATTTTAAGTGACCTATAGACATTTTCATAACAGAGCAGACTCACAGTCATGGTTTGCAGAGGAATAACACTAGAACTTTTCTAATTCTCATTAGTCCTCTGAAGTTTCTTCTTTTACTTTCCCTTCTTGAATCTCTCACTGAAGACCCTGACACTTTTGTAATTGAGCAGAACATTAGTGGTCACTCTTCCAAAAATAAATGTTCATAAAAATGAACTAACAGGAGCCAAGCAACATCAAGCAGAAATATAGCAGTGGGTGCTAGGATCCATCCCAATTCATAGCTCTGCTCTTTTTGGTATTCAGCTTAAACCAGAAATTATGTCAGCACTTACTCACTTCTACAAAATTCCAATTTTGCATTGCTGCATATTTTAGATGTAAAGAGAACTATTGATTATTTCAGTGATGGAAAAAAACCCTTTAAAGTTATCTTGCTTGTGGTTTCTGGTGAAGTTGCCAGGTCCAGCCCATAGGAGATCTCAGAAGAACCTTGTGGCTGCTTAGTGAGGTGGGCAAACAGGTCCTTCTTGATCTCAGTCAAAAAGGCAGCTGCTGGAGCTTGATGCTTGTGGGACACAATCCTCTGCTTCAGGTGGGGCAGCTCTTGTGAGAGGGACTAAGTCTGCTACTGCTTAGTCTTATTCTTGAAGATGGCCCTGATTAACCAGTTTTCTGTGGTGTGGAAAGGCAGAGGATTATTTAGGAAAGGCGTTGTTCTCCAAATATCTGCCTCTTGGGGACCACACTGATTTCAGTTTTGTAACTGGTGAAGAACTGAGGCTGTGGGAGCCTTGCTAGGTTTTGTTTCACAGTGCTGGGAGGTACTAGTAGAGGTTGGGTGATTCCCTGCTTCGAAGGCTGTTGTGGAGTATCACAGTGTAACAGCCCTTCAACAAGGAACATCTACAGGGGCAATACACTGGGAGATGTTTCTGGGCTGGGAACAACAGTAATTTGATAATGAACTTTTTGGGATATGATTTTGCTGAAGACATTAATCCCTGAGCTTTGGCTCTGTTCCGGGATAATGATAACAGGATAATGACTGTCACTTAGCAGAAACATACTGTGAGTCTGAGGAGTAAAACCATGCTGGACTGTATGCAGGCAGCTGTAATTCTCCTTGAATCCCTGGGTCTGGGGAATAGCTAGAGCTGGACACCTCTGGAGGTCAATGAAAAGGTGATCTGGAAGATCTACTGAGACCTCAAGGAACTGCAGCCACTGGGAAGCAGTAGGTACAGTATTTATTAGAGCAAGAATCTCTTAACAGGAGCCTAAGTAGAGAACGAGTTTTACAAACTTCTACTGATTCCTGTCAGTGTGTGCACAACACATAATCTAAACTGTTGTAAAGCAGTTTTTGCACTGACTCATAATCCTCAGTTTAAAGACAGACAGATCATTGCATTCACTTATGTATGGGACAAACTGCTACCCCCTAGCATCACAGAAATGCCTGTAAAAAATAAAAATCATGTACTGAAAAAAGTATACAAAAAAATCAAGGTAATATTTTATTGTAGTGTTGAGCCCCATTTCTGCAGCAGAGTTCCCTCTTTCAGCTGAAATGGGCCATTACTATAATATACAGCAAACTCTACAAAATTTCAAGGGAAAATAAAGGGACATTGTCATCATATTGTCCTTCACTAACAAAAATTACCTCCACTGTTTAAATAATATCCTTGGTCTTTGGCTCCATGCATTATTTAATAATCTTGGAAACTTCTGTGACCTTTAAGCAATAGTAAACTGTGATTGCTTGACAAATAGGTCAATGTTTGTATAATAGTTGTGTCTTTGGAGGTACAAAAATATTCATCAGAATGCTTTGACTGACTTCCCGCACCCTTCCTTTCCTTGGCAGTTTTCCCACAGCATTGCCCTTTGTTAAACATTATTCCACTTCAAGGGTATTTGCAGGACTAGGAAGCAGGCAGTATATCATGGTCCTTGAAAATACAGGGTGGGGGAGGTTGTGTGTCTCTGAGACACATTTGGACATGCACACACATATATGCCATAAGTAGCTGTTACTGTTGGTAGAAATTATGTGTTAAAAAATTTGACGAAATTGTTGGTATCTTGTGTGCTAAGCACCTTGGTGTAGATATGTTGGATTTACTCCTGGTTAACAGGCACCCTGTTTTAGGGGGATGATAAACTGGTATTTGCTGTTTGAAGGGCATACTTGAAAGCAAGGAACTGAGTTTGAACTTCTGGTTTTATTTTAGCAGTGTTGGTTGCAGGGCCAGTTAAGCAAACATGTGGGCTCCTGCATGCTCCTTAGCAATACTTAAAGGGAAAGTTGTATTGACACATTCTCTATTACTTAAGTTTGAATTAGGGTGATCATAAAAGTCAGAAGTGGCCTCAAACAAGGATATTGAAGCATGCAATAACTTTGCTCCATGGCATTTTATATGAAAGTGTCTGTTGTTTCACCATTGACTGCTGGATGTTACATGCCTCAGTGATACCTATTTCACACTGGAAACTGTGCCCCAGCATAGCTGCCTAAGAATAATGAAATACCAGTTTCACTTTTAAAAAGCAGATGTTTTTCTACTGCATTGCAACACACACGCATGAATATAAATACAAACACATAAATACATATTATTAAAATATATAATGCTTTGAGGGATGAAGAACTTGAAAAACAGCTCCAAGTTTTTAAACACAGCATTGTAAATATTCTGCCTCTTTTAGTCTCTTTTATGGTACAGAGTTGTGTTTGTCAACATACAGTTTTTGCATTCAAAAATTTTGCCACACCACCTGCTTCTTAGAGAAGGAATCAGACACAGAGCATTTGCTATTTGCAAATGTCTTTAATTGCAGCTGATATCACACTTCAAATCCTACATGCTTTTTGAGCATCAAACAAAAGGCTAAGAAGATTATTTTGATAACTTTTAGAATATTTGGATTTCAAATAGTGTTGTGGACTGGTCCACAAGCATTATGATGACCATAATTTTGGGTGCATTTGCCCACCAGCCATCTCTAGGTTAAGAGTTGAAACCCATTTTGTGCCTGCCTGGTGTGTGTTATGGTATATCCGGGGTCAAGGTCTGGTTTAACAATGAGGAAATCTTTCTAGCTTGGGGGAGGTTACATATGCACTTGGCATATTTGAACTGAAGCATCTTTATCTGTTGGCTCTTTTTTTTTTTTTTTCCCAAAGGCGGAAGCTCTCAGCCCTTTCAACTCAGAGCGGGGCAGAAGGAGCCGTTGGCATTTCGGTGCCATCTCTGGGCTGGATCTCAAGGATAAATTCCTGCCCTCTGCTTGGCTTGCACCACTATCAATGCTGTAACTGGGACACACTCTGAAGTAGCTCTGAATGAGTAGTTCTCCATTAATTAATTAGTAATCCTCTCTCTGAGAATACTGCCAGGTTACAACAGATACTGATAACTCCAAAGTATTTATTGCATTCAATAAATAGAGGCTTCAAAGAATGTACCTGATAGTGAGGTGTGGGCTCTTTAATTATTTCCAGTGTTAAAGCTGTGAAAGGAAGCTGTAAGGGTTTTCTTATATTTTTTCTTCCTTCCCTTGGACAATAATCAGTTTTAAAATATTTATCTTTATTTAATCTTTAACTTTTGAAAAAACGTTTTATTGTGTGTTCTAGGTTTATGCTTTGGCTGGCAGCAAAGCAGAGCCACCTCTTATCTCTCTTAAGATCTGAAACAGAAAAAGGAACTCAGGTAAGCACTCTATTGGAGTTGAGGTTGGGGAATATTAGCACAAAAAAATTAAACTATGTATTTATTCATTAGCAGTGACTTCAAGCTGCAAATGATATATATTTATAAAATACTCACACTATTCTGAATGTTGTTTGAAGAATTAGTCACTATGAGAGCAAGGATCTAGGTATTTTTGTTTTCCTTTACCTCAAAATTAGGATTAAAGATTAAAGAATAACAAAATTTTCAGGGGAAGATCCCGAAAGATACAGTCTTAGAAAATACAGCCTTTCTAGTAAAAAAAAAAATAAGCAAAGAGTGTAAAAGTCAGGTTTGGCAGGGAAAAGAGCTGTTTGCAAACAGTAAGAAATCTTCTCCTGAGTGTCAATTTTTATGATAATCTACAGTTACTGAGGATATCTGCACTTACAAGAAAATAAGATAAAATACAGAATAAGTTAAAAATAAGACTTTTAATAATCACTCATTGAAACAAAAGTGAAATTTTATAATAGAGCATTTTTCATCCTCCTCTTCTCTACTGTTCTGCCCTTAATGTTTTCTTTTGCTGTCTTTCCCCACTTTTCCTACTTTCATTCCTCTGCAGTTTCTATCATCTCTTCTCATTCTTTTTTCCCAATCTTCATCTAAAACTTCACTCTCCTCACTCACCCATGATGTCTTGGAACTGCTCTTGTTCACTCCAGCCATGAATTGCCTTTTGCCCATGGCTAGTTTGTTTAACTCTGGGGCAATATTTCCAGTGTTAAAATGGTGAATCTCGAAGGAATTTGTTCATATGCTCTCTTTCCAGTTCCTGTACATCCCAGAGGCATTTCCAGGATTTCTGTTTCTCAGCACATCCTCTTCTTGTCCCATGTTCCCTGACCATGCATGTCCTGGCTGGCCATTTCTTCCTCATATTTTTTCTTTTTTTCTTCTTTCCTTCTCCACCCCCTCACCCACAAAAGCAAACTCTTATTTTTATACCAGTCAGAAATATTGTGGTAAAATTTTCCTGAACTCAGCTTTAAACAATGTAACTTCTCACTTGCATATTTGTATTCCCTGTCTTTTCTGAATAAGATCAATTTTCCTAGGATAATTTAAAATTCTTGGGAGTAAATTCTTATCATCTCCTGCAAAAATGTAAATTTTTTTTTTTTTTAGCTTCTCTAGAATTAGGATCTCTTTTTCCATTATGCTTGTCAAATGAAAGTTAAGACACTAGTGTACAGAGACTTTCTGATTGACATTTCCATTTTCTCTGGGTGCTTTTATCCTTTCTTCCATGCAAATGATAAATGATGCATAAAAGAAGGTAAAACAATCTTTTAGTTCAGTAGAAACAGGAACTGCTGCAGTGGGATCCTGTTTAATGTATCTTCAACATCGCCTTATCATTATTTTTCTTAGTGAATCATAAAATCATAGAATGGTTTGGATTGGAAAACACCTTAAAGATCATCTTTTTCCAACTCCCCTGCCATGGGCAGGGACACTTTCCCCTATCCCAGGCTGCTCCAAGCCCCAGCCAACCTGGCCTTGAACACTTCCAGGGATGGAGCATCCACAACTTCCCTGAGTAACCTGTTCCAGTGCCTCACCACCCTCACAAGTGAGGAGCTTCTTCCTAATATTTAATCTAAAATTAACTTAACCAAATACCTAGGGAAGCAAAGTAAAATTTTACAAAATTTTCACAAAAATAGAACTGCACCCAAAACAACTGCAAAACAAGATTTCCTATCTTTGCAAGCACTGATACCAGCATCCAGTGAGTATTGTGTCAGTCCCAAACTCCTACAATAGTAGAGGAAAAGTGTTTTCATTATAAGATGAATTTCCAAAAGACTTAGATAGCAGTTTCATCAAATTAACTAACATTGGAAGAGTGGGAGGACAGCTGGGAGAGTGTTTCAGGGGAGAGAATATGATGTCCTCCTTTCCAAGCTGCAAGTCCCAGCATGTCCAGAAATTCACAAACCAGTTCTGCTCTGACAACATGCAGTGACCTTGTGGAGAAAACAGCAGTTTGTCAAAAGGAGCTGTTGATTCATCATATTTAATACCAGCCTTCAGGATTCCAGGAAAATGGGTGCACAGTGAAATATCAGTTATAGCTTTTATGAGTAACATCTTTAATGTGAAAACTGTTGCTTTTTAAATCCACCATGATTCATACTAATAAATGAATATACCTTAAGCCATTAGTATTTAGCATACAGGATGGCAGAAAACAGCTCAAAACCTACAATAACTGAGCTGAATGAACTAATTGAAAAATCATAACAAAGCAATAAATGTTTAGTACATGATGGATGTGCATCAAGGCAATGAAACATTGGAAGCAGAGAATGACTTTTTTCTGACATATCTGATATAAGGAGTTGATCACAACAAACAGTAATGTAAAGAAAATGCATTTTTTCCCTCCTATCTCTATTACTCCAAATTGCTCTGCCGTGAAGGAAAATCAATTGTAACTATGGCTATTGAGTGCTTTTTAATAACACGTGCTTTTATACATGGCTTTTTGGTAAGCGTTACTCTAAATTCAAACGTCTTTGTAAATCTCTTATGTGAACTATCTTATAACTTAGATATGATTCAAGTTATGCTTGTAAAATCTCCACTTAAAATGAATCTCCATGTGACAGGTAATTGGCTTCAAGCCTGTTTTTTGTTATTGATTTAGCTTAATGCCAATGTACACAGGTGTGTTGGCGGGTTGTTCAAGCTTCCAAGTCACCCACATTTGGCAGGACAATAAATTGTTGCATAATAAGATTATTTTCCCCCTTCAATCTTGAATCTTTTCAAGAGTTGTATTTTAAACCCTTGTAGGTATGTACGTGGGTGAGAGAAAAATACCCAACCGTGTTACCACGAGGCATGTTTCGATTTATTGTTTGAGGCGCTCAAGGAAACAGCATCATGTAGATAAGATATCTGCAAATATATACATATATATGTGTGTGTGTGTGTGTGTGTATAAATGACAGCTGAAGGGAAAAAAAACCCTTATATAATTTTGCTTGTTTCCTAATTTGTTTTTTTTTTTCATGATCTAAAAAATTCTACATTGGTGTCAGATTAAATGGGTTATTTTAGAAAGAAATACAACACTGAAAATATTAGCTGTTCAATGTGCTTTAAATGCAGACAGCAGATGTGATTTGCCCTTGCACACAGAAATATCTGCATCACAGACATCCAAACTGAGGCCTCATTTGAATACTTTGAGCAAAATCCTGGCTCTGTTGAAGTTGATGGGAATTTTGCCATTAATTTCTGTTGGGCTTTGGCTTCCTTCTCTGGTAATGAAATGTGTGGCAAGGGAGGTATCCTTAAGGAACACACAGGCTCATAGGGAAAAAATGAAGAATGCCACAGCAGGTCACAGGTGATGCAAATTCTTGGGAGAGCAGTGACCTTGGAGGAAAAGAAGGGGAAGCACTGCTGAGAGGGCTTTTTGCAGAGAGGTGGGAGGAGATTTCATGAAAGGATGTGGAAGAGTGTTGCAAGTATAGCAGGTAGCATGATTGAACGTGTAAAATTGTGAGGAGGAGAAAACACTTCTACTTTCACAAGCCTGAAGAAAAGAATGAAGAATTAAGTGTTGTTTCCAAACTTTAAAAGAGTATGAATTGGGGGAAAAGCTTTGTGATGGCTCTTCTTTCACACAGATGTTTCTCTTGGGCTTAGTTCAAAAGGAAGGATTTGTTTAGCTTTCCAGATTTGTCCACTAATCTCTGTTTCAGAGGAAAGCTATCCATCCCTTCACAAGGAGAAGGCCACAACTGAGAAAGCCAACTCAGGACAGGAGTGAAGTGCTTCACCTGGATGATTCAGAGCAGCTGCATTGCACTGGAGTAGGCATTCAGTCAATCCCTTTCCTGGGCCAAGAACTGCTTTGTTTTTCATCCTCTTTGAAGAAATATGATACTGTCAGCAAACTAATACAATAGCAAAGGCCCAGTGATGGCTTTGGAAGTAATGTGGCTCCTTAATATTTTTCCACAGTGATTTCAAGGAGCCATCCTCCACAGCCTGGGCTAGTTTAATAGAAGTGTATTGGATACTGTTGGTAAATAAATAGCAATAATACATTATTGCAGATCTAGTGTATTTTATAATGCTAGAGCCAATCCATTAACTTCTTGGCATAAGCTGCAATTACTCCAAAGGAGCATTTGCAAGCATCATGTCAAATTATGCTCTGAGATGCCTTAGGTTAAAAGTCATCAATACCTTGGACAAAAAGTTATCTGGGTCTGTAGCATGAAGCAGATGATACACATCCACTAAAATTCCTTATGAAATCTCTATCAAAAGCTCATTGCTCTGGATGCCCACTAGACACTATTTTGAAATTAAATAACTGATGTTTTTTATCTCCTCTTTAAACACCGGAATATTTTATTCCAAAGTATATGGTGATGGATTAAAATGTACCAAATAAAAACCTTGTCAACACAGAGGTTAGTTTTAATTTAAGGGAGAACACAAACTGCTCAGAAACACTCTCCCTTTTTCTTTGCAAATGTTTCCATCTGAAAGATGCCAGTTGGGAAACAAGATGCTCTGCATGTTTATGTGTGAAAGATTAGGATGATGGAGGTTTGTACCTCTCAAGGAGATGCAGAACAAAATCAGAGCCAGGTCACTGTTTTCAAATGTTTGATTAACCTTGATAAACAGGGCTGGGAGAAGCAGCATCACAGATGGAAAATGGTCCCAGGTGCTCTGGTCACAGCAGAGGCAGGTGCTGCCATGTGTGCTCTTGCAGACAGTGGGAAGCCCCTTCTCCTCCCCTCTGCTTTAAAACAAAACCAAACCAAAACAAACTAAACAAAACAAATTTTCTTCAGAGCACACAAGAGAATGCTTGGCATCTGCTGCTGAGCAGCATTCTTGCTGTGTTTCACTATCTATCAAATGGCATGCTCGTCCTCTGCCAAGAGAAACACTTGTTCCCAATACTAATCATGCTCCCTGACTACCCTCTAGTGTATATTCTTCCAGGACTGCTATCCATCCATGCAGCCATTTGAAAGATATTAAAATTATTATGAGGAAATCTCTCACCTATTGTGATGGCAAGAGCTGGGATATGCTCCAGAGGCAAAGCCTGCCATTCCCAGAGAGAGGCCCTTGTGTCTCTCTTTGTCCAGTGCCCCATCTAAATGAAGAGACACCATTGCGGGGCCCCCATAGGGAGTCACAGGCAGGGCTCTAGTTTAGGGGAAGATTGTCCAGGTACAAACTCTTGGAGAAATTAAAAATAAATTGATGAAAATAAGAGTCAGTAAATAGATCCCAGAGCCTCTTGTGACTGTAGGCTTAAAAGGAAAAAGGAAAATGTCATTGCAAAATACCTAAAGCTACTTGAAAGGCAGCAGCTGGGAACTCAGTGAGAAGGTTTCTCTCTTTTGCTGTTTATTTGGTGAGATTGACCCACTGTATCCACACAGGCCCCCGCTCCTCAACTACAACAGCATGCATCCCATGTCAGATCCTTCAGGTGCTTTCTTAGGATAAGATTGAGATTGCTCTCATCAGCCTCTGGAGTTCCTGAAGGTATTACTAATTTGTTCCTCCACCTGAGAATTGCCCGGGATTTCTCAAGAAGAAAAGTGCTTGTTTTCTGATCTCTGCCTGGAAATGAAATGTCCTAACTTGGTCCTGCAGAGTTCCAAGAATTAAATCCCTTCCATGAATCTCTAAAGATTTGAGATTTGGGCCCCTTCCTACCAGAAGGCTGCTTGTGACTGCATCAGTGGTGCCCTGAGACACCTCTGCAAGCTGCTGCTGAGAGCAGCCAGGGAGCAGCCAGGAGCATCCTCACATGGTGCTGCCCTGTGCTTTGCTAAACCAGCCTCATTATGGCAAATTCTTCAGATGTTTCTACAGCAGAGGGTGGGATTTGTGTCATTTATCTTTCAACATCTACAGAGTAGACATCGACTGCTGTGCTAATCACTCTGGGTTCCCTTTATAGCCAAGGAAGAGCAATAAGTGCTTTTAAGGTGCAATTTGCCCAGCTCATATAGACATTTGCTTTGGATGACATGGATCACACCCAAGGTTCCTACATGTGCAGCCTGTGAGGTTCTCACTGACTTTACCCTCAGCCTGGGGTGATTTAAATGGACATTATATTTACAATATATGTAATACACACATTTGTGTCCCTCTGTTTAATTAGAATAGAAACTCCCAGTCCCCTTTACAGACCCAGCTTTGAACACAGGTGATGTGGGCAGTTTCTGCAGGAGTGGAGCAGACTGGAGCAAGCAGTGGATCATCCTCATTCCATGAGGTAGAAGAAACATCTTTGTTCACAGAAGGATCATTTTTCACAAAATGTACAGGGATCAGCTACAGCAGCCATATCCTCCTGTTCCCCATCTCTCTCCTCCATGGAGTGGGAGGGGAAGGGGTCATGAGCATGAAAGTTTGGATGACTCTCTTTTAGAGGAAACTTTATGTGCACACCAACACATCCAAATGAACAACAAAACACAGAGATTTCCTCAGGAGCCCATAATGTTGCCTAGAAAAAGTTTGCAATGAATGCTTACTATTATTTTTAGTTTAAACTGCGTCATGAAGGTTCACAATTTTTAATACAGTGGTGTTAATGAAATGAGGAAAATTTAAAGATATGAGTAGGGCAAGATATATATAGGAGGAAGAAAAAGATTTTACTATCCTGATTGAGGTATTGGGAAACCAGACAAGTTTTAGGCACAAGACCTTTAGGTAAACAGCAACAGAGAGACTCTGACCTCAAAAGGAAGTTAATAGACAGCATAAACTCCACAGGGATTGGAGAAGTACACATTTTTAGGAGGTATTTGAATGGATGTTTATCATAGGAAGTTTTTAACAGGGGCAACAAATTGGTGTTGGCTCACTTTTTGGCTTTTAAAGCTGTGAGGTGAATTAATTTTCCTGTATCTGGAAAATATTTTACATTTTGAAAGTGTTCCTGTCTGAACTGCAATAAAACCAGAAGTTGCAATAAGTTTATGAGTCAATAATGAATAAATGCAATATTTTATTTGAAATCTACGGCATATTTCAGTGCTCTTTTTATTACTGATATTTCCCTATGCATATACTAATGTTTAAAATTCAAGCCATTTTGAAGACAAATGAAAAAATGATGTTAATAAATCATTAAAGAAAAAAAAAATCACATTTCTTCTGAAAATTAATTCAGTTTTAAGGATATCTTTTTTCAAGGTATGAAATAAAACAACACATTTTCAACTCTTATACCCACCTGCAGACCCAGCACACACACATGTGCCACACACCTGACACTCATCTGTCTTTTTCTGCTACTCTGGCCCTTGTTTATAACCAGCTCCAGGTTTTTACCTATGGGACAGTCTCCCTCTCAGGGCTGCTACAAATCCCTCATCCTCTCCTGGCTGTGTTGCCTTGCAGTGCTTTCTCCTGTGCAACTGTAGGCTTTGGTTTCACCAGCTTTTTTACTTTTACTTTTTTACTTTTTTACTTTTTTTTACTGCATAAGCTTCTCCAAAGAACTGGGAACCTGAACCCTTCCCCCTCTATGACTATGATATCTGTTTTTCTAAAGCCTAGACATTTTCTGCACAAACTCAGCCCACTGGGAATCAGTGGCTGTAATTATTAGACCTTAGATATGTCAAAAGAATAAATAGTATTTTGTGTCAAGGTTGATAATAAACATGCCTCCATTTGCACATATTGCTCTTCACAACTGGTGATAAAGAAAGTAAACAGCTGATCTTGATACCCCTTGAATCCTGCTGCTCTGTATCACAAGAAGACCCTGAAGCATTGTAGATACATAAAAAGAAAATTAATTGCTAAGAGATTTTTTTTTTCAGTAAGTGTGGGCTTGATCCTGAATCATGAATTCATCACACCTCCCCAAAAAAGTTTTCAAAATATTTTAAAGAATTTCTGCGAGATGTATGATGTGCCTGATCTTCTTCCTTTTTCTTCCTCTTTTTCTTCCCCTCACACAGTTCATTTTGCTGTGAGATTTTACATCTGCCAGAAGCAGCCACAGGAATATTCCTTGAGGGAGGAGATGCAAGGACCTTGCAGCCTCTCCTCACACCTGATCTCAGAGGCCCTGGCCATCAAGTCCTAATCTGGCCTGAGCAGGTGTGGTAAAAGCTGCCCAGTGGTTCTGCTGGGAGAGGAGTCCAACCAACACCAGGACTTTTGGGGACTCTTCCATCAGTAAGAGAACTTAGGAAGGAAAAAAAAATAGAATAATGAAAGCTCCTTTCAGAAAGTTTTAGAATTTCAGCTGCACTCTCTGGTCCAGTTGTAGTAATGTTATTAATACAAGAGCAGGTATGGTTGAAAGAAATTATGCTAAAAATCACAATAGTTATTTTTAGAATAATCTAGGAAGTCCTGAAATAGATAAAATAGATACATTCAACCTCCACAACAAAGGAAAGGTATTCAAACCACTCATAATGAAATACTGTCCCCATCACACTCTCCTAGACCCTCTCTCCAGTTTGATATATATTTCCACGTGGATCTGAGAAAAAAATATGTTTTGAAGGATCTGATGAAAGGGAGACTGTTGCACAACTTTGGCTGTTGATATAGTCATAAAATATATATTTATACACAGTTTTATATATACAAAGTGAACCTCACAGCCTACAATATCTTACTGGAGCTCAGATGTAGTGCATGACACATTATATTTGTGGAAATAGGATCTATAACCTAATGTATTCTTGCATCAAAGAATGATGTCTCATAAATAAATCATTATAGCCTGTCACATCTATGGTTTCACACCATAGTGTATAAAATTATGTATTTTGAGATATGGAAGAATGTTTCAACAAAAAAAAAATTATCCTATGCTAATGCATGTACTGTCTTGGAGGTGTTATTGCCTTACTACTGTTCATTGTAGACTAATCCATAATATCAGATGAAAGACAGCATTTCTGTTTGCAAAAACTGGTGCAATTCGTGTGCAGCTTTTCTCTTTCAGTAATTAAGAAATCAAATAAGCCTGAGTGAAACTATTTAAGAGGTTCTAGATATAATTAGAACACCTCATTCTCTCATAACTAATTCCTAATTAAAGTAATTTGTCTTTTTGCCCTTCTTTTCAAGGGTGAAGAGCAAGTGGTGATGAATGCTCAAAATCAGGAAAAGTGAAAATTGCAGTGTGTTGATTTGCAGTGATTGAGGATGTTCCAGTTTTTAACAGCCACTTTTGACTGAAATGGTAAATGAACCTCCAACCTCTGTTTATGTTGCATATGTGCTAGCTGGTGCTCAATTAACAGTAGTATTTGTCATAAAAAATAGCCACCACCATCCAGAAAGTCTGAATATATAAAAGCTGCCTTTTTTAAAGAATAGCACGTTTCAGGGAAGGAGGAGGAGAAGGAGAGAGGGTGCACAAGAGGGTTAACAAATCTGAAATTTGTTTTGTAGGGTAAAAATTGTCCTTTTGAAATTTTACTTGCAGCTGTGCCCAGATGATGATGGATTTATTGTATGAACCAGGGATTAGTAAACAATGTGTACCCTATAAAGAGCAAAACAAGTCCTTGCTCATCACTGCACTTAATTGCAGTGGTTATATCAAAGCCATATAAAATTTAATCATCAACCACAAGTAAGAATTTGCTTTACATGTGTGCTTGCTTCCCTGTTTTTCCACCTGTTTAAATGAAAGATTCTTGGAATATCACAATATGTAAATATTGTTTATGATGCAAAAATATGCTCTTTCATCTCCTCGCTGCTTTGATGTCGTGATATATAAAGCTTTTAGTGCCACCACCTACCTGACACACAAAGGTCTTATCTGTTTCATAAACATGTGTGCCCAGTGCAAACAGGCTGTATCCAATAGAGAATTTTTCTTTTCCTTGTAATGTTTTTTTAAGAGGCAGAAAGAGAACGAAATTGTAAATGACAGAATCACTCAGGTGAAAAGAATATTTTAAGCATCAGGTAAAGATAAGCCTATTATGATAGAATAAAAGGATGTAGGTCAAGACTGATCCTGAGAGGTTAGTTTTATATATATAGGTATCTTGTAAAATGTGTTTTAAAAGCTTAAACTTTTTTTATAAGAGTTTTGATCCAAGTGGGAAATAAGTAGCAAGATCAGATGACCTCCTAAGAAATACAAATATCTTTAATTAGCAAAAAAAAAAAGAGAGAGAAATGCAGGAAGTAAGGTCAAAGCTGGAAACAGGACAGATAAAGCTAGGAAGGACATAAGGTGTGGGCAATATTTAAAATCTGTAGTACATTGTTAGCAATTATAAAGGAAAAAAATGCTTCTTATTATATAGTATACTGCTTAATATGTGGTTTGTCCTTTAAATAGCGATTTTTGTACCAGTCTGTCTCTAATAACGCACTGGATTGGAGCCTCAGTGTGTCAGAGCTTGCATTCCATGGGGGTGCTGTCTCCAGATGAAAATGTGACAGACACTTTGGGAGAGGGGTGTCCGCTGGCCAGCAAAGGTCCTCAGGGCTCTTCGGGGCAAACCCACCCTCCAGGTAAGAGGGATCTGCAGGAAATCCTTCCCTGGCATGTATGGAACAATCAGGGCTCATGGCTCCAGCTCTCTGCACTCTCTGAGAGCAGAATTTGGCCTTTTAATGTCAAATGAACTGCCACCACTGCAACAACTTCAAGGTTTAATGTTGCCTTTTTATTTTTTTTTATTCCCCCCCCCCCCATTTCCAAGAGCACCCTGGGAAATCCTTTCGTGCTCTTTATTTCCATCTAAGCCCTGGGTTGCTTTGAACAGCACAGGTAATTGTACGGGTGAACTTCAGAGGTTTGAAGGGATCAAACTTGAAAGCCTTTGCCTCCAAGTGCAAGCTCCAACTGGAATCCTGTCAGGTGCTGCTAGACAGGACGTGCGGGATGCTGCAGCACCAGGAATCCCTGCAGCAGGGACAACTCCGTGTGCCTCTCCCCCACACAGCCTCAGAGGGCAGCAGGAGCATAGCAGCCTCATAACAGCACTATAAACCCATAAATTGATGTATATGATTATGTGGCTTGACTGAGGACATCTCTGTGAGTCTGCATAGGAGTATGAGTAAACCATCCCTAAGGTTCTTTTGCAGTACACTCTGAAAGGCTTTACCTGATATCAAGGGGATTATGAGCTGCAGGTCCATATCTTTTCTTGAGGAGAATATATTCCTTTGACTAGAAAATCCTGGAGGATTCCATTAAAAAAGCTATCAAGAAGTATATTTAATAGAAGTGTATAGACAATTTCAAAAAATAATAGAATTTAAGGAAGTAGAATTTAAGAAAGTTGGTTGTGACAACACACAAGTTTTGCAACGGGGTTATGCATTTTTCAAATTTTACATGACAGCCAAAACACTCCAGATGTGTTAACTTCCTCTGCCAGGTTTCCTGGATCTTCCCTTCAAGTGCAGGTGAAGCTCCTGGTGTTGGAAGGCAGGGCTGGGTATGATCTGTTTCCATTTTCCACACCCTTCTCCTGCTCTATCTGACTGTCATCACTGCTGCACTCCAGGAATACAGGAAACAGGAGAGAACATGGGTGCTGCTTGGATTTGTCAGATTTTGAATGCTTTTTTGCCACTTTGGAAAAGAAGCAGGCAATGTAATGAGATAATTATTTTTCCCCACTGGATTTCAAACAACTGCATCTCAAAAAGAAACGAAAATTGCATTTAGTTTCTCTTCAATTAAAATATTTGTCTTGGCCAAGAAAACCTGTCTCAGTAATTGCATACTGTGTCAACACCATCTGTCTTGTGACAATAGGTATCACAGTGGATAGCCAAAGTTTATTTGAGATAGCAAAAAGCCTGGTAGAAGTCTATTTTATTGTATTTTATTGTTTTATTCTACCACAGGGCTACTTGTTTACAGAATTATGTTTCAATTCAGTATTATTGGTTAATGTTCCCTCTCTTCACACTGAAAACTGTTTCAGCCTCTGAATTATGGTCTACTGATGCCTGGTAACTTCTCTGCAGGGAACACAAACCCAGAGAGATGCTGGTGATCTTTCTTGGTCTGCATTTTTTTTTTCTTCTTGACTGGTGGGTGAAAATCCCTTCCCTGCTCAATTTGCTGAACCTCTCCATGGTTCTTGATGCTTCTGACCCTTCAATTTATTCCTAAGAGGCAGAGGTGTAATGCAAACACCCCTAATTCAGACCAAATCCACACGAATTCTCCAACTTCAGCCCTTGTATGGTGTGGGTTATGGATTATTCCTACCTGAGCATCTCCTGTGCCAGCAAAGGAAAGCTCTGCAGTCTCAGAAATTCTTTTCTAGCCAGGACACAATGACACCTATTCAGACTACTCACTTTTCCTTATATAATTGCCATATAATTATGGAATTAAGTCTCTTTGCAAAGAACATATTATTATTAGGAATAATTTGTACTACAGCAGTGCCTAGAGGAAGGGATGTCTTGCATGAGGTACATGAAAAAAACATATATATCTGAAGCTCACTTTCACATTCAGCTACAATTTGGCTCAGCCAGACATGCAAAGCCTAGGAGAGAGGAGCAGAAAGCACGAGTACAAGTGTGAAGCCGGGCTTTGAAAAGATAAAGGAATTGCACAGGATCACAGAAGTTGATCTACAGAAGAACAAGAATTCTACATGCACCTCCTGAGCCTGTGATGAACCATCCACAGTATTCCCTGTCCTCCCCTGCTGTCATGTGCTGTGTAAAACAATGCTCCATTGCTGCCCAAACACCCAGCACACCGACCTGTCATGTTGTGGGGAAACGCTGCCACACAGAAATGCTCACACATCTGAAGAACAGCAAAGCCAAAGCCTTCACGCCCTTTTATTCCTCCAGGGTTAAAAGAGCAACTTATTTTCTGCATTTTTGCAATTCTAGCGACCTCAGCTAATGTCACTGCTAATGTCAATGTGCCAAGATGCCTCAGTGCCCACTGTGCAGCCAGGAGTGTCACTGCAAGGGAATTGATGTGCCCCAGACTCAAAGGGATCAGCGCTGTCAGGCACTTGTGAAGGACAAGGAATAATTTGTACTTTGCATTTGAGCCTTTCCTTGGCTTGCAAAAGGCTGCCTAACTGGAATGAGATGCACACCAAGAGCTCAACACTTCTTTCAAATTCCAAACATACTTCACTAACTCCACTTATTATGAAAATCATGATTTTTATCACTTAAGAGCACTAACAAATCGACAGATAAGAATGTAAGAAAGTTCTGCTGCTGAGATCTTGGCCTTGTTATTCATAGGAAGTTAAAATGAAACTATTCTAAGCAGAGCAGAGATGTTTAGCTGTCCTTGTGTGCTTGTAAAGAAAATATAAATAAAAATATTTTTATCAAAAAAGCAGTTCTGATGGATTTTTGAAACATAACACTAATCTCTGCCTTTGCACCTCAGTGTTGTGACCATTGGGTGCTGGAAAATGGCAGGAATTTTGCACTAATAAATCTATATCTTGACTGTGTCTGGTGTATCCAGCTATAATAAATCATGCTGGTCTGCAGCTGGTGACTAAATTATGGACACACAAACAGCATGGGGAAGAGAAATTGAAGCCTTGTCCACAAGGTGTGAATAAAAGGACACCTGATTTGGAAACACAACACTAAAATGGTTAATTCATGGTCTTCAGTAAATTGCTTATTGTGGGTTCTGAGAGTGGCTCGATGCTTCACATCACACCAAACCTAAAGCAAAAAATGTACAATTCAGATCAGCTGCTCTCCATGGCTGTGGAACCATTTCCTTGTGAATCAATGGAGAAAAGGAGCAAGGCTTTTACACTGGGTGTGCACAGACAGTAGTGTGACATAAATACAGTTCTTGCATCTTTGCTGATTTGCAGATGATTGGGTCACCAAAAAAACATTTAGTTTTGTGTTAGATTAATGGTCTAAGGTTGCCCTGCCATTGGACAGTTTGAGGACTCTCAGAGACATGGACCAGCTCTTTTGAAAATTGTGGTATTGTTTTTACTGCTCACCTTTCTGGGATAGCAGTGGAAGATGTGTTTTCAGAAGCATTATGTGTACACTTCCTTTCTGCTCTCATTGTTCAACACTGCAATAGGTTTATGATAACTGTGATTGGGGAAGATCCCTGGTTGTTGCACACAGCACAAGTGACTGCTCAGTCCTGCTTAATGCCAATGCAGGGGAGGGTCTATTTTTGCACATAAAAAATGCATCATTTTCAAGAGGGTCATTTAATATGGTCTATGAAGAGGATATAGCTTCTAACCCTCTTTGTTGACATTCTCTGCCCTAGAATGTCAGAGGAAAAATGGGTGTTATTTTCACTGCTAGGGCAGTGTTGGCTCTTTGGAAAGTTTTGCTGTGTGAAATGACTTTGGTTCCCTTTAATGCTTCTTATTTGTTTTGTATTAGGTATTTAGAAAGCCTTGGCAAGTAGGCTGCATATAAATAAAACATGGTCTTTTATAACTATTTGGAGTAGGAACAATTAGTGGGTGACTGAGTATTCTTAGGGAATAGATTTATCTCTTTGAAACTCTTCACTTATGTGTTACTGCATTTCACCTTCAACTCTGTGCCAACTTTATGGCACCACAGGAGCTGCCCAGGCTGTGTTTTCATGGTGGTGATGGGGTCGTGCTGGATAATGCCTCAGGTGCACTTGCAGCTTGTGGCAGCCACTCTCCTGGAGCTGCAGAGTGCCAGGAACACAGCTTTTACTGAGATCAATAAATCATGTCAGCCTCCTAAATGCAGTTTTCAAGAGAGTGAAATCACAGTTTGTGTTCTGGATACTTATCTAGCTCTTCCTGATGCTTTCCCAAAGCCATTCCTTGAAGGGGAGTAGAAGGCGGCAAAAGATTTGTTTGTCATAATTAGAACGAATCGATTGCTAAAGGGGTTTTGGACTTGTGTCAGATCAAATCCTGCACTACTCAGAATTAGTGAGCCTGAGCCTGACCTCAGTGACATGAATATAAATTAGAGAAGGTGTGCTGGTTTTGAGAGCTGGCTCTGACCTGCACCATGGGTGTGCTGCAGGCTGGAAGGAGTTAAACCCAACTTGTCATGACTGCAGCAGAGTGTGAGCTCTCAGCACCTTGGAGCAGCCAGGCCCTGTGGCAGGGCTGTGATTTTCTATCCTGAGCCCTGGGTTAGACAAGCAAAACCAAGTGACAGGGACAGGAAGAGGATGCTGACAGCCAGACTGTTCTCTTGGCCCCTGTGTAGGGACAAATGCACTGGAGGGGACAGGGGCTCCTGAGTCCTCTCCTAGAGCCAGGGCTACCCAACACATCTTGACCAGCAGGATGGTCACCTCTTTGTGCCCCTCTGTGACTGAAGAGCAGCTGTGAGCTCTGAATGCTCCCTCTGTGCTCTGCAGAGTGGCAGAGTGGCCTCTGCTGTACCCAGGCTGGGCTGGAAGGTCTGAAGTTTGCAGAGAAAAGAGAAACATGCTGCGTCAGGCACAACCAGGCTGGCCCCACATAAAGTCAATACTTGGATGAAAACAAATACAATCTTAGAGTACGAGGCAGAGGCTAAAGAATGCCTTCACCTCTTTCCTTCAAGCAACTGTTTTGTTAACTTGAAAGGCTGCACGGGCGATCTTACTCCATTCTTTCTCTACAGGTCAAATACTTGTCATAGGAGACACCCTAGTTAATATTAAACTAAAAATTAATAGATTAGATAACTATTACATGCTTTTAGTGCCAATTAATTTAATAGCTGGTTTTTTGATTTTTTTTTTTTTTTTAACAGGGTAGGAGAATATAGAAGCATGGTTTACTGTGCCTGTGTGAGCTCCCAGATAGGTCTTTTGTGATACAATTACCAGCAACTGATTGGGCTGACACGTGTAATCCCCTCTGGATCGCCCAGTGATATGATGTCAGCAAGAAGTCCTTCAAACAGGGCTATTAAAAAGCACATTAAACAGGTCCTTATTGTAAGCTTTATGCTAGCTTATGCTAGAATAACAGCGATACGGTGGTATTTGTTTGAAAAAGAAAGGATTATATGGTCTTTGTAAAATGAGGAATTTAGTATTGGGGAGGGGCAGTGGGATGGTGATTTATTTTTTGTTTATGTTTCTCTGAATCCTTTGATATGTCAGCTTCTGTCACTAACCATTAGGCCATTTGCAATTTCTTGTATCAACGAAGATGAAATACATACTGCCTCAAATAATTTATGTCAAACGTTGAAGGGCATAGATGGCAGTGCATATTGTGAGATTATAATGAGAATTGAATTGGGGTCTTCAGAAATCCATCAGTAATTTATTGTTAAACAGCAGTCATGAATCATTCTAGCCTTTAATTGTCATGTGGATGCACTTTGCTTTCTGCTAGTGCAGGAAACAAATAGTGAAAATAGAGTGATACCTCAGAAGAGCGGTTGCACCATGGCACTTGCTACTTATTAATATTTCTCCAAGAGTGTCATGTCTTCTCTTGGGTCAGATTCTGGTGTGGAATTGCAAGGGATGCTTGAAATAACTTGAGCTTATATATATTTATGTATATGTACACACACCCTGGCACACGTGCTACAAGTACAGGAAGAGTCAGTAAGATTTGTGTTAATTACAGTAAAGGACACCGGAAGACTTTACAGCATGATTTAAGTGTCAGCTCTGAAATGAAATGAAGCATTCTGGAGATTGGTTTGTAATGCACCAACCTCCCCATCATTCCCCTTCACTCTGCTCTCTTTTATCTTACAGTGCCAAGTTTGCCCTCTGAAATGGTTTCTGTGGTTGTGTTACACAGACATGCATTTTTACCTTGTGCTGCTTCAGACAGAGAGAAATTTCACTGTTAGGCTGTATCTAGTTGTAGAATATCTTCTTCAGAAAATCAAAGCTGCCAGCAAGATGATATAAATTATTTGCGGGGTCTGGTTGTTTTCTTTCTGCTTTAATATCATGTAATCAAAGGACAGATTACTCAAAATTACTCATCTTGAGTGCTTCAGTGTAGTCATCACAGCACTCCTCTGTGACTACTTTACAATTTCTCATAATTCAAGAATTAGGAGGAATGCAGTGAAACTATAAGAAGCAAGCTTAAGATATACAATTATAAGTTTGTTTGGTTTTTTTTTTCAGGAAGCATGATTAAATTTTCGTCTACCTTGACAGTGAAATCTGTGGAAGCCCAAAGTACAAACTGTAAGAGAATTTAATACATTTGTGAAGAAGAGTTGCTCTGGTGACAATTAAGCCATTTCAAGGAGCCCATAACTCAGAATGACTAGGAGGATGAATTATGCCAAGGAAGAACTCTCTATTTGATCTATCCATACAATATTTACCAACTGACCATCATCAGAGACAGGATACTGGGCTAGACCGATTTAATTTTGTGTGGTTATCCTTATGTCCCATGTGACCTGAAGAAAACTCAAGAAGATCTGCTATTATGAATAATGAAGTGTGTCTTCCTGTGGTTCTGTTACTAAAAAAAAAACCACCCTACAATGCTTTGTATGTTACATAACACTGTGTATTAAATACTTCAGGTCTGTTCTTGTGCTCCTTTGCTCTGACTCACACAAAGCAATGTTCAATCAGTTGCCTAAATGCAAAAACTGAAGCCCAAGAACATTGCACTGCTACTGCCTAAGATGCAACTCATTGGAAGCAGCAGCCACCTGAAGTTCCACACCTGGGAATATCAGAAGCACTCTGGAGTTAATAATGACATCCAGCAAGACACCTTATTTACATATGGTCACAAGCTCAACCTCTGGAAAACATGCTCTGGACATGCCCAGGTCATGGAGAGCCATGCAGGGCACAGCCCACCTAAAGGAAGGAGTAACACTGACCTCATTCTAAACCTCAGAGGCTCACTTAGAGCACGAGAAAATACAAAGTGCAAGTTGCACTTTTAAGGCATGACTCCCTCCACAGTCATAAAGGTGATGAGCTGAAACAGGAAACAGAAATTGTGGTTGGGAGGAAACTCTGGGGGTCTCTCATCCAGCCTCCCTTGAGAAGTGGTACTGTTGCCAGCTGGGAATGAGTTCAGCCATGGCTTTAACAGAGTCTCAAAGCTGCTGAGGACAGAGTTTTCATAACCTCTCCAAGCACCTGTTCCCGTGCTGCACCTCCTTCAAGTGCACTATTTCCATAATGTCTGACTTGAGCATGCCAGGCTCCAGCCTGTGTCCATTGTTCCTTGTCATGTTGTCTAGCACCATTGAGAGGAGTTTGGCTCTGTCATTTCTGTTACTCTCTGTCAAGTAGATGTCAGCTGCTATTATACTGCCCCTTATCCTCTTTGCCAGACTAAATAAACCCAACTCCTTTAGCCTCTCCCTCTGAGTCATGTTCTCTTGGCCCTTGACCATGTCGTCAGCCCTCTGCTTGGCTTTCTTCAGGTTTCCCACCTTTCTTGTGAGCTGTCCCTGTGCTCACACCTCCCTAGCAATGTGCACACAGTGCTGCCCAGGGCATGGCTGGGGAGTATTTTGTGCTTTTTGCACAGGTCTGTGCCATATGAGGGCAGCTCATAACTGTTAATTGAGAACCCTGTTTTTAGCAGAGATTAAAAGGGCAAAAATTAGGGAAAGCATCTGTCTAAATTCAAAATGAAACTGCCTAGGATGCAATGTTTAAGAGTGATGACACTGGTGATGATAAAGCTGACTTTTCCTGCCCTTGGTAAAATATGTTGCTGTGGTGCATAATGCTGAGGAGTCACCTTTGCTATCACAGGCTTTATGTTCATAATACTTTATGATTTTACTCTTTAAAACACTTACCTTTTGGCAGGATACCTAAGCTACACAAGTTGATGTTATTCCAAGACCTGACACATTTGCTGACTGAGCCAACAGTTGCACGACACTGATGAAGTACAAAAAGGCAAAATAAGCACCTGTGGACATTTCTCTGTTTCAGTCTTGGCAAATTAATGAATAAGGATCCTTCACTGGCACTTGTAGGTGGTGTGACAAAGCTGTTCTCATGCCATTGCACTGAAACAGCTTACGAAGATTTACTCACTGATGTGTTAGGATTGGCTTTGGAAGATGTGCTATTGCAGCAGAAGCTGATGCGAGTGCTTCTGTGATTAACAGATCACAGTAGGCACTCACTATCCTGTAGCTATTTGTAGTGACAATAGTCTATGAAAAGCTGCTCAGGGTCATAGAATCATAGAATAGTAGAATTTTTTAGGCTGGAGATGTTCTCTAAGATCATTGAGTCCAACTACTTACCCAGCACTGCCAACTCCACCTCTAAATCATGTCCCTAGGTGCCACAGCTACACATTCTTTTAAATACCTCCAGGGGTGGTGACTCCACCACCGCCCTGGACAACTTGTTTCAATGCCTGACCACCCTTTCAGTGGAGAAATACTTCCTAATATCCAATCTAAACCTCCTCTGGTGCAACTTGACTTCATTTCCTCTTGTCCTTTTTACTTTGAAGAAGAAACCAATCCCCATCTCACTACAGACTCCTTTCAGGTGGGTGTACAGAGCAATAAGGTCCTCTCCAAGCCTCCTCTTCTCCAGGTTAAACATTCCCAGCTCCCTCAGCTGGGACTCATAAGACTTGTTATATAACAACAAACACCTTCAACATTCTTATATCTGCTCCACAGACATGATAAATTACTGTATTCTAATGTAATAAAGTCCTTGTTGAAGAACCAATCCTGCTACATAAATAGGCTGAATGAAGTAGTGAAGATCCTCCCAGTACCTTTTACAGTCCTGTGTGTTCCCAGCCTACCTTCCTCAGTTGCAAAAGGTGTAGCTGACCATTCCAGGAGCACAAGGGACACTTGTGTGCCCATGTTGCTGTAGTGGCCATGTCACCACAGTGTGTATCTGTAGCTAAAAGTAAGATTTTCAGGAGATGAAGATGATAGCTGAAATGCCTTCAAAGGGTTAATCATCTTCACTTTTCATTCTAAGACCTGAGGGTCTTAACAAAGACCTTGAGGGTAATAACAAAGGTGAGAAAGGAACATCTTTTACAAATGGAAAGCCAATTCTGTCATCAGCAGATCCCCACACTGCAGCTGGCACAGATGGAAAGACAATTTTGTCCCTTGCCAAAGCCCCATGGCATTGAGTGCTGAGTTGTCCTGTGCTGCCTGTGTGTGATTCACATGGGAATTATTCCTCTGCATCTGTCTGGAGCAGGCAGAGGGCTGCAGGGATGCACTGAACTGCCCCAGCTCCCACCAAAGCCCATGGGAGCTGCGGCTGAGCTCAGCTCTTCCCGGGTTCAGAAAGGGGCAAAACATCTCTCCTGCAAGCCCTATGCACTGAGACAGACTGTGCAGGCCCACATGGAAGAAAGGGTGCTCAGAGTGAGACAATTAATCTCCATGACTTAATGCAGACTGGAGAAAACAACAACAAGAAAAAGGAAGACGCTTAAAAGAGAGAATCGGAAATTGCTTATAGGCAGCACGGGAGCAATTCAGGAGCCAAAATATAAGCACAGAGCGTCATTTTCAGTGCCTGAGGCCACCTGAGACATCCACACAGGAATGGCAGATCTGACACTTGATCTATGAAAGACCTGCTCCTTCCTGGAGCAGCAGCTGGGGGCCAGATGCGACACCCTAAGGCATCAAAAATGGCACTAGACACGTGTGTTTAGGCAGCTGAATCCCACCCTGTGCTTCCAGACTTCTGATGAATAAACCTCTTTTTCATTGTCTCGGACTCAAATCCCAGGTTCTTGAGGTGCTTTCCCTAGGGCTCAGCAGTGTGTGGTAGCAGCAAATTTCATTGGTTTAACTTGGATAGAGTTGTTACAGCCCTTTGTTATGTATTTTTAAAATTGCTTTTAGGCTATAAAATCATGGGGCGGTTTCTGCTTTCATAGGCTCTGCGCGTAATTCAGGTGAGACCAAAGGTTTTTCCTCACCACAAGATGTTGATGTGATTACTCCAAATCCCATCTCCTTTGAATACCTATTCTATCACAGCTCCCCATTAGGGGCCTGTTGTCAAATAGCCAGATTTATCCTGAATGGTAGTGGGGAAGATAACCCTGCTGCAGTTGTTGTCTCAGATAGTTAAACAGAAGCTTAGAGCTCCATAGGAATATTCTGTTTTTAAATTAAACTGCACATATCTTAATATTCCTTTGCATTTTTCTGGGATATTTGGTGAGGAAGAGATTTGGCAGCTGCTTACATCATGTTGAGGGTAAAGAAGAGGAGGAACTGAACTATTTGTATGTGTCAGCCTGATGTGTGAGGAGGGAAACATTGCTCCCATTTGGATTATGTGGTACCTTTTTATGGAAATATTTTAAAGAATCTGCCAGAAAAGGAAAGTTTTCCAGGAAGGGCATATTTTCACTGCATACCTCTGAATGTGGAGGTTCTGGCTGTCTTCCAATGTGATTGTACAGTGCTGACAGCTCCTGAAAATAATACAGGTTTTTGGGGTGAGACAGGGACTAAAATATTTACATGTTTCCTAGGCTGATACATTAACATATAAGTAGACAGTTAGAAAGTTATACTATTAACTTTTTTAACTCTTGTTGGTCACTTTCTTTAATGATAACCTAAAGGAAAGCTGAATGGGGATAACATGCACCATGGTGTTGGCTGTTACACCAGGCTTTGGCCTTGTCTCAGCATTTAGAGGGTAGGTCAGGAAGATGAGCTGGGACTGGAGAAAAAAGAAAAGAAAAGGGATGGGAGAAGAATTTGATAAAAGTATTTGAGGTTCAAAGGACAGATACCAGCTGCCTGCCTGTCACAGATGTGGAGAGATGGATATATTGGCCGTAGACTGTGAAAAGACTAATTAACAGTCATGTGTTTTGGGGTCTAACTTTTAGTAAGTGTGTACAACAGTCAGAGGGTATGAGGGACACAAAATACTTACAGTGCCTTCACTGTCCACTTTTCCCTGCACTGTCTTTCTGAGGAGCACAGTCTGAACTGTGGGTTGTACATGGGGTTACATCTCAAGGTTGTTGCATGTGAAATCCCTGTTATAGCTGCTAATACCTGCTGCTGAGAGGCTTTAGAGAGAGCAGAAACAACTGATAGTGAGCAAACATTTAATATGTTCTCAAAAGTATTTCCAAGCAGTTTTTGGAAAGCTTTGTGTTAACTTACTGAACATATGATAATAGAAAGCAGTAAATGTATTGACATCCTTTCAAAATTATTTTATGTGGCTATATTCTTTAGTATATATTCCCACCTGAGTTGAGGTTGTTCACACATCTCACTAGCTTTCTCCAGAGCCTAAGGAAAACAAAATCTAGATGATCCAAGATTCCTCAAGGAAGTCATATTTGGGGAGCTCTTGTATCCAGCTGCAGTTGCAGCTGCTGAACCCAGAGCTGATGACCCCCTTGGTTTTGAAACAGGGAATGTGAAGTTTAACACGAAGCTGGCACTCAGACACAGCCCTCATGCACCCAGCTGCTTTGATACTCAGGCATTGAATTGAAGGACTGCTTCCAACTCCTATTTATAACCATTTCCCTGAGTGCTTTGAGGGGCCAGCTCTCAAGGCAGGCAATGTGTGGTTGCTTGTCCTCACTGAGCAATGTTACACAGAGAATTTCAGCACAAGTTCCCCCTAGACCAAACTCCTACCTCTGGGCTCTGTAGGTCTAATGAAGACAAGCTCCAGTTTCATGACTCCTTTAAGTAAAACTGTGTGCAGGCAGGTGCTGAAAGGCGCACTTTTGTCTTTTCCTTTCTCCAAATATGAATTTCTGCTGCCTCCTTTGTGCCCAAACTCATGCAAACCCCAATGAGGGTTGAAAATTGCCCCGCTTCCCCAGCTGGTTTTAGGGAACTCATCCATCTCATCACTTGCATGCATGGATGGTCCTGGCTCTATGGGAGGAGTCAGCAGGAGGGAGATGAGAGGAAGGAAGGAAGGAAGGAAGGAAGGAAGGAAGGAAGGAAGGAAGGAAGGAAGGAAGGACCATGACACACTGATCCCGTGCACTGGCTGACCACAGTACAGCACCGCCAACATTTTGCACTCAAAATAGGGAGGGTGGAAATAATCAGGCCACTCAATCACTCAATTCTGGGGTGTGTTCAACCTCACATCTTCATTTCATCCTTCCTGATGCCGTTCCAATCCCTCTTGGTGGCTGCAGAACACAAGTGGTCTGGCTGGAATCACCTGTTAAGGGCTGGCATTGGAAAAGTTGAGAAAAGTTGCCGCTCACCCTCTAAACCCCCACATTTACCCATTGTCTGCAGTGCTATTTTGGGGTTGCTGGAAACCTGGGCTACTCTGCAGAGCAGCTATGATACTTTTACAGCTTCTCACTTACTGAAACTTTTCTTTTTACCAGACCTATTAGTAGGCTGGAGCTTCAGTGGTTTTAATTGCTTGACCTTTTGGCACATTATCTGTAGATGTGATCTTTACAATCACACAGGAAGGCAATTTCAACTCTACAAATATTCTGAATACTCTGCTTTATTCTCTCTTCATTAAGATTTGACGTGCTCCTGATTGATCCCTACATAACCAAAAGAATATGAAACTCATTATAACTGCAAAGTTTTAGGTGTGGGCTGCTGAAAAAGTTCATTTTTGTTGCTATTGCTTCTTTAGTGATGCCTTGTGTACACTGCCTATCTAAGGGGATGTTCTGTCTGCAAACTGTCTTGTTAACAGCAGATCTATTAATAGCAGATCTAATAAGCACAGAGAGGGCTGGTTCAGAGCACATGGCACTTTGGGATCAGCCATTGAGCAGAGTGGTGCAAACTGGCTTTTCCTCCTGAGATGATGAGTTCCCTAACAGCAGCCAGGAGTGCCATTGTCACACAATCCATCAACTGCCTTCCGTCCCTCTTAGCTGAACCCATGAATTAAGCAACTGTGGTTAAAAAGCAATAAAATTAAAAGTTGTAATGGGCAGACATTGACAAAGGGGTTACAATGCGCTGGCCATATATCTTTTAACTAGCTAAATATAACCATAGGTTTCCATAAGTTCAAAGAGTGGTGGCCTGGAGATGAATACAACTGTTCCAACTGAGTTCTGGGCTAGGAGCCAGAAGTTTGTTAAAACACCTTAGAACATGCTTATTCCCTCTTAGAACATTTTTTGGTACTTGCTCTATTAGTATGGATTTTATTTCCCCACCAAACGAGTTCTCTGCCTTTGAACCATAAACAATAATGGCACATCTGTCTCTAGGCTGCTGTACTTTGAAAACCAATGCTAAGGACACAGAGGGGTAGATTTTCAAAGCATTGCGTGGGAGTTTGTACCAGGAGTCTAGCCAAATATTTTTCACCCATACTCATCCCTTAGCCTAACCTTTCCTCACTTGTTAGAATGGCTCTGTTTGCTCTGCCCACACTGGGACATTTCAGACAGCTTTTACCTCCAGGGACAGAGCTTCAGCTGGTCAGAAAAGCCTATAAACTGGGTTTTACTAATGACCTTTTAAATCTAGTAGTGGATCTTCCCTCTGATCTTTTCTTTATTTTACTTTTCTGGCTTTGTCTGTGTTTGTATGTGATTCTCAGTTTCTGCTGAATTATTTACCATTAGGCCACAATGCAGCTAAAAATCCCTGACAACACTGAGACAGGTGGTGTGAAGTGATTGCTGCCTAAAAGAGATTGCAGCTCAAAACTGCATCAATGCTCACTGTGCCCACCTGTTTTCTGTGCTGGGGAGTTTGATGGTAGCCTCCTGGGAACAAGGCAATTTTGTGCTGCCTTTATAAAGCCACTGTGATAAAGCAGCAGAAAAAGCAGTGAATTAAAAAGGCATCCTTGAATCCTTCTTTGCCTGTATAAACCAGCATTGCTCTGTCCTGGATTCCTTAGAGCAAGTGATCTGGCTCTGAGGATGCTCCCCCACTGGCTGAGAGGGTAAAGCATAACACTGCAAAAGCATAATGAGCCATTACACAGGAACATGGGCAGCTTTCAGTTAAAAAATGGGCCAAGCTGCTGGAAATGGCTTTGTTTTTTACATTTTCTCTTTACTTTTTATGAATTATTTCTACAAAGAGGAATGTATACTTTAATAGATTTTCGTCATATTCCAAGTGGCTTGGCTTACCATTCAGTAAATACATACTGATCACTACTGCTCTCTACTTTGGAAGGACTTTACACTGTGGTGGAAATTTGCCCCACAGTGTTTCTCACAGCATTTCTTTTCAGATGCAGCACACGGATATTTGCTATATCACAACAAACTCTCCTTCTACTTACTACTGTTCCAAGCCTTATTTGATTTTGATGCACTACTTGCCATGGGGGTGTTATCATTTTTCACAGTTGAGAATCTCCTTTGATGAAATCAGCTCAAAGTTCTGTCTCTGGGTGGTTTCCCAGGAAAAACCTTTTGGCTACCAGCAATCTTCCATTTAGAAATGTTTGCTGGTTGAATTCAATTAGTGTCCTTGGAAACTTCTTGTCTTTAAAGATACCATCATTGCAGGGTTTTCACTGCTGGATCTCAGGCACCTTTCTGTGTTATCGAAGGTTGAGGCCAATAGAAACCACTTAGTGAAATCCTGTTCCTTTTTCATAGAGGCACTGTGGTGTAAGGAAGGAAAAAACTTGCAGATCAACAAGCCAGTCAGGGTGGAAATGACTGAATCCTTGAAAGGTGTTTCCATGCCAAAGGAAAGCTCTGGGTTTATAAACTGCACGGCACGACAGAGGTGTGACTTGGTAAAGCTGGATCATTCTGCAAACCTCCTACTGAGGAAACAAATGCTTTTGTGAATAGTGTTTGGCATGAATAAAAAAAAAAAATTGGAATCCAAACACTTGCAAAGTTCACTCATGAACTCCTAGCTTACGGATGGGAAAGGATGTGATTGCTTTGATTGCTCTATACACTCACACACCTGCATTCACCTCCTTGGGATCAGAGAAACAACACCTCAACTCTGTCCCATTTCAATCTTTGTGCTACATCCCCTTGTGCTCAGAGGTTTTCACATAAGTGTCCCATATGCGTGCTAGATGACGTAAGATGGTTTAAGAATTGTTCCAGTCATTTAGTCTCAAACATTTCCGAAAAGATCCTCTACTTTTTTGAGTAATAGACACATCTATCATTAAAATGTAGGAATGGATAATGAGCAGACCTTCAAATGCATGAAACTCTCCATTTTTTGACGAGAGAACTCATTATATCTCCCTGTTATTAAATAAGTTCCATAACAATATTTTAATATGATTAAAGATGCTGTGCCTCATTTCTTAAGAACTCGGGAAATTAATCTGGGCAGGGCATTAATGTAGTGGGGAAGGAAGGCATATGAATCTTTTTTATTATTATTATTATTAGTTTCTTTCTTTGCTACTGGTTGTATCAGTGCCTTATCAGTTAAGTGCAGGAGCTTAACAATGGGTTCTCTCAGCAAAGCCCTCTCTTTTTGCTGGGTGAGGTTAAAGAACAAACACATTGTCGTGAGCTTTTAAAAGCTTGATTTCAATTACATGGTAGTAGGGCAAAGCTCTCAAACACACAAAACTTTGACTTTGTAAAGATTGTGACCTCCCAGGTACACGTGCTTTAAGGAGAAAAAAATGTACTTGACATGTCCCAGTGCTGTTTCCATGCACCAGGAGCTGTGTGTATCGGGAAGAGGGGTGGGCGGGAGGGAGGTGTTCGACGTGGGATGGAGGGAAATCGTTCCTCTGGGAAAGCAAAGCTCTTCTGTTTGACTAGAAAGAATTTAAAAAATAAATATATCCCTTATCATGGAATGATAAACAACGAGGTCCAGGAAAGACTCTTTGAATAATTGACTCTGATCTCCTGCTTTTTGCAAGACTATTTGACTTTGCATTCCTATTAACATCTTATAGAACTTTGTCTTTCCTCATGTTTGTTTGTGGCAGTGCCCACAATGTTACAGGCACTTTCTAGGCTGTCAGGAAGAGCTGGTGCTTTCAGCCTCTGGATGGACAGGCAGACAAAGAGACAGAGGTCCTGGCAGAGGAGCAACAAAAGGACTTTCCTGTGCAAACTGAGACCTGCTGTAGCTGGTATGGATTTCATAAAGCGGGTTCAAGGAGGTTGTTTTCCCCTTATCCCACTTTGCCCTTCAATTGCCTGGAAGTGGTGCCTGTGCCTGCAACCACAGACACACAGCTCTGCAGCATTCACACTGGGCTGCCCCTGTCCCCAGCCAGGCTGGAACTGGCTAAAAAGGGGGCATAAAACTGAGTGTGGGGACTGCAAAATGTGCATGCCTGCCCAACAGGTTTTCCACCTGTAGGGGGATATTTTATAAGGCTATTTGGAGAAGTAAGGTGTCCACAGAAAGCCAACAGTCTCTGGATTCCTACCCATCCCTTGAAAATCCACCTTCTATTTTAACACACAGAAAATGATATGGCCGCACCAATGACACTACCCATGGCACTATCAGTGCTTAAAAAGAAAACAAACCCAAAACACAAAGCAGTGCAAGGCATTAAATGAACTGTTTTTCTTCACACTGAAATTCAGTTTTCCTTCTCAAGCCTTCTATAGGACTTTGCCTCTAAGTGTGTTGAAGGCAAATTAAATAGCATTCCTAAACATAAAGCAAAATGTCTAATCCCCTGGCCTTTCGTAGTTTATCCTGTTGTTCAATATATCAGCCACTCTGGAAGTTGTATCAGAGACATAAATGCAGCCTATGCTGTTTTGGATGTAAAAGTAAAGAGAAAGATGCCCACAAAACTAAATTGAGCTGCTTGAAAAAGTGTTTTAACTGCTAGGAAACACAGCAAGGCTCAGATCAGCTGCAACAATACAGAAGCCCATAGAATATTCCAAGAAAATGATGCAGGTTGATTCCTGATGGGTTTGCAGTTCTGGTTTCACATCCATGTGTTGGTGGTGCAAGGGTCAGACTCCTGCCCACCCTCCCTGCTGTGCAGACCCCTCTGGGGTGCTACTACAGCCCTCAAGTGGGCTGTTGAGCACCACATATTTTATGGGGTCAGTGGATGCCTGCACCATGTTGGATGTCTCTTTTTATGTTATTTTTTTTTCTTGCCTTTAGCAGCTGTGAGGTAACTAGGTGTGGTGCATGACAGGTGAGTGGAAAGAGTTAAAAATCTTTCTCATTTTAATGCTAGGTCCACTATTTGTGTGAGCAGGAGCTCTCTATCAGGGCTGGGCTTTGTAATGTATTCCATCTATTGATAAGGAGGCAAAATAACATTTCTAAATTGTTCAGGGTGTTTGCAGAATGCCAAGGCACTCCAGCGGCCTTCCATACAGAGCCCTGCTGATGATAAATCATAAGAGATATTCTAGAAGTGCCTATTTGCTTGTGGGAATATCTGAAATACTGGAAAGCTCACAGATTTCCCAAGGTAGGTGAAGAGGCCATTCAGCAAATTTTCCCTCTACTTGAAATGCAGTTTTCAAATCATTTAAACCCTAAGTGCCTAATGAAAATACAGCGCAGTCCCTGCGGCGTCCTGCAGCGATACGCTCCGGTCTCAGGCTCGTGCAGCCGAGCAAATAACCTCCATATATTACTTTGCACTGGGTGATTTCAGTCTGCAGCACATTCTGTTTGAACCATACGCCTATAAATGCCTTCAAAGGAGGGCAGGAGCCTGCCCACTGAGGAATAAACGCAGGAACAGAACCTCCTGTGCAAATATTAGTGTTCAGCATCTAGCGTAGCCCCAGCGAATGTGTTCCTAACACATGTACAATTCAAATGAAAAGGTTATGTGCAGTACACGGACGTGTACTGACATGGCCCATGTGTTTCATGTGGAAGCACATTCACTGTCCTAAAGTAAACGTTGTCATCAAAAAGCCACCTCATTTTCCTAATATTATTAATGCGAAGGACTGACAGAAAAAAAAAAATCAGATTTATCTGGAAAATGAAAAAAGTTTCACCTAATTCTTTTGGAGGTTATACCAAAATGTTTTCCTAAGTTTCTATGCTAAGAGGCAGCTATGTCAATAAATTACTTAGAAGCATGAGCCTCTCTGCAAGGAGTCAGCATTGTGGTTTGAATGTTCCTGTGCAAGAGAAAAGTGGAAATGCTGCAAAAAGTATCTGTAATATGACCTATCAATAAAGAAACCCTTTCCTGAGTCAGAATGCAGGCTTGCTTAAAGCCCTGAAGCTTAAAGGTACTATCCCTTCTAAAATGCTTAAAGTGAAATCTATCTTCCAGCGATGTTAGTGGCAAACTGGTCATTATTTCCAGTAGTCCTAGAATGCCATAATAACCCTTTCCTACCTTTTTTCCTCATCACACTGTAGCTGTGTTCAATATTCAAATGCTGAGGCCTTTTAAACGGTATTTATTTATCTCACTGATTGTATTTAATGTATCACTGGCATAGCAGCCAGCCCTGTGTGCAGCACTGGGATGCTGAATAAAAGGCAGCAGTGATCCTGTGAGACTGCAGCATGCTGTCTGTTTACATATGAAAGCAGGTTCAATATGCACCACATTGTGGCAGCCCCATGATGCCTCTTGTTAGTCCAAGAGCCTCCTTACTTTCTCAGAGCTACTCCTTATGCATATGCATAACTCCTCACAATGATGCCATAAAGCTGCTAATCTATTCTCCTTCAAACCCCTCCTCAAAACTCACTTTTTCTGTGGTGGCTGGAAAACATCTGACAATAGCCCAGCAGCTGGTGTGCTGCTACTTATTCTACTGAAGAAGATAAATATGCTGTTATCCTGACTGCTTTATTTCCCTCTTCGTTAGATCCACCTGTTGTTTTCATCCCATGCTAAAATGGTGAGGTTTTTAGAGGAAATACTGTTAGGATTTTTAATAAATACACACGTGTCACCTACCATGGGAGGGTTCTCAGAGTAGCATCTCTCCTTACTACCACAATATGAATAAATACAGACATATTGTCTAAGCAATTATATACTCTTTCACAAATAAGACATCCCTTATTCCTTCCAAATATGTTTGCAATATGTTTTCCTTCCTGCTGTGTTTGCATCAGTATCTGCTCTGCCCATTGCAGAGCAGCCAAGAAGGCAGAAAATATCATTGGAACGAAAGCAGGATATTGTCTTTGTATATGGTGAGGTACAGTGACAATTGCTGCAAATCTGGGATCAGTGGCACCTTGACAGTCCCTTCTCCCTTTTCCTTGGGTCCAGCCTCACTCCCTCCCTCTGCCCCCTTCTCCCCAAGCATTTCCTCCCTGGCTGCAAGGCAGGAGCTGCAAATGCCCTCCAAGGCGAAGCCTCTCCCTTCCCCAGCGCTCGGATGAGTGGCACAGAAGCAGCTCCTCCAACACAAAGCCTGGTGTCTTTGCCAAAAGGCCCACAGCAAATTCAGTTTCAAGCAGCATCAAGGCACACGTTGTGTGCAATGTTTAATTCGTGTTTGGCACCTCGAGGCCTGGAGGAGACGTGGCTGAGTAGTCCCTCTGCTGCCAAGGTCCAACCTGCACGCAGACCTGATTCTTCTTCAAGTCTTGTCAACCCCCATTAGATAATAATTTCTACCCTCCTGCAGAGAGGATATTTATTTTAGGGACCATTTCAATGTCAACTTGTTTTTGAAATTTCTACCTCATGGTGTTATAAGATAATGTGAGGCTCTCAGTGCTCAGTTGTCCAATAAAGCAGGCTCTCCTAGTCCACCCCTTTGCAGAGGAGAGTTTGAAGCTTCCACTTCTGAGAGAAGGCAGCAAATATAAGAAACAGCATGCTATTATTATATTTGTCAAAACTGAGTTATCTTTGGCCTATTTGATATTTCATATGAAAATCTAAATGTACTCTCGTGCTTGAAAACACCAGAAGAGTGAAATCATTTTTATTTTCTCATTTCTGCAATTTATTTGTAAAATCTGAAATTTTCATTAGGCTACTAAAACAAAAAATATGGTATATATCTAGCACTTTCTGGGTAACAGCTGTTACAGCAACTAGTTATAATTAAGCAATTTGGAAATAAGTTCATTTGCTGTCTAAAGTGGACCATTGTCTTGTAGAAATTTTTGTAGAAAGCCAACTATAAAATCTGTTTTAAAACTGAAGATGTGGGTGCTTTTGCATTTATCCAATCTGGAATTTGAAACTGTACAGATTGTGTGCCTTTTATGACTAGTCACAGAGGAGCAAAATAACCCAACAAAACCATTCAAACAGTCCAAGAATAAATAGATATTTTTTAATCTGAAGGATGAACAGTCATGAGAAACCTGCAACTGGAGGCTGAAAACATTAACTGGGTAACTTATAAATCACTTACTCATCATTGGATGACACCTTTAAGATTGATGATACATTTAAAAAGTGTCCAAAGAGAAAAAGAAAAGCTCAGTTTTTGCAGTCTATTAGGCTGTTTCTAAGGAATTGAGAAAGCCTTTGGAGTGCTCTGTTAAGATCTGCCCCAACACATGCTGCAGCCAAGGTAGGTCCTCCCATTTAATCCAGAAGGCATAGGAGCAAGGCTGCTAAGAAGTGCTCACTGAGACTTTAAAAACACAGACTTAACAAGGAAGATGGAGGCAAATTCCATGGGAGGACTTCCTGGACTGGCAGTGCCCACTGGTTCTGCGTGCCAGGACTGAGATGGTGTTGCTGTCCTGCACGAGCACGAGGGGTTTCTGGTTCTGGTGGTTTCAGCACCTCGTGCATAAAGATTTCGACTCCATGTATCAGAAGGTTTAAGATATTTTGTTTATGACGGCTTCATGTTCTAGGCCCGAGGCTTAATGCCTCATATTGTGCAGCCTGGTACAATGCTCTACTCAGCTTCGTGCAGAATACTTCTGTCTGGGTCTGATACTAAAGTGAGGAGCTGATAACTAGACCAGCTCCTCCTCCCATGTTATGGGAACAGAATAGAAAACACTAGCTGTGTCCTTGAGCACAGGACACAGCTTAGATTGTTTACAGAATCCCTAGTGGGAAAAGTAATCTTTTCCCTTTTGAAGAAGACCTTAGCAGGCATGCTGCTGGGGAATTCAGAAAACCCAAAATCATAATCATAAATCATCCCAAGACAGGATCAGCTTCTCTGGATGTCAGTTCAGTGGCTGATGGGCCAAGGTACCTGCTACCCCCAGGGCCCCAGCACAGCATCTGTCAGGTGGTTTGTGTTGGAGTCTGCAGCTCCCACAGATGGCATCAAAGTAGAAATGAATCCTTCAGCTCAGCCCTGTGTTCCAAGGGTTTCCCTGTGTGTTCCCTGTGGATGCCTGCCTCTGCATCCAGCCAAGACAGTCATGGGGGAAGGAGCTGTGGGTCAATGCTTCGCAGTGCTGGTTGAATGGGCATTACCACTTTCTTTTTCCATTTTTATTTTTCCCAATTTTCTCTACCTTGGCTTGCTTTCCACCATTCCTTAAATTCCTGTCTCTTTCCTGACCCCCATCCTACTGCTCCTCCTTGACTTGCTCTCTCCTCATCTTTGTTTTTTGTGCCCTCAAGAGCACCTCCCAGCAGCAGTGACTGTGGCATGACCTAAAGGAGCCCACTGAGGTTTTTTCCTCTCCCTACCCTTTCCTGTTGCTGGGAGGTGCTGCTTAGATGTGCTTGGGTGAGAAAGCTGACCACTCACATTTCGGTAAAGGGAAAGGGACTCAAAGTGACCTAGAAATGCTCTGTGCTTTCTTGCATAATTTGCACTACACACGTGCTTAATAGCCTGCAAAATAGGCTCAGTCTTACCTACTGAAGAGGGAACTTGAGTGATTATTAAGGAGTCACTGGAACCATTAAATTCAAATGCAATGTGTTAATAGCCTTACCAAAAATAATTTGTAGTAGATTTGTAAGCCAGCAAGGAAGAGCAGATATAAGGTTGTGTGCATGAATGTAAATAGTTCTCATTAATCTCAGGGTTATTTATTTTGCACCAATAGGCATTAAGACAGCCATTCCCATTGAAAGGAAGCCCTGGCCTGGAATAGCTGGTGATCAAGGCAAAAGCAACAGCACTTACCAAAGCAGAAAAAGCTGTTATCTGTTGTGTGATAATGACCTTTGGATTCTTGGAGCTTCACACAAAGTCAAAAAGGGAGTGACATTCTGGTGGAGCTCTCCAAGTCCAGGCTGGCCAAGGTACAGAAGGCTGTTGAGAGGTGAAGGTAATAAAAAGCAATTTCTGTGGTGGCCTGTTCACTCCTTGATGTACATAATAGGTCAGTAAGGAATGGATGGCTGTGTGGAGGTGTGTGCCTCTGCTGGGTGCCATACAAAGAGAATAATGTGCTTTGCAAAGGAGGTTGTGGAAAACTTACCAAAATAGTATTGGTGAGGCTGTTATGCCAGGGCCAGGCCAGTGCAGGTTCAGGACTGTTAGCAGTAGTGCTAACAATTATTATTGCTTGAAGGAGGAATGGGGCACGGTAAGACCTCTGTATTTCCAAGAATTTATAATACAGTGTCCTTTTTTTGTGCTTTGCCAGAATCACTATCAGGATAGCCACTTCAAAAGAATAGTTAGTCTGGGTTTAAATTATGTGTGGGGTGACTTGCACAGCTATGCAATGATATTAAGCAGCACAATGCCATATTATATGCAAACTCTTGTGTCTTTAGAAATACAAAGGAAATTCTATGGATTAAAATCCAGCAAATAAAAAGTCATTCAATTAATCAGCAGCACTACTTCTATAAAGCCCCATGCTGAAACTAGAGGCATGTAAACCCTACCACGTACTTAGATGCTGTTGTCTTTTTTCTGAAAGAAAAGAGAGAAAAAGCAAACCAAAATAATCTTGTGCCAGTAGGAAAAAAAAAAAAGCTTTCTGTCAGCTGTGGCACGTTTAAACACCCTAAATATTTCATGAGACACTGCACTTAGTTCAGTGTTTTAAATAAGATTTAATAAATAGGTGCATGTTCAGACTTGTACAGCCCTACTTTTGTCTGTAGTTGGCAATGTGCTGCTGTATGTGTTTGACTGCACAGTTAAGAATTTTAATTACTTACCTGTTCCATACAGACACTCATTCTCTTTCAACTGTTTATTAAAAAATAAAACTGAACCATTGTGCAAGAAATCTTCCACACACTGTACAGCTGCACCATTGTCAAGAGCAGGACCCAATTTTCTGAATGTGCCCCCACATTCCCCTTGTCTCCTACTCCCACTGTCCAGTCTCTGGAATTCTCACAGACCTGTGATGTTCATGTAACTAAGTCCTTTCCTTTGAATGTATTTGCTGTTAATTTTACAGAGATGTCTGAGATTCTGCCATCTGCACACTGAAATGGATGGCACAAGCAGTGTCTGTCTTATTGTTAGGAAAACACAGCTGGAGCTGATGGTCCTGTTTTTGTTTGTTTGTTTGTTTCCAGCTTTTAGACCCATTTGTTAAAATAAACATTGAGGAGAATTGAACAAACTCATCAAAATTTGAGTTAAGAGCCAACAGTGTTGTGTTATCATCTTTTTCTGATGGGCTCCCTTAGCAATGACATCCAAAAAAAGCCATGTCAGGATGAAAATATTCCTTCATTTTAAGTTGGTGGTCAGTGAATAAGTCACAGCTGGAGCTTCACACCTCAAGAAGTTCATTCTCTGCTATAGAAGCAGCCTGGCTTAAACTAGATGCTTAATTTTTGATTCCTCAATTATGTGGCATGAATATCACTCTAAGGGTACATTGACAAAGATGGCTGTAGACAGATACCAACTTTTATGTTTCCACTCCAAGCTTACCAGTATTGAAGCAGCTCTGCAATCTATACAATATGTGGCATGTTTGGAGTCAATATATTTTGCAAGTTAGTGACAGAAGGGTGAAGCAGAGAGTAGGAAGGTTTCTGACCTTTTTCATGAAGATGCTGATGTCAGACAGCCAGAAACTGTGGCTGCCCTAAAAAAGGGATGTTTGTAAACAGCTGTTTATAGACTAATATACAGGTAGGCATTTGTTTTCCAAATTACATCCTGTTTGTTGTTTCATAGTTCAGAATGTGTCCTGAGTACAACAGTAGAGAAATAACTTAAAGGTGATTTCATTTCTAAAACTTGGGTGCAAAGGAAGTGGATGTATGGATTTGAGCAAAAAATATTACAGGTGATGTGTTAAATGTGTCTTTTGGTAGGAGTATACTCCCTTTTGGATTTCTGGGTACATCAAAAGCATTGGAGTGAATCTTTAAGGAGTGAAGTCTGGCAGTTTCAGAAGCACCTCAGTTCCTCTAACATCTTGACTTGGTCATCTGTGGATGTTCTGATGATGTGTCCTTTGGTCAGACGAGGTCAATGGCCCAGACCTTGTACTGATGTACAGCTGAGCATCTCTTCTGAGCTTGTTGCTCTTTGACTTGAGTGTCTCAGTGGTGTTTTCACAACTTCAGGTCTGGTGGCTTTAGCTGGTAAGGCGGAGTGGGAGGCCTTGCCTTTCTCCTTTGTTGTGGGAAGATGATTTTCACTTAGATCTCGGAGCACGCCGTGTCTGGTTCTGGTGACAAGCAGCACATTTGGTCATGGTAGGTAGCTGAGGAGTGTATCCAGGTGCAGCAAAGTTCTATGAGCTCAGCCTCTTGCTCAGGCTCACAGACTGCAACTGAGAGCAGAGCCTTGGAATTTTGGTGTTGTGCAACCTCCAAACAACACTTTGCCAGTGCCACCTTGGGAGACTCCATCATTATGGGAATGTGCTTAGGTGGTAACTCACAGAGTTCATGTGTGAGTGGATCACACCTTGTCTGGATATTTAATTTTGGTTTGCAGCTTTTGTGAAGGTACCAAATGCATTCTTTGTTGTTAGCCAATTTTAAGTGGACTTCAAATTTGTCTGGGGACGCTGCCCCCCGGAATTGAATTTAGTGTGTCTGGAATTGCAGTTTACTTATGTATGTGTTCACTAGAATGCTGCAGCCAACTCTCTATAAAATGTCAATATCCACATTTTTTTGGTGCTACAACCGTTATCAGTTTTGGAGGACAGTAGACTAGCAGAAGAACATCCTGTTTTGTTTTCAAAGGATTGCTTCTAGTTCTTGTAATTTCCTACTGAAAATGAGAGGCTGCTTTGCTGAAAGGGAGAGTGGGAGGAAATGTCCTTATTTGCATCCTTTGTTGTTTCTTTCAAGTGCTTTCTCCTCCTTCCTCTAGCTTTTCTCACATTTTCTGCCTACCTTTACACTTGTTCACTTGTCAGAGAAAAATGTTGATATCCTGTTGGCCCATTAGCTATATTTTTGCTTGATTTGCCAGACTACTTCAATATGCTTTAGCACAATCGGGAAAGACAGCCTTTTTTTTTTTATTTTTTAAAAGAAAAAACTTTGCATTATGTTTTTTCATACTGAAGCTTTTACAGCAGAAATGCTGCAAGTAATTCAATTCATAAATAGCAAATATTACCTTTGCTCCTAGATTCCAGGAAGCTGATGGACATTTCTACTTTACTTTCTGCTCTATCTTCTTTTATTTATAGAAGAAGAACGGAGGGAGCAGGGCAAAATCCTTTGGGAGAAAGAAGAAATCTCTTATTGATGATTTTTCTGGAGTGAGCATAGGCACTGGGAGCATCCTTGTCCCTTCCTTTGTCCTCCATCAATTTGAGTGCAGCAGATGGTCACATCAAGCTATGCTGGAACAGCAGTATGAGGTGGTTTAAACTGGAAGTATCAGGAAAGCTATGAATTCATTTAGTTAGTGTCAAAGGTGGTCTGAGAAAGACAAGTATTTATCATGAATGAGATGGAGAGAACAGACTATGGAAAGAAAGATAGAGCCTCAATTTAAAAAAAAAAATTTTCATGAGAACTGTGAGAGCTTGTCATCATTAAAAAAAAAATCTGTTTTCCCTAATTGGGCATAAGACTTAAAACAAAGAATGAAAAAAAAAATCTGGTTTTGTGATACTTTTTCTAGCACGTTCTTGCAGTCTGGAGACAGCATGTGAGCATTACTCAAAAAACCCCTAGATTTGATTAGTGTTACTTTATCTGCCCAGAAATTGGGTATCTGAGCTGGATTATTTGGCTCCCTCATTGGTTAAAGGGTAGGCACAGGTGACATTCACTTTCAGGATTCTTGGCTACTTCAGGTAAGGGCTTATTTGCCCTTTAGGGATGTTTCCTGTTCCTTGGCTGTAAAAGACAGCTAAAGAGTTGTTTTATACAATAACTTGCAGCCTTGAGGGAAATTCCTTCGGATGGCCTTTGCCCACTTTATCTCCCAGCTCAGGTATTTAACACAAGTGATACACAGAAGAATCCCTACCATGTGTCCAGACTAATGTACTAAGTACCTGTGACATAAACTGATGTTAGAGGGCTGTCACTTTACTGGCCACTGTGACTTCATACCTGAAAACGGTTACTTAAAATAGATTTTCTTCCTTTGCTCACAGTTTTATTGGTATGACTGGAAGTCACCTGCAACAAAAATTCAGGAGGCAAGTGTCAGAAAACTGAAACAAGGTGGGACATTTTGCCAGATATCCTACATGATAGTTTTGCTGTGTAAAAGTCCTTTTGACAGTCTTTTTGAATAGTACTACCTAGAATGAAGTCACCAAAGAATCATGGAATGGCTTGGAGTGGGAAGTAACTTAAAAATCATCTAGTTTCAATCCTCCTGCACATGGCAGGAGCAACTCCCACCAGATCAGGACCTGGGTCACAAGAATGGGAATATTATATGATACCACTAAACTTTTTTAGTGGTCCTTCAAAACATTTTGCCTCTTTCACTTAATATTGATGTACTGCTCCTACAAATGCTTTTCTAACTGAAAGTGCTATCCAAATGTTAATTATTCTTCTTCCCTGACTTTGGAAAGCAGACTTTCCTCAAACAGTCCATTGGGGAGTGTTTATTGTCTGTGAATGTGCCTTACAATCCTGGACCACTCATAGTAGAAAAATGAAATCAGGTCTCAGTCCAATTCATTCTTCTCAATTTCTTTTTTCCCTGTGAAGTAGATGAATGATAAATATAATAGCTGGGCCACCTGTCTTAGCTGATCTATACCTCTTCCTTCTCTAGTCAGGTTAGGTTAGAACTATGCTGGCATGCAGTGAACTTTACTTTGATTTTTTATCTGTGGCTTCCATAACTCCTTTGTTTTGCAGTATGACATTATACAGCCTCTCAACATGCAGCAATCGGTGGTTTCAGGGAGTTGGATCCACAGGGTGCTTCTGTGGGTCATAAGAATGGCTGTGGATCCATCTCCTGAAGAGAATGTATCCCATGAAGGGATCTTCCCTCTCTGAGTTAACACTGCCCAGTTCAATGTCTGTGAACGTCTAACTCTTCAGTTATCAAAACCAGAACATGTTGCAAAATGCATAAGCAAAGTGGCTTATTGAAAGATGTTGAAAAACTCTGGTCATACATTCTTCTTGTCAAATTCAACCCAACTTTGCCATTGGTTGCAGATCTCTCTAAATTGTGTGGATGACCACAGTTGTATTAACCTTATAACCACATTTTAGTTTAGCCCTCCCCTCCCAATATCTCCCCTCCAGTGATGGACAGAGGTACTCCAGTCACCAGAGCAGTTTGTAGCTCTCCACTCTGACATACACTACTCAGCAGACTCTATCCCTAAGCATTATGTTTCAGTGAAAATATTTTCCTGTGAGCTTTCCATCTTGTTAGTAGAAGATGATTTCAGGAAAGGATTTGGAGACTGCCTTATGGTGAACTTTCAAATAAAAATTGGTCTGTCCTATGAATGAATATGTGACTTGAAATGCTGATGCTCAGGTTGTACTTTCAACTTTAGTTGTTATACCATCTGCTTTAAGAGGCCTAGCATTGAGGTGTCAGAGATATTTCTTTGCTTTACTTTTCTCTTCCAGGACATTAAAGGGCACTTTCAAGTTAAACTCATCACGAGACTATGTGAAAATGAGAGTGTCTGATGTCTGTTGTAGGTGAGTTGACCAAAGAGATTGTGAGGCTTCAAATTTATCTTTTTGTTCTGAAAGAGCAGAAGTCAGATCTGGCAATTAGAGTGAATTATGGTTCCGTTCCCAAACCGTCTTTTCAACAGATACACAAAACCCCCCTATGTTTATGTTTGCCACTGCTGTTTGGTGGGGACGAATGTTTCTTTAGTCTTTGTTTGCTTATGGGAAGCTTAAGGCTTATGCAAAGATTGGCACCTAAGTATAAAATAGTTTTCTGCACAGCAATAGCTCAAGGTTTTGAAGAGAGGTCAGCTTTTAGGCTTTACTTTAATTGTTGCTCTTGTAATCCCGAGATGCTGAATGTTTTTTTTAATGCAGACATGGGCTGAGTAGACAAAACTTATAAAACCCCCAGCTAAGCACAGTGCTAAGCTTCTGAATGTTTTCACAAGGCACCTCAGGGAATGTGGAGTTACAGTAGCTTTTAGCCACTTCATTTTGTGAAAATTTGGTATTGTAAAACCCTTCTGCTATTGAGGCTGAGGAACTCAATGTTGGGAATTAGTGTGACAATGGAGCAGGGTTACTCTTGGGATCCTAAAAAGCAGTATCTGTTCTAAGGGAAACTCACAGCAGAGTTCCTTGAACTACAGAGAGGAATGCAGGTTTGAAATGTTGGCTCTGAAGGCAACAAAAGCAATTAGATGAAGGCTCTAGTTAATGTTAAAACTTCGGGAATTGGTTTCTTGTTTTCCAACCTGCTTTTCTTTCTGAAACAAGTGCCAGTGATACAGAGTCCTTCCTTCTCTTCTATTGGGTTATTGTCTCTGTTGGAAATGTAGAACTTTGTTTAAAGCCTTACTGAATCTGCACCTTCACCCTTTCAAAGAAATACTGACAAAATCATAACAATACATTCATTAAAATGCAATTGTCAGCATACAGTTGGCTTGTTAAAAGGGGATCTTTAGCAGCCATCTCAACACTTACCTCCTCCCTCTCTCTGTGGACCCAAATTTCTTCAGTAGTGGCTGAATTCAGCTGAAAAGCTGGTTACCAGCTTGATTCCATTTTCCATTAACATTACTCAGTATTTTGCTGCAGATCTCAGCATGGAGCAATCTGCACACTCCAGTGCTCCATTACAGCATTGAATCAAACCAATTTGTTTATTTTTTTTCTAGTAAACTTTATTCCTGATTGATAACATGACCTTTACTCTGAAATTCTGGCCATCATTCTTGAGGGCTAGACGTTCACTGTCATAATTTAGTTGTTTATTTTTTGCTTTCTGAAGAAAAAACAAATACCCACATTTTTAGCAACAGCTTTAAGTATGAGGTCCTTATCTGGTGTTTGACTACAGGAGAGTGTCATGGAAAGCTGACCATTATATCTGTTCTTCATTTTCAACTTCTCTGCATTTTGGGAGTGAGATCGTGGTCTTGTCTGACTGATGAGAATAAAAAAGTTTCTCAGCTCCCTGGTCTGAGGTTTGGGTTTGGTCCTGATCTCAGCTATGGAAATCAAGGATCAAATATCTCAGGAGAAGGCCTCTGCCTTTATTCTCTGGCCAAGGCTGCTGTCAAGAGATGTAAAAATTAAACTGAGTTCTTTCTTCAAGACAGTAACTTCTGTCTGCAAATGAACCTTTTAGACCATGAGCCACAGATTATTGTTATATGGTCTAACCCTGAACTGGCTGAACTCTTTCTCTCTTTAACTCCTGATATTTTATTCTGCTCCTAAGGGTGAACTGTCTTAAATAAGGCAATAATATGGGTTTGGAAAGGAGTGGGATACAAGTGAATAAACCCACTTTTCTGTGCTGTGCTCTATGTGTTGTCCTGAGTGGTCTTATGGGCGAGTTTCCAGCAAAAATAACGCACTAAACACCAGGTTATTACCTCAAAATGGGCAAAAATCTGCTGATTTCCCTGGGTGTTTGGCTGCTTGACTTAGGCACTTACCAAGGGCTCAGCTTGTAGGAAATAGGGCTCCTCCTGGATGCACACCCACAGCTTGGGTCATCCAGTAACCTTCTAACCTTTGAGGCTTTGTGCTCTTAAACCATCATATGACTTTTGGTACAACTCAGGCAGGTATTTTCATGCCTGTATTGTCTTGCTCCTTCCAGGAAATGAAGACATGTAGTTCCTGGCTATGGCACAGCCTCCATGAGCTCTCCAGGTGAACTCAAATATCTTTGCAAATGTACAGATCCTCTGAAAATCTCACTACAACCTCAGGAACACAGTCAGCATTTCAATTGTATTTGCTATCCTACTATTCAAACTAGTAGAAAATTAACAGATATGAACTTAGGGAAGGGTATCTAGATCAGGTTTATATTAGAAATTGCATTTCTCAGACTGCCTAGAAGTAGCTCATCAGAGGGTTATGAATAATCTATGACACTTTTTACTGTTGGAGAGCCAGTGATAGCTGAATTAATCCACTCATATTTCTATATATACATAAAAAGCCTTAGCTTCTTTTCAGCCTTTATTCTGGCTGCAGTGTAGCTGGTATTTGAGTAAAGTCAGTGATTTTTCTTCCTGTCTACTTTAGAAAACAATACTCGTAGGCTCTTTCTTTGACTTAAACACATTCATTCTTCCTAAAGCTTTTAAAAGAAGCAGAGCTTTCAAGATCAAAGATGTTAATACAACACCTGTACTAACATTATATTCAGTCATTATTGACCATTCTTTGTGATATTGTTTTATGCAGGTGCCTTTTCAGTGTGCTCTTTAGAATGTGAGGGAATACAAAAAATAAGCATCTGTGTATCTTTTTATCACACTTTAAAAAGCAGAGTTTTTTGACGAATGGTGGGGGGAAAAGCACATAAATATAATCACTTCACTCCTCTGTTCCCAGCGATCTGGGGTTGTGGAGAATCTTCAGATGGTTGCTCCCATGATCATGAAATCACTATGTATTCTGTAGAATTCATGGATATGAGCCAGGAATGAATATTTACAGGTGGTGGCAAAGCGTGTCACTTGATAATAATTTTTTATTACCTCTTTTTAAAGAGTGGAAATTGTCTTGCTGGGGAGCAGAAATAAATCCACATGTCTTAGATTACCTATCAAACTCAGCCTGGAGAATGTCTGGTGAGTACTTACAGGGAGCAAGTGAGGGAGAACTTGTAGGCTTTAACTTATTCTTAAAAAGTACTTTGCAAACACTTACAAGTATCATTCCAGAAAATAGAATGATACTAGAAAATAGAAGTGAGTTCTCCAGTGATCAGAAAACAAATTAAAGGGAAAATGGGGAGGGATAACATACAGTAATTGTTCCACACAGACAGGAATCAAACTATAGCTATTGGCAGCTATGTTACATTTAGAGACCTCTTGTCCTGCCCTATTTCTGTTTTAACACTTATCAGATATGAACTGGGCATATTTAAAGACTCAAGAATAGAAATAGGTACACACATTAAAAAATGTATGTACTGAAGTAAAGGATAGCTGAACTCTATGACAATTACATACTTTCAGATCAAAACTTAAAGAACATTTTCTAGTGCAAATGAATCTGCATTTATTTGTTCCTCAAAAAGGAAATCTTTATTTCCTTTCAGGACAGGATGTAAAGGTGGCTTTTATGACTTTAATCTGAAGCATTTGATTGTAGAGCAATGTCTTTGAGTTTGACTGGTAAATCTGTGTTTTCTCCTTTTACAATAATGCTAAAGAAAAGGGAGATAACAGAGTCCCAGAATGAGAGCCCATATATTTGAGACCTGAATATTCATAACCATGTGCTTGAAGGTGAACAGACTGCAGACCAGTTAGGGAAAACACTGATCAGAAACATTTGTGATGCAGCTTCCTTCTTGCTGATAGGCTCAGGAACAGGTAATTTACAAACTGATATAAATGGATAAATGGAATATATTTCAGCTTTTGTAAAATATGTTTACATTTTATTATTTTTCTTTTTCTTTTTCTTTCTTTCTTATCTTTCTTTTGTCTGCTTGCAGTGTGGCCCTGTGTGAAGTTGTGATGTTTCATGGCAGCTCTGTGTTAGCAGTAGCTGAAGTCCCTAAGAAATCAGCATAAGTGAAACCTGGTGCAGTCCCTGAAGTCAGTGATAACAGCCCTGGGGAACACAAGGAGATGGGAGTGGTGCTCCCACAGCATCAAACCTGGGGTTCTACTCCCACGCTGAGCACCTGAAAAACTCAGATGTTAGAGCTGCATGAATTCTTCCAAAAGAGGGCAGAAGCAGCATTTACTGAGTCCCCTTGACGAATCTGTGCCTTTCACCCAACTGCAGTCCTCTGTCTCCCAGTGTCTCAGCATATAAACCCCTGGCTCTGCAAAACAAACAGTAAGAACCAGCCAGGAATCCCCACAAACATTGCAACATATACAAAGCACTGTGGATTTTAGAATGTATCAAAATCTTAAATGCTCTCTCCCTGGCAGCAAACCCCAGTAGGGAAAGTACAGACTGCAAAATGGGTGGCATTTTGCAAGGGTTATTTTCAGCCCCTAATATTCATAGTTTTTCATTATGTTTTCAGTTTGAGTGTTTAAAAAGACTTTAATAAGAAGTCTGAGGAAGTGTGTGAGCTGGTGCATAGTGCTTAGATAAAAGAAAGACAGAGGAATAAAGCAGTGGTGGACAAAAAAGTAGGATGTTATGGACCCACATGTAACCAATGTAAAATTTTTGGACATTCCACGCTCAAGATCAGACCCAATGTGTCACCTTGGCCCAAGGCAGTAAATTCATTAAATAAAAGGCTGAGAAGGACCACAAGAGGTAATTTAGTCCAGCTCCCTGCCCTAAGGCAGGATCACGTCTACCTGCGTCATTCCTGACAGATGTTTGTCCAACCTACTCTAAAAAACCTGCACATGGCCATGTCTGCCAGGTACCCAGGCAGACTTTCTTGCATGTTTGGCAATGCTTGGGTAGCCTGTCAAACCAACAAAGTCTCATTGAATTGACAGTTGAAGACAGTAAGAAAAAGAAATTTTTATATATTTATATGTGTGTGTTTGTGTGTGTCTGTCTGTCTGTCTTTACTACTACTGCTACAAGAGAAATTATATTTGATTTTACATTACTGTCTCACTGGGAAATATTTAATTCGAGTCATTTGGATTCTTTGTAATGGACTGTCTAGGTAAAACATACATTGCAGGATCTGCAAGCCATCAAAACTGGGCTGTGGCAAGAAAATATAGACATCAAAGTACATGTGTATGGAAGAATTTTGTAGGCAATATTAAAAATTTTCAGCCCAGTTTAGAAGACACTGCTGGTATCTACATCCACATTTTTGGGATTGTCTTCTTGCAGTTGAGATATTGAGAGAGCAGCACACCATGTTTCACAAAAACATGTCTGTTAAATAAACATAAGCTTCCAAGATACAGATCCAAATATCTTTTCAAAGTGTTTCACCCAAAATATGTAAGAGCAGTTAGGCTGCTCACCTTTCATGGTGTTTTCTTTTTTATTAAAAGAAAAAGACATTTTCTTTTTTTTTTTTTTTTAGATTTTGTGGGTGTCCCATTCCAAAATACCAGTTGCCCACAGCAGGACTTTAGTAAATGCTTCTGGATTAATTTCAGGAAAAAAGAGAATGGCAAAGAAATGCTGCCTTCCCATTCAGGAATTACCTGGTGTGTGATAGTGGCTGTGAATGGTCAATGGATGGATCAATGGACAAATGAAAAAATATTTATGGTCAAGTCTGGTTGTGTGGTTCCTTCATTTTTGGCAGTCCAATGTGGTTGTGAGCCTTGCTCCAGAGCATGGCTCTTGGTAAAAGGGGTGTGAGAATCAGAGTTTCTTCATGCATCCATGGAAGAAGTGAAGGGAGAGATATGGCTTGTAGCTGTGAAGAAAGATGACAGAAAACAAAAAGGCATAGAAAAAAAGGAAGATGGAATTAGATATATGAATCCCTAAGAAAACCTTCACTGTCCAGGCTCATGTTAATATTGCATCCTATTAATACCTTTTCAACATTCAGAAAGTTACTCTTCTGGAAACAACCAGCTGCTGTTTTGTTCTGAATTCCAACCTTTTCATCCTGTATCCTTGCATTCCTACTGTACATTTAATCTTATATGTATATGTGACAGGTTTGAAAGAAAATAGGTCAACAGTACTTAGGATAAGTAGTACTTTAATCAATTTTAACATAACTTCTGATGGATAGTGACTGAGGATAACATACTGCCTTCACTAATTCCATTTAAAGTAGCAGGGACATAAAAAAATCATATTGTTTATATTGCTTGGGGAACACAAATTATCTTTTTTATATTCCCATAGAAGCCATAATATTCAACAGGATACTGTGAAGGACATACAATAATTTTACTATCTACTATGAGTGTTATTGATATACAATGTACATGTAAATTCACCCTCTTTCAGTTCTGTTTGGAGGGATCATTAATATGTAATGATCTGATGATACAGTTGACCTTAATGATAACTTGTAACTAAACTTTTACTCATTTTATCCTTAATAGATTCTTACTTAAAAGAGATATCTGCTCATCTATCTTGATCTGCTCATCAAAAGGTGCCCATATGTGGTTGTTGAGGGCAATGCATGCAAAGTGCAGTTATTGGAGACTCAATGTTTAAAAATTTAAAATTAGTATCATTACACTGTTTGAAAAACAGTGAAAATGCACATTAAAAAATGCATTTTTGCAAAATGCAAAAAGAAAATGCACATTACTTTTTGATTCAGATCATCCCAAGAAAGGCACAAGCAGTAAAAATGACCTGGATTTTTGGGCAGAAGTATCAACATTCCCTATGAGGATATTAGAACCAAATCTCCAGCAGATATCTCTCAGAGTAGCTCCACTGATATCTACAGAACTATGTCATTTTACGTAGGCTTGAATCAGAGAATCAGGGAGTGGTTTGGGTTGGAAGGGTCCTTAAAGACAACGTAGTTCCAATCCCTCTGCCATGGACAGGGATGCCACCCCTAGACCAGACTGCTCAGGGCCCCACCCAGCCTGGCCTTGAACACTTCCAGGGATGAGGCATCCACAACTTTTCTGGGTCACCTGTTGAAGGACTGACACGAAGGAAATGATGTCTTGACTATATATTTGGTCTTTGGACCTTTCTTGGAAGAGTGAAACTAGTGGAAAAAGTAAGTCTCATTTTCAAGATAATAGAAGAATATGAATAGTACCAAGCAATCAACAGAAAATGATGGACATGCAGATGCCAGAAGAAAAGCACAAGTACAGTTCTGGGAGTCCACAGAAGCAGAGGAAGGTCAAGTTAGAGTACAGATGAACTTATAGTTCTCTGCATGATGTAAAACAATTCACAATCTTGTCCTTAAGTAGGACAGTCTTCTAATACTTGGACAAATCTATAGTGGCTAACAAAATGTATGAGATCTTACCTATTGATCCAAAGGTAGTGTACCAGCTAATTCTTAAAAGAAGAGATAAACAGGAAACCTGACTCAAGCAGTGATCTCAAATTATAGTGGAGAAAACAAAGACCTTTGGGAAAGGGAGTTAGAGAGAGCTGCTGTGAGATGTGGTAGGGGAAGGTCTCCTTTCCCTAACACTTTTCTTAAAATTCATTCCAGCCACTTCTCCCAGGGATGCTTGAAGGGCTTTCCTTGCCCTCTTTTGTTGTGCCCTCAGAGGGATGCATGATTTGAGTGTCCCTCAGGCCACTCTGTCAGCAGCTCTAGCAGACAGCTGTTGGATTTTCCTTGTCTATCCCAGAAGCCACCCAAAGATATTCTGAATTGTCAGTTCAGTGTGGGATAGGAGGCAAGAGGAAGGTGAACTAGTACATGCAACACAGGGGATGTAAATGCTTTCATAAAACCTACACCTTTATTTAATGGGCTCTTGAGTGAATCCCTTGATGTCATATCACCATAAAGCTGCCTTCATCCATTTCAGTCATGCTGGAGCAGACCTGCTTCCCGCTAGGATTGGGATGCTTTAGGAAAGCAGGTAATCCCAGAGTTTCTATTGCACCTATTTACCCCTCCTGGAGCAGTAGAGTCCCACTGGGCCAAATGCAGCTGCAGAGACTTGCAGGACCCAGAGGTGGAGCAGGCAAGTGATGAGCAGGGCATGGGGGAACTGGGGTTTGCAGATGGTGGCAGAGGTGGCACTCCAGGGGAAACTGCTCACTTTCTTCCATTTCTTTCATTGTAAACACAGATTTGGCCTAGACCAATCTTTCTGATCTGACAAACACTTTCCAAAATCATAGAAAGAGATGTTCTTTGCTGTGATGTAGTCACAGTTCTCAGCACTGCTCAAGTGTGCTCTGCAGGCAGAGGTGTGTGGGACAGGACTCAGCACAGAGGCACAACACTGGCACAGCACTGGAGGCCCACTCTGTCTCTGCACAAACCATTTAGGATAACAACTTCAGTGCCAAATCCTCGGGCAGCAACAAAAGAGGCTTTTGCCATTCATTCACAGGCATAAGGAGGGGAGGAAAACAGACTTTTCCCTCCAGCCCCCTAAGTAACTTCTGAAGATTCAGGTAATATAATGCTCTAATGAGATATTTTTAAAGAAATTGTGGGTTTTAAAAATAAAATAATCATTTCATTTGTGGGTGAGAATGGCTGCTGCAGGATGGAACTTCTGTGACATTTTGTTGTGATACTTTTCTCACTCTCTGTTCCAAACAAGATACATGGTACAGTGAGGCAATATATTCTATGCAGGCTTTCAAAACTCTTCACCCAGCTTTCTTTCAGCTGATTTTTACAATATTTAGCAATGATATTTGTGTTCCCCCTTGTGCATAAGAATGATGTCACACTTTTCAAATTAAAAGGTGGAACTTTATGAGGCAGAGGTTGAATCCTGATGTCTTAAAACAAAAGAGAATAATTCTGTAAAACTCACCTAATAGTTTAAAATTTGTGATCAGGGTCTGTTTCACAGAGCTCTTTAAATACCCATAAATAGTGAAAAAACGAGTGGAAGTGTCCTACTGTAATTTCTGGCTTGTGTTCCTGTTAATAGATAGCTCTGCACAGCAACCTTCCAGAAGCAAAGTCTTTTTCTGAGCTTGACAATCTTTCACTGACTCAGTGCAATGGCTCATGTGCTCACAGTCAGACAGGTGCTTAAGCACTTCACTTAATCAGTGCCTCGGGCAACGAGGATGAAGAGAAATCTACTGCCCCAGAGGGACCAGTCTGTTTTCTATGACAAAGGCAGAAAATTTCTAGACTGATGAGAAAAAAAAAACAATGCAACAACATAAATCCTGACATGTAGGGATCGCTATAATCAGGATATCTTCAGAAACTTTCCCTCTTTTGGCCTAGAAATGGCTACAAAAGGGTTATGGAAGGGTCTTTCCCATGCTGGCACTAGGGATGGACTACATGGGATGTCCATCCAGGTGCTGAGTTTGCACAGGACATTTCTGATGGGAATTCAGCAGCCTCATGCCGTGTCCAGGAGAAGCTGTGTTTCCTGCCCTCCTTCCCTTAGCTGGACTTGGAACTTTAAACTATTAGTCAGTTTATAAAATATGGAGCTCTCATCATTGGGCTTCTCATTTCCCTTTGTCAGGAGGGGACTGGCCTTTGACTTTACCTCTCTTTGGAGCTTCCTTGCAAGAGCATAAGTGGATTTGGATGCATACCATCAATGGCTTATCTGAGGTGTGGTCCAGAGACAGCTCTAGGAGGAGTCTGTACAGAGTGGGGTCCTAGATGAGGTTCCTGCCCAGCTCTGATGCTTTTCTTCACAGCACCACCCATATCTGCTGTTCTAGAGTGTTTCCAGCAGCCAGAAAATTGCTGATTTGTTTTTCATCCGAAGCAGGATTTATCACTAAATTCAGCCTGACAGAACCTCACACATCAGTAATTCCCTGTGTATTACTAGCCAGTTCAAGACCATGTTGGGTGTTTTGTTACCAAACTGTACAGCCATTTCATCATGTTTTCCACGTGAGGATAGTGATGAGTGTGCATGATGGTCTGGAAATTGTAAAGCTCTGAGAAACATATAGGCATTACTGATGCACAGGTAAGATGTATGGACAGCTAAAAGCTACTTTGTTATCAAGATGTCCCTTTTAAAATGTTTTTGCTAGATTTAGGCTAGCCCCATCTAGAAATCTCCTGTTAAAAATAACATTGCAGAAATTAATGAATGTTTATCTTATTGACTTGCAGTGACAACTCTCTTAGAACTCAACTAATGTAGTTAATAAGAAGGTGATGAATTAACCCATTTTAATTCAGTGGTGTTATCTCAAAGATAACTTTGACTCCATTGTCTTTTATCCATTTGACCCATCAGAATTTTTTTTCATTGTCAGTGACCCATGTCTTTACAGCATGTGTTTTTAAAATAAAATGAGGGAAAACTTTGGGATACTGTTTTATACACAACTATTTCTTTAGAAATAGTTCTTCGCCTTCTGAAAAGACCTCATTTATAAACTATTCAAAGTAACAGTCGGAAATATATGAATTTATGATTTTGTATTTTACTAACTTATGAAACGAAGTTTTTTGGTGTAAATGGTAGTTTTGGCACAGTGCAGTGATACTGTATGTGTCCCACCACCCACCACCCCATCCTCACCCCCTTGCTGGTCTCCAGACTTTGAGGCTGTTTTAGTTTAAGGTAAGCTAAGAACCTTTTTCCATTGATCTTTTTATTCCACATCCACAAAAGAAAATGCTAAGACGTTGCTACTGATTTTTTCCCCCCAATATGCGGTCATTATAAGCAAAAAAGAAGCTCACACTTCTACTTTTTAATTGGGCATTTAGCAGGACAATGTTTGAAAGCAATTAATGGGAAAAACATTTTTGTCCTGTTTTATCAATTGGTCTCCAAGAAAAATGCTGTCCAAAGTAACTATTATGTGCAAGCCAGGAAACTGTTGTCCTTTTCAGTTTTTCCCATGTCACAATTTATTCATTTAATTCAGTTCCTCAAAATTACTGCAGTGCCAATTATCTCTCTCTGTGTAGAAAATGAGTTTGGCCTACTTCAGCTCCCTTCATTTTATGCCTGTTTTGGACTATTCTTCAATGAGTGAGTAATGTGAAAAAAGGGAGGATCTTCAAAAATATGTGAAGTGTCTAGAGTGGCTTTTTGGTACCTGTGAAGAGGCCCCTTGAAGAAGCTTAAAGGACAATAGAATATTGCGGCTAGCAGTGGTTTATTTTGTCCACATGACTCATTTCACACGCACCCAGGCAACTGATGAATGGAGGATTAACACAAGTTTTCACCTTATTGAAATGAGTGATTCAAAGCAAACAAATAGGACTAACTAGTTTGGAATATGAAATTAAAGTTTCTCTGAGTCCTTTTGTTATGCATCACTTTCAAACTTAATTAGAAATATGATGGCTTTGGAATTACTTTTAACCAACTTCGTTAAATAACAGTAGTTTGGTGTTTGTTATTGTCACACAGTCCACTTGTCTGAAATCTAAAGACTCCCAGGGACTGTTCAAATGCATTATCAAAAAGTTTTAAAACAAAATTAAAAAAATACCACATATATACACATATATTCTCTCTTTGGGGGGACATGTTTATAGACACACAACAAAAGAGCATTAGATGAATTTTTTATGGTTAGTTGCCATATAAATATTTATGGATGGGTAGGTGGCACTATAGAAAAAGTGCTTTAGATGCTATATTCATGGTAACTTACACAACCCATTGAAGTCCTTCAGCTTTGTAATTACATTTGAACCAGGATGGGGTTACCCATGCACACCATTCAACCCTACGTGACTTTATATGGTTGCTAAGTTGCAACACCCTGCAGTCACACAAGTCATAAGCTCCCAGTTTACAACTTCCCCTTGAGGAAAGATAATTTAGCAACTTTACATGGTGTAGTCAATGTCCAGGGCACGCTTGTGCTCTCAAACCAGATCGTCTCCCTTCTATTTCTTCTAAGGATGCAACAAATTGATACTAACACCCTTTCTGTGGAGCAGCTAGGCAAACACACCTTGCTGGCTATGCAGTCAGTGGGTTATGTGCCCTTTTTCCTGTCTTTTTTTTTTTTTTAATAATGCTCTTCAGTGCCTCTGTAATGTGGAAATTCCCTGCAGCTGAGCTGGCTTCTGTGGAACAGCTCCATTAAACCCTGCACACAGTTACACAAAAGCTTCAGGATGCAGTTGAATCACAAATTTTGTCATTATTCTCTAAGGTTATGAGCATGACACTCTAAGGAACTTCTGCAGAAGTGTACTGAATTAAATGCAAGAATTCTGGTTTAGTGAGTGGCAGTACAGGGGGAAAAAGAGTTCATTGCACCATCTAATGGGTATCTAATTATTTTTGAAGGTTGTACAAGTACAAGGGAGAGAGGGACCAGAAGCCTAAGTTTTTTCTATTTCCAACACAATCAGAAACACTATGGGATAGCTGTAGTGGAATCCACTTTTGTCATGGCACTGCTATTCTTGGATGCAGAGGGATGGCAAGGATGTGATTCAGCATGGAGAGATACTGTGATCATGGGGAGACCAAAATAAGCTGGGATGTGGGATGACCTTTTAGCATTTCCACTGGAAATAGCAAACATTGGGCATATTCTGATTTGCATCCAAAGTTTTGTTGCTGGCTTTTGAGAGGCGTTTTGGTTTGGGTTGGCATCTGCTCGTTGCTCAACAAGACAGGCAGAAGCTTTGACAAATTGAGCTGCCAAAGTTTAATGAGTGTCCATTGAACATATTCAGTCTTTAATTTTTCCTTGTCCAGAGTCTTTTACAGTCATTGATTAGAACATTTTCACAAATGTACAAGACTTTCCCATGAATCAATCTTTTTTGACAATTTTAAAAGCTTCAATAGAGGCATGGAAAAGTGAAATCTTCTCAGAAAAATGCTCACAGATATTTTCTTTTCAAAGGAAAAAAAAAAATTTATACACTTTTCTTTTCTCAATCTTAAAAAGCAATGACATTTTTGTTGTTGCTGTTCAGACTGATTTCAATGTGAGTCAGGCTTTTGATGGGGAAAACCTTTTCACATCTCTCATTGTACTGAGTGACCGAGTTTGGGTTCTGTGCAGAAGCATAGAAAATGTTTAGCAAATATAACTAAAGTTTCCCAACAAGTAGAATTCTACATTTCTGGGCAATTTCAACACTTTCAATTTTGCTTTTGTTAAAAGGTTTTAAAATTTGTTTTTGTTTGGAGCCCCATATACATATTTGAAATATTTAATGGAGAATAATTCTATAAACTTTCTTCAGTTGAAAGAATGAAATTTTTGACTATGTAGAAGAGATTAGCCCATTTAAAATGTGATAACTCTATATACATTGCACTGCATGGTATTTCAAGATAATGCGAAAGCAAGATAAGAATCAAAACAATTTTTCTGTCATCAAGACAAAAATATCAGATTAGTCATTGTGAAACTTTTCAGAGTTATTGCCCACACCATTTATCTATCCCAAGAAAAATGTAGTTCCTTCAGAGAAAATTTTATATTTTGATGAGGGATTTCATCTAATTCATAAATAAATGGTTGGATATCTTGTTGAATCCATAAAACCCAGTGAATATTTCAGTCTTCCACAGAGAGTTTTCCAAAAGAGTGGATAAAGAAAATCCTGCCCTAGAATGCCTTCTGCCTCAGAGGATAAATGGAAATGGAGTATTCAAATGGAAGTGAAGGTAGAAATAACTGAAAGTAGAGAAAGATGTTGGACCACAGCCTACACTGAAACCAAGATGGTCTCAGTGTGAAGGAAACAACATTGTCAGGCTTTGGTGGGTGAATCCTAAACACTTCTGTGCTGTAACAATATCTCATCCAGTCAAGATTTTGATATGTAAAGTCAGTGGTTTTGTTTTTAATAAAATCTTGGACTGGAAAAGTTCTGTGAACCATTGGTCTTGCTCTTGAAATCATGACGGATGTGATAAAGGAAACACTACCTGCACTAGGAAGAAATGCTGTTACTGTTCAACAACAGAGACTTGTTTCTAACATGACAAATACAAGGAGAGCTTCCCATATTCATTATTATTTGCTGGAACTGCCCCACCTCAAGATGATCACATCACATGAATGCCATGTGATAAATGCACACCCACATCAGTGATATCCATGGGTGAGGAGTGCATCCTGTAAGCTCCCTTGTATTTTAACCCTGACAGCAAATATTCCTTCACTTCTCCCCACACATCACACTAGGTCTTTCTTTCATACCCATCCCATGCAATTCTGAAACCTAAGGATAATGGTTTTTTTATCCTTTTGTAGAGTGGAAAGCATATTTACTGTTACCTGACCAAGGGGAAAGGTAATTTTGTTGAAACACACAGAAATTTGTCCCATCCCCAGAACTTCTGACTCCCTCCCCAGGTGGGACACCTCTGCTGAGGGCAGTTCCAGTGTGAGCAGCCCAGCTGCACTCTGACAGGGCTTTGTGTCCAGACACAGCCTTTAGGCTCCAGGCTGAAACCACATTTTTGGGACAAGGCCAACTCATACTCTTGGCTGTGCTGCTTCTGTGCTTGACTAGGAGTGACCCAGGTGTGTTTTGTAAGAGAATAAAAACACAAGAGCATGGCAGCTTTCAAAGTCCATGAAATTGTGACAGGGACTATGACCTGAGAGACTATCCTGTGTTTTCTCCAGAACTGCCATTGATGGTATTCCATGTGGCTTCACAAGCCATTTCAAAAGTCAGTGATGTGGAACTTCCATCTTTCTTCACTTTGCAGACTGGCTTTTCTTTTTCCTTTTTTTCCCTCTGTCCTTTTGTTTTTAATTTTTCAGCTTTTGCAAGGAAAGAGAAAATCTCATGGTCAGAGGGATGGTGTTAAGTTTAAGAAGCAGCACTGCAATAGAAAACAGTTCAGAAACACTCATTAAAATAAAATTGGTGACCAAAATTGTAAGTGAAATTTTAAAAGATGAAATAGAAATTCCCCTTTTACCAGCTCAAGGGTTTATATTATTAATCCCAGCAACCAGAGCAGAATGAGCTCTGCACTCTATTCATTAACAGAAGAAAAGAGGATAAAAAAGAATGAAAAGGAAAAACGATATTATTTTCCACTAAACACACTGATGTGGAAGTCTTGTTAGAAAACTCATCTTTATAAATTCCTCTCCCTTATTCTATTAACTCCAAAATCCCAGGGAAGTCACCACCCAATCACACCCATCCTGCTTTGGAACCTTTCCCAAAAGCACGTATCAAAACCACTGTCCAGTCCAAGGAGTCACACCATGCCTGGTTTATGTTCTCCTGCCATGCCTCTGGATGTTGTCCCGAGTCCTGCTGCCCATGCAGAGCTGCTGGGATGCTGCTGTGAGCTGTGAACCAGCTGCTGCACGGCAGAGCAGCAGTGACAGCTCACCAGGAGGGACTTAACATGATTCTTTCTGTAATTTGTAAAGTGCTTTGGGGTTCCACTCCACGCAGCCTGCCCTCTGAATGTGTTATTGCCACATCTGAAAGGTGACACAGGAGCACTGCAGGGTGCTGGTATTCCTGATGCTTTTCAGGAAAGATGTCTGGGGATGCCTGGCGGTGTCTAAGGACTGAAACTGGGGGGAATGGGTCATTTGGGTGATGTGAGGGATGCCACATGTCCCACCGGGGTGAGGGTGGGGAAGGTTCACACGGGCTGTAGGGCTGCCTATGAATAAAACAAGGAGAGATTTGTTTGCTTGAGGGGAGAAAGGAGATAGCTGTGGATTATTGAAGGGAAGCCATGATTCATTCTGAATCTTCATGGATGCCATCTCTGGCTCTGCTGAGCAGCCCTGATTCACAATCATCTCCCCCTGCCACAGTCCCCGTCCCTCCCCCCAGTCCAAATTGGGAAGGGCTGAGAATTTGTCTCGCTCCAGCCCTCACCAGGGCCAGGAGTGTCAGCTGCTCTGTCTGATGGCTGATTATGCACCTATCCAGACACATGGAAACTCCACAGGGAAAAGCTCCCCAGTACACACACATTTGTAATCTCTTGTGAATAGAGTCCTAAGTGCCCATTAACTATTGCTCAATTACACGGGAACTCTGCAGAAGTAAATATGGCATGCACATGAATATCAATTAACGCCATTATGATCAGTGTGGTCGTGAGTCAGGAGGGAGATGTGCATAATCTTGACAGAATTATGAAGACACGCTTCATTTTACTTCTGTGGATTGGAATAGTATGTTAAGCTAATAAAAGCTTTTGCATTTTTAAAAATAGTTTAACAAGCCCAGAATAGATTTGAATCATATCCGCCTCAGACTTCAGTTGTTAAAGTCAGCTTTGAAGACCTTTCTTAACTAACAGAGGGAAAAACCTCTACTACTCAGCCTGTAATTTCTCAGTTTTCCTTGCCTCCTCGAATTGTCCAGCATTCACACGGCCCCATCCTACCTGGTAACCCACAGGTACCACTGAATATCCAACACTTGCCCCAAAAAGGGTTGACAGCTGTAAGACAAATGCAGAGCATTGGCAAACCATTTTAGCTGAAGTGGGGAATCTCATCCTGAATCCTCCCACCCACCTCCTCTTGGACCAGGGGTAAATCCCAGGTTGACGCCAGCACCTCCAAGGTAAGTGAAAGGGGTAAAAGAGCTGCACCATGAGACAATGAAGGCTTTATAAGGGATGTCTTTAGTGTCATGGATTTTTGCCTGGGGAAGAGAAGGACAAGCAATATACAAGGTTATCAGGTGCAGACTGATTTCAGAAGCATTTATGAGACTCCCTCATTTCCACCCTGATGGGAACTCCAGTGCATTGCTACAAACTTCCCACACAATTTTGTTTTGCTAAGCCAAGCTTTTCTAGCATCCTGTCCCAGGTGCTACTGAATTTTAGAAGCCAATTTTCTCATAGAGAACCACAAAGACTCCTCAAGACAAAATGTGGTGTCCTGTGTGTCGCCTCTCATACACAGCTGACCTAGAAGCCTGAAAACAATCTTGCCAACACACAGGTGCTTATTGCTTGAAATGCATTCATCCTGGCTTAAACACATGATAAAATTTCCATTACTTTGAAATCAACCACAGTGTCTCATGGGCTGAAGAGCCACACAGGCTGTGTCCTTGGGGGTGAACTGAAGGTGGGCAGTGAAGGCCAGGTACTGACCATCCACACTGTTGTTTGATGGCTGGGCACAGCTGAGGATCAGGAGCCCTTGCTGGTGGCTCTGGAGGAGTTTCTGTGGGGATGAGAGTCAGTCTCCAGTTTGCTTTATTTTCTGAGGTGTAGCCATAGCCCATATCTATAGTCACACCCTAGAGGAGCAGGGCAGGCATTAAAGCACTTTCCTGCTGTGGTCCATGCTGTTTAATTGCTAGCAATACCCTGGCACATTGCTGCCCCATGCCATCACCAGTATGATGCCCAGAGACAATGCAAGCAATCCCAGCCCTGGCCAGGAACCATTCCCTGTGGGCAGGATGGAAAAGAGGAATGTATCCATACAGCTACGAGCCACGCCTTGCCACTTCCCATCACAGCAAAGAACGGGCTCTGGTTCATTTTATGTACTAGGATGGATGTAGTTAAAGAGACTGAAATGGTTCTGCTACCTTTATTTAAATAGAAATTGTATTTCGTGGCAATTATCAGAACAGTCTAAATCTGTGGGATCAGGGTGATACCTGACCACTGGAGTCAGAGACTGGTTTCCAACAGTTTTAAAAAACAAACTTGTATAATTCTGAGGGTCTTCCTTAGAATTATTATTTAGAAAAATACTTAAACCCTTTAATATAATTATTTTAATATTTCTTTTTGAGGGAACAGCTGGAAGATTCTAGAGCTGTGGGTACATTTAGAATATCTAATGCATATGGTTGTATCTACAGGGAAAAAGAAAGCTATATAGTTCAGCAAATACAGTAAAAGAAAGGAAACATGAGTAAGTCAATATTATGAACCCTGAACAAATGTCAGCCAGCCAAAAGGATGAAAGTGTGGCTGTATGAGATAGAATACTGAGGAACAATGATTTCAGCCCAAACCTCAGTCAGTGTTTGCAGAAATTAATTTTTCTGTAAAAATTTCTAGAGTGGGACTCATCCATTGCTACTGACCATGAGGCAATGTGCTCTCTGTCCTTTGTGGGGCTGTATGCCACACACAGCAATGTGCCAAGTATGAAGTCTTCAGCACAGAATTTTCAGGATAAATATTAACCTAAGACATTACTCAGATTTCTTTGCTGGACTGGGGCCTCATTGTCTAAAAACCAAAACCTCTCGGTAGAAATTTTTGACGAACTTGCATGATCCTGTTCTGTAAGTGCCCAGTGGAAATACTGGTGTCTGTCATTAGTTGTCACCTCAGTCAGGGGTGAACCTGAGATACTGAGAACATCTTGTAAGGCAGTGCAGAGCCTTGGCTGTCTCTGAGTTTACCTGGATTTGGGGGTAAAACCATTCAAACCTTTACCTTCATTTACCTAGTCAATAAGGCATTCATGAGGTCCCCCTTGCAGGAATGGGTTAAATTTAATTAGTTAATATTGAAAAGCACTCTGAAGATGAAAAGTGCTCTGCTATGTAAGTGCTGACCATTAGCCATTATTAGGTCCTCTCTTGTTTTTCATACATTAGCCCAACTAAAAGGCAACTCAAAAACTTCATTATATGCAGGGCAATTTAAACCAGCAGATTTAAAGTACATTTAACAAGTCAGATTGGTAAATTTTTAATGGCCCATAGCAGGTTTGTGGCAAAAAGGGCAGAAAGTTAATTTCTGTCACTGCTTCTTTAAATTAATAGGATGTAATTTGTAGTGAGGGACAAAGTTTCCTAAGGAAATCATTGTGTTGGCAAGGCTGGTTAAATAAAACGTGCTACAGGACCAGGTAATAAATAAAACCCCTGCCTTTACAAGGCTTTGTCATTGTCTGGAAAGTGGAGAGAGAGAGAGACTAAAATAATTAAAGGTGCTTATTCTAGTGTAGTAGCTCAGTAAATGAAGTATGCTTGGATTTTCCCTTTGCAGGAGCTAAATCTGTGACCTTCTGTACCAGAGGAAAGAGTCCTTTGTGTTTTGAGCTCTAATAGCCTTACCATGGTTTCATTTCTACCAGGGTCCATGAAACACTTATATTTATTTTCATTACTTTCATTTTTCCTCTCACAATGAGGTGTTAGTTCAGACTTAAAGGAAAGTGTAGATTGCATTTGTTTTTTTTCCCTTGATGATCCCATGATCCCATCATGATGATACCTCTATGTCTTTGGTTTATCTCCTGTGTTCCCAAATGTTTCTTTTACCTTGTGGAATACTGTTAGAAGTCTCTGTACAAAAGCAAAAGCTGTGGTTGCTATAGCAATAACCAATCTGATGAAGCTGTGACCTAAATCATGACTGAGAAAAATAGTACCTTTTCTATATCACTGCAGTTACTGCCTCCTTGGATTATGCTACTGTTATGCAGGATTTATTACCTAAAGTGAACTCTTTGACTCCAGGACACAAGAAAAAGTAAAGTGATATTTCTGTAACTATAAAGTTAGGCAGGGATATGAACAACTTCTATCTGCTGAAATTTATAGGTGAAAAGGTGTTCTGCTCTTGGTAGCACACATGTAGCTAAACTTTCATGCAGCACAATCTATTTCTTGAAAATCTAGGGAGCTTTGACAGCTGGAAGATACTTAAATCAACATAATGTGCAGCTCAGATTTATTGAGCATTGCAGAACCAAGAACTTGATCAGCTTCCTGAAGTCTTTGCTAATGCCATGAGTGTAGTTACTGAGCAGGAAAGGAGGGCAACATTCTCTAGGAGCAGTTGTTCCTTGCTCACTGAAAATTTGGTGAGGGAATTGGTGCAGGCATCCAAAGACCTTTACCTAAAATACAAAATTGTTCCCTCTTATTTGACTGTGACCCTCAATGGCCCTTCACTTGTAGGAGATACAGAGGAGGTAATTTCTTCACCTCCTCTACTTTCACAACTGACAGGGTTTGTAACATGGAAATGAATATGAAGGATAGTATGCTGTGGGATTTGTCCTATTGACTTTCTGAAAATTAGGGTTTAAACCTGTGCTTATCATCTAGGTCCTCTCTACAGTCAATGGACGGCAGACACGTATATTTTTCCTCTCCTAAAACAGGCATATGGAATAGATTGGGCAAAAATTTAGAAGAGCATTTCTGTCTTTTTATGGACTACAGAGGGAGGAGCATGGACAGCTTGTTTAGAGCAAACATCTGAATTTTAGATGGCTGCAGTTACATGAGCTGAACTCCACTAAGCAGCAAATCAGAATGGATAACCATTGCTGTTAAAACAAGGTGGTGGGAGTGAAGTGGTCAGATTTTCAGCTTTAACAGCAGTTTGTTGCCCTGAGCTCTATCAGAATTGAGAATATGAAATGACTGAGCTGCAGCAAGGTGTGAGTAAAGGCAATATCAAAATTACTTGTACTGGCGAGGATGGGGAGTGGGAAGTCGGCAGAGTTAACTAAATTAGCTTCACTGGAACAGCAGAAGAAGGTTGGCAATTGTGACTGCATTTGCCTGACAAATAGCAAAGAGATACTTGTGGTATTACCCTTCCTGCCAGAAGCCCAGGAGAATAAACCCTGAGGATCAGGAGACAATCAAACGTGTTTGATGATGCTCTTCGAGAAATCAAAGTTGCTGTCTTTGCTGTCAGAGATTTGGACTGGAGATGCACAAACAGTGAAGAAGGCTGGCTGCTGAACTATTTGGAGAGATCTAAAATTATCATATCTTATGGCCACCTGGTCTCTTCAACATCTGCTGCATACTTGGCTCAGAGGCTGCCTGCTCTCTGAAATCACACCACACATGACATAATGTGTCAGAAGTAGTGTGACACAGCAGTGACATTTAAAGGGACACAAACAAGGCCATCAGCTCTTCTAAAATGCATGCTCTAGAGCTTTCACAGTTTCAGTTGGTTGCAAAATACAAATTAGACTGTTTGTGACCATTTTCAATTGTCTTGGGGTAGATAACCACAGAGAAGCCTTTTTTTCATGAGTGGTCACATAAAAACAAGAGTTACTTGTAGTGCAAGGACTTAGAAATACCTTTAATTTTGCAAAAGCTGTTTCACACCCTCAGCACTCATAGCTGATGGATGATGGTGCATTTATGAACTGGAAATTATGTGGCTATTGGCCAATATGCAATGTGATTAAATACTACAGTGCAGAGACTTAATATTTCACAGCTAAGGAAGCTGAGAACTGACTCTTGCTGGAAATAGCACCCACATACAGCCCTAGCTGAGAATGATAATCCAAGTGACAAAATAAAAAAGGTTGGGGGTGAAGCACAATTAGGTTGGACTGCAGGACTGATAATAACCATATCCTGGGCTGCATCACCAGCAGTGTGGGCAGCAGGGCAAGGGAGGAGTTCTGTCCCTCTGCTCCTCTCTGTCAGACCCCACCTGCAGTGCTGCATCCAGCTCTGGAGTCCCCAGCACAGGAAAGACATGGACCTGCTGGAGAAAATCCAAAGTATGGCCACCAAGATGATCAGAGGGATGGAGCACTCCTGCAAGGAAAGGTTAAAAGAACTGGGATTGTTCAGCCTGGAAAAAAGAAGGCTTTGGGGTGACCCAATTGTGGCCTTCCAGTGCCTGAAAATGGAGCCTGCAAGAAAGATGGAGAGAGACTCCTGACAGGGGCCTGGAGTGACAGGATGAGAGGGAATGGCTTCAGACTGAGAGGGGCGTTAGATTAGAGACTAGGAAGATTTTTCTCTACTGTGAAAATGGTGAAGCACTGGAACAGGTTGCCCAGGGAAGTTGTGGATACCCTTGGGAGTATGTTTTTGTTACAGCTGGATCTCTTTGACAAATTTGTGTGTTTCTGGGATGAAGGCTGTCCTGATTGTAAAACCCGCTCAATAACATTTTTGTAAACAGCTTCAGCTTCCATCTGAGACCTCATCTCAGTTAAATCAGCTAATGTGTAGCCATTTCAAACCATCAGCTGACCTTCCCTTTGCTTCCTCCATGTTACTTCTTTTTTTCTCCCTTGTGAAGACATTCTTTTAAAAGCATTTTGTAGTATTTTAAAGTATTAAATATTTGAAAAGTATTTAAAAGTATTCTAACCCCAAAGTCCATTTTGATGGCTTTTGGAGGGAGCCTGAGGTTATGAGTCCTCACACATTTCCTAATCCGCTGGCTTTATTCTATTGCATTCATATTCTCCCTTCCTAGAGCAGAGCAAACAGGTGCAGAGATTCACTTGGTCTTGTGTTCACCACCCCTTTTGGGAATTCTTAATAGTCAAATGTTCATATGCATGAATACAGAATGAGATGTCTTCCTCCAAGAGCAGGGACTTTCCATTTTTACCCACTATCTGTTAGAAACTGAATTTCCTCCACTGCTCAACCCCTTTCTTTATATTGTGGCTGCAATACGCCATTTCAGAAGTGTCGTCACCTTTATCTTTTTACATTCTGATGTAGTCTGTAATCAACACGAGCTTCAGCGACTCATTACTAGCTCTTGAAGTGATTCTTCAGACTCAGCAAGAACAACATCATCATCAGATTACAGCATCTGCTTCCTCCAATTTCAGCCCTGCCACCGTAGCCAACAACAATGACGCGCATTTGCATTTCAGTGCACACGGAGCTGGTGCTGAGCCCCCGAGCAGCCCCGACAGACTTTCTTCCTGCCCATCAACCACTGTGCCATGTCCTTTGTTGCATCTTTCTTTTCACTTGTGCCTGGTCACGTGCAGCACAATAAATTATATAAATCTCAGCAAAAGCCCCACAGATAATGAGAGCTGCATGTAGCATTCAGCTGCTTCTTTCTGTTCTACAGCACAGGTCTTTCTGCACTGTTTTCTCCCATGATTTTTTTCCCCCCAGCATTATTCTAAAAGCAGATTTTAATAATTTTCTGTGGTAAACTAGCCTCTGTTTTGCTCTTTCTGTGCTCAGTTTTGCTTTCATATTTTTTCAACCCCTTTCTCCAAACACTAAGCTCATTTTTTCTCCATGTGTTTGAATAGCAAGTGGAATTATTTGGTAACGTGCACATCCTCTCAGACTCCCCTTCTCTGAGCACAGAATGAGTTTAGTGTCTCTCATTAAGTCCCTTAGCCGCTGCCCTGTTTTTTCACAGAAGTTTGCAGATCTTATGGGAAATCTTGATACCAATCTAGCATAAGAGTGTTCTCTTCAGGTACACAAAGCAGGCAGGCATGAGAATATCTGAAGCATGCAGTAATGACTGTTTGAGTTAAGGACCTCTCTGTCTTCCTGAAAGAATAATTCAGATAAAAGACAAGAGGTTTGATGCTGAAATCATATTCTGATACACGAGGAGGCATAATCTGGCCTTTTTGTTTATTTGTTTGATAGTAACATGCACACTGATTTAATTTCCTTTATCTCTGCAGTACTAAACAGAAGAGAACCTTAATAAAAGAGTGAAGAGGGTTTACAAGCCTTGAATGCAGGGTCCAGCACAGAGCCTGAGAGTGGTGCCACTCTCATTCCAGCTTTGCTGTGCCTTGAAGGGGCAGCTGTTCCTCCTGCAGCTCACCTGAGATCCACAGGTGGTTATCCACATCCTCCTGCATCACACTCTCTGGCAGAGGCCTCTGGATTTAATGCTGTTAGCCAGAAGGGTTGCCTAGTCTTAAGCAAATGGGCTGAAATTCCCTCCTGTACGTGTATGGAGAGTCTAGGAAAAAAAAATCTGCACAGCTAACCCTAAAACATTTAAAGGCCAAGTTTGAGAGCCTCAGTGCTCCTTCAAGAATAGATTTATCCTCTGTGTGACTTCTGGGAGGGAGATGAAGCACTTCAGAGCTCAGCAAGTTAAAAACACAGGGCAACATGGAATATTGGTTCCTAATTTTGAGGTTCATAACCAAACAGGACAGAATTGTTATTATTTTTTGCAAACACAGCTTTAGTCTTGCCCCAAGGCTGCCAGTGGAATCACTGCAGGACTGAGTTCTAGCTAATGTCATTGAAAATTTCTTGTTGTAGATATCAAATCATCAGGTCCTGTGGCTTCTCATGTGGGGAACCCACCAGGAACACCAGGTGTCACTTCTCATGCAAAGCAGGTTGTTGATTTTTGACATTTTCAATTTTCTTTTTATTCTTTTCAAACCATTTAATTTCCTACTGAAACACTGAAAAATTCAAACCTCACTGAATATTTCTATTAGTTTACCTGTGCTTTGCCACTTTTGGTTCTTTTTTTTCCAGACGTTGCAACATTGACAACTTCCATTATTGTGAAATTCTGCCATAGCAGTTGAGGTCTTGTGAAACCAGGACACTAAATTAAAGCTAAATTTTTATGATTAGACAATGAATATTGTTTTTTTTCACTTCTTCACATGCCCAGACAAAATACAAGCAAAGTTAAGCCACCCTGCAGCTTGACTCCCAGAATAAAAAGGGAAAAAATTCAGAATACAAGTAGTAAGCTCTAGCTTTTTACCTTTCTTATCATGTTTATATTAAAGACTGACAGTGCTTCCAAGTGCAGCCCTGGTTCATTCCCAACAGTAAAGTATGCTAAAGGCATATTGGTACAAGTGTTAATAAAGTATTAATAAATCCTCACAACGTGGGAGTAGTATTGCAGGGAAGGCATTGATAGAGAGTGTGAGGTCACTCACAAGGGCTGGCTGGGATCCATGTGCTCACCTGTCATCTCTGGGTGACAGCTAAGAAATAGGCACCAAACTTGCACGTTTTTATCATACTTCTTGATATGAGCATCAATTAATTCTTCACACATTATTCCAAATATTCTCCTCGGGTAAACTTCACTTTATTTTGCAATATTTGTAAGAAGCTAACTTACTCATCTGAAAAACAAGCCTAAATAAATAAATAAATAAATAATTTAAAAACCGACAAATAACCTACATAAAAGCAGGGAGACAAAATAATACAGACAAAATAATACAGGCAGGTGAGTGAAGGAAGAAATTCTCATATGCAGCAACATGGAGAACAGAGTTTGATTATAAGGTGAGGAGACCTGAGGATTTTAGCCTTCACTTTATCTTCTTCTGATATTCTGTTGCTTTGGGACCCATGCCTGAATGCACGTCCAAAATGTCTCAAGCTTCCACTTGCTGTATTTGTCACCAAAAGAAATATAAAGAGCTTTTTGCAGTGTTTCTGGCCTGATTCAGGAAGTTCCTGGAGATTTGAGTGAGGTTTAGACAAGAAACCTGAAAGAAAATATGACTATAAATATCTCTTGTTCACCCATCTATCTAACAATACCTGGCTCATTAGAAAATGACCTTGGGGTTTGCTGCAAAGCTTTGCTCTTTTCTAGTCAGTCTCATGGGGTATGTTACCTTGCCAGGGCTAGAATCACTGTTCCTGGGGGATAAATCCCTGAAAAGCACTGCAGCCACACTCAGGACAGAAGAACACAATGTGAGCAAATTCAGAAAAAACCCAAACCCGTCCCCAACAGCACAAGGTGACAAAGGAAGGTGGGTTCTTTGTCTTGGGTTGATAGCAGCAAATCTTTGGTGATCTCTTGGTCCATGCTCAGGACCTTAGACTTTGTCTCTGGAACAAAGACTGAAAAAAATACTCTGACCTTGCTTTTCCAGGGTCTGCCTCTGGGCTGTGAATTGGGTTACACTGGCACAGGACTCAAAAGAAAAACAACCAACTTTTACATACACAGTTGCAACTGTAGAATGGAGTGTCACGAGAGGAAAGAACTTTCATGGTTTTAAAGCCAAATATAAAGTGTAAACCTGATGAATTAAAAATTCTGATTTAGGGCTTAACAAGAAATTTGTGGCTGTGATATCTTTATCAGCCCATATCAAAATTTCCAGTTTTGCCAGTTGAGGGTAATTTAATTTCTATCCATTGCTAGAGTTAAATATATTGACACAGAGTTGGGCAGAAAGTGTAAAAATTTAAATTTGTATATCACTACTCTCGACAGAGTTGCTGTTAAGGGCAGGGTGCATAGAAGGATGTAAAAGCAATTAAACACCAGGTTGTCAGTAGGCAGAGAATTAGAGAATTCTTCACATGACAGGGACAAGAAGAGGTGGTCATTAAGACACATGCTATTTATTTTAATATTATCCATGGTCTGTATTGTACTCAAATTATAAATAGGCTAAGTGTGAGTGACCCAGAACAGTTTGGCTTCTGTCCTAGCTGGATTTAATGGCAGTTCACACTGTCCTCCTTCCTACTCATTTTCTGCCTTCAGCACAGCACTGCCAACATCTGAGATTTCTTTCTCTCCTGAGGCTTGCATCAAATCTTTAGCTTCAATATTTAGCCTTAGCTCTTGGAGTAATGTGTGTTTCATGACATGGGAGGTTTCGGGGGTGTTTAAGTAGCACCTTGTTTTGCCAAAAAATCCTCCCAGCAGTATTTCATGCCAGTAGGTATAAATAGAATTGTACTGGTACAACTGTCCTGGGACAGTGACTCCATTACAAGATGGTGTTTGGGCTACTTTTTTAGAGGTGAGTTAAATTATAATTTGGCTAATCTAAATCCCAGTGTGAATGACCATCTGGAAGAAAGATTTACACTGATTTAACAATATATTTTTAAATTTACATGGTAGATTATGACAAAAAAAAAAAAAATCCCATGTAGGCAAGACCTACATTTTCATTCATTAGGCCTGTGGAGGAAACATGACTCAAGTGAATTGCAAAGGCTTAGATACCAGAAGGCAAATAAAAATAAACTCAGTTATTATCATGGTTTTTTTTTTTTCCAGTTTCATTATTTTTGTGCCAACCTCAAGGTTTTAGAGGTCTGAACTCTGAAACTGTGAACCCTCAGGGACAGCAGAAATATTGACTATAATTAGATAGTATAATCTCTGGGACAGGGACTGCCTACTCCTGTGTTTAGACAGAACTCAGCACCAGGGGCTGCTAAGCAGAAACAACTTTCTCATCCTAGCACAGTGTGAACAAATAATTAATATTAAAACAACAAACCCATCCCTCTTCCACATGCACATCAGCTACATGCCCATAATCCCTGCCCATACTCCCTATCCAGACAAAAGTACATCCTCCCACAGTTCAGTTCTGTTTTGACAGAAGACTTTACCTCGGCTTTTTTATGACTCTGTGTCACCCTGAGCTCTCAGGTGCCACAGATTGTCTGTACCTTTCTCTGAGCCACATATGGATGTTTTGACAGGAGTCTTTACACACAGCCTGCTGTGGGCTTACTTGGGGAACTACAAGAGAAAATGAATTATGTTACCTCTTCTGCAAGAGGAAGGGCAAAACCTCCAACTCTTGCCACCTGCCCAAGTATATCTTTTGTTATTTGTTATGGGATGAATGTTCCCCGTGTGCAGATGGTTCACATAAACCCCTGCACAGTCTGAAATCACAGTTATCCAATTAATGTGTGTCCTTAGAGCTGACTTCAAGGTCCCTTCCAACCCAAACCTTTCAATGATTCCATGGTGTTGTGGCTCCATGTTTCTGTGGTAATTAATTATTGCATGGATTCAGTGCAAGGAGCTGGATCCTTTTACCCAGAGCTCTATAAAAACACCAGGAGATGCAAGTCCAGTGTTTGATGGAGATGCTGTGATGTAGCTCACCCTTTTATGACAGATCCTGTGCAGCAGTATTTCCTACTACAATTTCCAAACTTTAGATGCCCAATATCTCGCACTTCCTACAAGAAATGCATATGGGCTTTCTTAAAAGTGATGTATTTTATTTAAGCACCACTTATTTAGAGAGCAAAGTACACAGCCACCCTTATGACCCATCTCTTAAACAGAGATGTTTCACAGCATTTTTCAAATGCAGAAATTAATATTGTTAAGCTATTTCAGCCTGTGTTTGGTAGACAGATTGAGCAAAATTTTATCCTTTTTCATTCATTAAAAAGCCCCAAAATTCAAGGTAATACATTTATTGCAGTTCTCTATCAGCATATAATCAAGTTGTAATTTGATCTAATAACCATCTTCCAATCTTTTACTGTTATAATACACTCTTTATAAACATTAAAAGGTCAAATATGTCAATTCAGGTGTTTTACAGTATTTTAGGACTGATCCCAGCAATCCAAGTGTGTTTAGGAAATTTTAAACCCATGTAATTTTGTGCCAGACTGAGTGGACCTAGTTAGTACAAAGAACATAATGAACTGACTTAAAGCTTTGATGCACTCAGCATCTTCATCTCCTCCTAAGCTCCCTTGTTTTTCATCTATACTGAGAACCAGCATAGCAGTTTGTTTCAACTACCTCATTTTTAAAATATCCCCTTAGTGAAGTTTATGGAAAAGGAGCAAAAGAGTCCATTAGAGAGCAAATGCAGGCAGGGCCACAGGTAGAGGTTTTTCACTTCTACTTCCACAGAAGTTATCAGTGATAGTACATTTTTTTTTGCCTAGCACCATCGAAGAAAAATCTTATGTGTTCCACATTTTAATTGCTGTCTTTATATTGACTGGGGGAGGCCATAAGGTTTTTCTGTGGATGATTTCTTCTGTAGTAATAATAGGCCATATTAAAATGTCACTGCAGTCATTTCAGTGGTTGTTTTCTAGTAAATGGATGATTTGTGGATTTCGCAGTCCTGAGCTGTTAATAATCACTTAGCTCGTTCTGTTGATGATCAAGTTAAAATGGCATTTTGACAATAATTCTCCATTATCAACCAACATTCGCCTTCTGTTCACTTTGTGTAATTATCATGAACTCTCAGTCTAGTCTGCGCACTCTGCAAAGATTACAGCAGAGGACCAAGCTCCTCAAAGACTGGGAAATAGTTTATTTTCCTCTTCTGGGGGACATCTCTCACAGTTCAGCAGCTCTGGCAGTGCACTTTCCTTGGGAATGGTGCCCTGGAGTGGCTACCCAAAACAGAGGCTAGAAAAAATTTAGACAAAATTAAGAGAATTTAAAATTAGACAAAATTAAGAGAATAAAAGCAGGTATTTATTGAAGGACTTCAATAGGTACAGCTTGGGCAGTCAAAAGCCTCTGAGGGGCTACACTCAGGATGAACAATGGTCACAAGTTTTTCATACAGTTATAAGTTTGGTCCATTTGCATTTTAGGGGTAAATCCTTCAATTACAGTTTCAGGTAATGACATAATTTACTCCAAGTCTCCCCCTCAATGCAGTTTTGTTTACATCTCTCAGTAAGGTGTCCTTGAGTTTCAGGCCCAAAGAGGAATTGTTTTGTGTGAATAAAATGGAAGAACAGTAGCTGACTAATTATGGAGTTTTAGAGTTATACACTAAAGCAGTACAGGATCTGAAAAATATAAAAGCTAAATCCTAAGGCATCAGAATAGTTTAACACACAGATCTCAGGTGCCTTATCCCCAGCACCAGGGGACACATCCTGTGCCAGCAGGTGCAGAGGTCTGGCAATGGAAGAGGCTGCATGAACCTCAGTCTGAGCCTGTGCAGGGCAGCCTGTGAGCCACAATGGTCCATGGACCTCAGGATGCACCTACTATTTTGGCAGGTGGAGAATGTGTGTGTGCACATGTGACACCAGGTATATCATGTTAATCACAAATATCTCACCCTAACTCCAGGAAAGTAGGATGTGCTCCACTTCTGTGAATGCCAACCAGCTCAAAGGAAGTGGAGCTGAATGAGAGAATTTGACCCATAAATGCAGCACTTAGGAATGCACTCAAAGAACAACCAGAGAGGTGTGGAAAGACTGGAGAATCCAGAAAACCTATTGAGCTGGGAGAAGAGTCCTTATTCCTCTTGGACATGTTTCTGTGCCCAGAAGGCGCAGTGAGAAGTCCTTGCTGGTGCTTGTCCTGAGCCACTGAAGACCTGGAGAGATCACTGTCCAGCTGCTGCATGGTGGCACATCTGACTGGGCTGCCTGGGCTCTGGTGACTACCAGCATCTCCAAGAGTGCTCTGATAGCTCTGCTCATGATTAGATGATCATCATCATGTTCTTATGCCAGCACATGCCCTGAGGCAACAGACCAAGTGCTGGGGTTTGTGTGCCAAAATGAGGAAAGTTAATTCAACACCCTTGATAACAACAATAGTACTTTGTGCTTTTGATCTTCAAAGCGCTTTACAAACATTAGCTAATTAATTAATCCTTACAATGCTCCTCTGCTATTATCCCCATTTAGCAGATGGGGAAATTGAGTCAGAGGAGTTAAATGACTTGCCCAGGGCTATGTAGGAGTTGGCATCCAGGCTGTGATGGGGAATTCCTGGCTCCTCCTTTCAAATCTCCAAAACAGCTGTGGCTGCTGTTACAGACCTGAGACTGGCTTAACTACAGAGGCTGGAGCGAGCAGCTTGGCAGGAGCGCTGATTCTGGGGTGTCCACCAGGCATGGACAGGTCCAAGTGCCACCTTCAGACTCGCACTGTGGTGCCATTTGGGGTTGGTGAATAATTTATTGTGCTCCCCTGTCTACAGAGCCTCTGGAAAGGAGCTGACTCACGTCTGGCCAGCCTGGCCCTGAGAATGGATCTGTCTGTGCAAATACCCATACTCACCCCTCACGTGGGGGTCTCCCAAAGATACTGCCTCCAGTAGGGATAGATAGGGAAATTCTAAGCCTGCTTCAGAGTCAGAAGACAGGGAGATAGAGACAGAGGTGGGAACACCCAAATATAAGACTTAAAATTTTTATTTTGCTAAGTCCCCATATAAGGAATGAACTGACAGGTTCATGGATGTGGACAGTATGCTAAGGGAAATAATTAAAGTTCTTAACTTTTACTCACCCAGATATTTCTGTATCTGATAGAGTACCAAGATAATAATTTTTTCTACTGCTTAAGGATAGGGTTGATCAAGAGTTATTACAAAATCAGGATAATTGCTTAATATCAAAGGAATCATCCTCCTATTTTGGCTCTGAGTAATCTAGAAAACTAGTCCATACTACTAGATAACAGTTATGCATCAGTCAAATAAGCCTAGGAATAGTAACTGTGGTTTAAAATTATACTGTAATTTGCAGTGCACATTTTGCAATGGATACAGCACTGGTTTTCATCACACAGTGGCACAAAAATATGCTGTAGAATAAAATAAGGTGAAAAAAATTCATAAGGATAATCTTTCCCTTCTACATGATTGTGAGAAATTTGGAGAATTGGGAAAGGATGACCTTCCCTGACAGGCTGGTAATGCTCTTCCTAGTGCAGCCCAGAATGCTGTTGGTCTTTGCAGCCAGAGCCCGTGGCTGGCTCATCTTCAACGTTTTCACAGAAACCTCAGGTCCTGTTCTGCAGTGCTGCTTCTCAGCTGATCACCCCCAGGCTGTGCTGGGGCGTGGGGCTGTGCCTCCCCAGGGGCTGCACTTGGCATTTGCCTTTGATGGTCTTCATGAGGCTTCTGTTGGTCCCTTCCTCCAGCCCATCCAGGTCCCTCTGAAAGGCGGCACAACCGTCCGGTGCATGGGCCAGTGCTCCCAGTTTAGTACCATCTGCAAACTTGAGTTTGTACTCAAGAGTGTGTACTCTGGCCATTTGTCCAGGTCATAATGGAGATGTGAAACCCTATTGGCCCCAGAACCATCTCCTGGGGTGCATATTCAGCAGCTGGTTTCCAGATGAACTTGATGATGCTCCCCTCTGAGTCCAGCAGGTCAGTCAGTCTTCTTTCAGCCCGCTGCATGGGTCTTTTCAGCATGGAGGGATACCAGGTTCTGATACCAGAGTGCTTTCCCCTTTACACATTCACGCTCATTACTCCCCACTTTATGGTTTCCAGGATTAAGGTTTCCAGAAGCACCTCTTTTACTGAGTTGGATGTTCCCTGTCCTGCCTGACATGGGTTTAAAATGTGCCAGCTGTGGAAAAAAGAAGGTAAGTGTGTTGCTTAAATGAAAGTAAGTGGATATATTTCTTGGGACCAAACTCTTTGCTACTTATTTAAATTTAAAACTGTATAGTCTGCACAACCCTTGATCAATAGCTTGAGCTGACCTCTGAGAATGTCTCCCATGGGAGAGATTTCCCAAAACGTGCAGAGACCCAAGCACCTGTGCTTGCACAGCACACAGGAAGCTTCGAGCAGGCTGTATCTTAACTTTGGGCTCTTTGCTTCCTCATGGGAGCCATCATCACTTGGCACAGGATGGAAATGCCTGCAGGCTAGCATCACTTTTGTGAAAGACACTGCAAAACCAGTCCAGAGCCAAGGTGACACAACCATCTCCTCACTTGCAGGGTTGATCAGTGATTATCAACCACGCGTGAAAACATCCAGAGATGTGAATAACTCCAGACATTGCCATGTGGCCAGAAGGGCACATTTCCCAGAATCTGAAAAAGGATAGAGTGAGAGTCCTCTTGAGGCTGCACAGCAAGGGGGCAGAAGGCAATGAACACAGACTGCAATGGGGGAAATTCTGACTCGATAGAAGGTAAAAAATACACAGAGTAAAGGCAGTGAGTATTCAATTCAAACTCTAGAAGAGGGTTCAGGGAAGCTGTGGGGTCTGCACCTTTGGATGTATTCACAGCTTGACTGGACATAGCCCTGAGCAACCTGATCTAACTGAAGGGGGAGGTTGGATTAGATAATTTACAAAGATCCCTTCAAACCTGAACAGTTCTGTGGGTCTATGAAACCTAAGTTTGCATTAAGACTCCACCCAACACTGGGGTAGGAATGTAGCACAAACAGGAATGTAGGACGCAGTGCTCATCTGTTAATGTTTCTCAGCCCAAAGGGAAGGGAAAGTACCCTATCATTACATAAAAGATGGAGAGGCCAAATCCAGAATAAATGCATCAAAGTTGGGGCTACTTCTTATATTACCAGTTCATCTGGTTCAGTAATAAAGCTACTTACAGCAAACAGTCACTTCTGGCATCACAGAAATGGAAGACTTGATATTAAATAATTACAACAAATCTAAATATAGTGGGAGGCAAATAAAGTACCAGAGAAGTTAAGAGCTCTGCCAGAGATATGAAGTGTGCCCATTATGAAGAGCTTTCTGAATTGAATTTGTAATGGTATATTCATGTTAAAAGGAGTTCAGTATGTTTTTAGTGGGGAAAAAATAGCTCTTGGTACAGATAAAAATAGATTGTCCTGGGATTTTCCTTTGTTAGAAATTAAGTATCGCACAAAATTATTAATAGCTGTGTGTCTTCATGATGCTAGTGAATTTTTCTGTGGAGAAGTAATGTGGTTGAAGGTTCTGCTATTTTTTCTTTAACATTCTGACAAGAAAACAATGCCTTCTTCACTATTTATTGTTTTAGAAAGAAAGAGTATTGCTCAGCTGCTTCACCTCAGAGGCGTCTGATGGCACTTTCCACAATCAGCACTGACAGTTCAAGGATGAAAGGTATGGTGTACATTCTTGTTACTCAAGGGTTAAAGAAGGTCCCATAAATAAATTATGGATGCATTTTTAGAGCACTTTGCTAAGAACAAGAATGGCAGAAAATATCACAAGGCTGTCAAATCAGATTAAAGCCCATGTGCTCTGAGTAATCTGTGGGGAAAACTAACAAACTGTATGTTTGTCATGTATTAAAGATATTTTCTTAAAAAGCTGATTGGCTGAATGAACATAGAAATCCACCCTTGCTTTTTCCTATCTCTCATGGTTTGCCTCTTATGCTTAGTTTTAAGTATAACTTACAAAATAAGTGCAGCCAGCAACATATCCCAGGTGAGCAGAGACTCCATCAAGGGTAAAGCTGTGGAATTGAGCACACAATGTAATGCCTGTGGATGGATAAAAATCCACAGTATGCCTATAAATTTTCTCAGCAAAGTTTTCTAAAACCAGTCACTTGGGTGTCTTTAAAGCTTAAACCTAAAACTTCTGCTGTTTCATAGCACATAAGCAGGTGGTTTGTTTTTCAACTGCTCATACCAGGTTTGGAGGAATTTACATAAATCCCTCAGAAGGACAGAGCTACTGCTGCAGCAGATTGTCAGCTCTTAATCCATTATCCTAAAGATCTAGAAAATGAATCATGTAACAGAACAGAATTTTATCAAGTAATTGTGCCAAGGGGGGTGCAAAGGTCCTGGTGGAAAGGATAAGCACTAAGCACTAGCTTTGAATTTCCAGAACTGTCCCTACTGGCTTTTATTCTGGATGCATGTTCAGGTGCCACTGCCTGTTGGACTGGCACATCCCCCTGCATCCTCTATGTCTATTTTCCACAGGAAATGAGCCTGTGGACCAAAAGAATCAATAGTGTGCTGTGGCCAGGGTTTTGTTTGGGAAATGCAGTGCTGAGGTGTGTGTCAGACTGCCTAAGCCCAGCTGTGTCCATGTGAACTACAGACATAACAACTTGTGTATCACTCCAGCCCCTAAGGAACAATTAATTTTCCTGCATCAGTTTTAAGGATAAGAGACCTTCATTTGGCCATAAAACAATCTTTCAATATAATGTTCTATTGGACTCAGTTGGACTCAGAGGCAAGTCAAAGAAAACAAAAGGCTTCGATTTGATAGATGGAAAATATCAGCAGAAAAAGGACAAAAGAAATAACTGAAAGCCTCTCACTGTGTGACACCTTATGAGATGGTCCCTTGTAGATATGTAACATGTTAAATACCTGAGGCAGAATCTAAGGAGGTAATTAAATGCTTTGTAATTAGAGCAAGATGACTATGATCCTGTTAGACCAAGAGTAAGAAAAGGCTGTTCAACCTTGAATTATCTCTTGAAAATCAAGGGATATCAACCTTGAATTATCAACTTTGATTATCAACCTTGAATTATCTCTCTTTTGGTCTACATTGGAGATGTATGTGAGATTTGGACCAGATCCCAAAGATCTTTCATGGCCTTCTCTTCCTAGCAATGTCTGGATTGGCATTTTTCTCCAGCTGGCTGATGGAAGTCCAGGATACTGATTATGAGGGAAACTCCAAGCACAAGTGGACCAGTAAGTAGCAAAAACTCAGAAAATTTTATAACCGAGCTAATATGATTCTGAATTTTTATCTGGAAGAGATTTGAACCCCAGTGCTGTCTCACAGGATGGGGTTTTAAATTTGTTTGTTTGTTTGTTTTTTAGTGTTTTATTTATCATAGGTATTTTTAATATAATCTGAGCACTCAGTGTTGTCTTCCATTGCTCACTGTGGAGTGGCCCAGCTCCAAAGCCCAGTATCTCCTCGTGTAGTTTGTGTACCAGGAGATAAATAGTTTATAAAATATAAGGCATTCTCTACAGCTGTACATTTTCTGCATAAATACTTTTTGCATTCTATATATGCTATAAATTCTGTGCTGTGGCTTAGTACAATGAAACTATTTCATAAAACACTGTCAAGGTAGAGACTTCTGGAAAAGCAAAGCTAATCTACCAAAGAGAGATACACATACAGATTAGCCTTGGGTGTTTTAAAGCCCCTCAAAGGATTAATGAACATTTTCTCTCTCAATTCCCATTCACTTCAGTGGGATAAGGATTTCTCCCAGTCCCAGTAGTGTTTATGCTTTATAAACAAGTGTTTATAAACCTTTGTAGGACTGAGCCATGTTTATGACCTAAAGAACATATTGGACCTGGAGCCACCCACTGTGGAAAATACCATTCAGTGCTCACTGGATTCCTGTTTCACTGCAGCTGATTTCAAAGCCTGTGGAACAAAATGATGTTATAAAATCGTAACTACAAATGTTACCCCACATATAACCAGATGTCTAAAATGTCAAAAATAAGAGAAGTAATGCAGACAGGGGAAAGAATTGATAGATTTTAAATAAATAAAACAGTCACCAGCAAATGACAATCTGAAAATAGCCAGGACTATGAAAGACAAACAGTAATTCATTATTTTTTAACAGAATGGAAAAAACACTGTAAGTGACAGATTTGATCAGTTTGGTTGACAGTTCCCAGGATATTTAGGACAAATCCAAATCACAGAAATGGATTCTTGAAGTAATTTCAAGGACAGTCCTTTTAGAAATAAATAACCATTCTCAATCTCATAATAATTGCTCGGCTCCAGGAAAAAATGAAAAATACATTGACAATGCAGCCAATTTTATTTAGAGTAAATGGGATAAATTCATTATGCCCGATGTGTTGAATGCTTTGTGGAAAGGAATACTGTGAATATTGTAAGGGCAAAAGGTGCAAGTGCAAAGGAGCTGTCATTTTACAAAAAAAGAAAAAAAATCAGAAAAGTAAATTGCCTAGCAGAGAGGTACAGGTGCTCATGCTGATGGAAAGGACACGAATCATGTTTAAGATGGAAAGCTCCTAAAACCAGGGAGCACCTCTTCAACTCCCATCCTGCATGAGAATGCACTGATAGCAGATTTTGCTTATTGTGCTTCCAGGAGGACAGGTTATACATAAGGAGGAGCATCTGCCTGTTCCAGGAGAAATGACACTGCAGGAGCTGTCTGCATTCCCAGTTTGGTTGCATAACTCTGCTGGTATCCCTGTGCCACCCTAACTAGGCCACTAAAACTCCCAGGGTTTGTTTGTGCACCGTATTATGCAATTTCATGCAGTGACACCCAAATTCAACCTAAATGATTCTCTCTATTCAAAGCAGCCAAGCTGTGCCAGTGCATCCTGCTGCCTTATGTGTTTTTAATCTTTTCAGGCTTATTGAAAACCAGCTGGGCATTCCTACATGGTGCAACACTGAGCAATACTGTAATTAACCTGGCATTATCCAGGCATCTTTTGCTACCTGGACCTGTTTCTAGAAATTATCATAAACACTACAGAAAAAAAAGCCAATAGACTTGCTTCTCTTAGTGGCAATTGCTAATAGCATCACTGCTGGGAGAGATATATCTGTTTGCTGCATGAAATGAATTGCTGAATTGCTTTTCCCAAAGTTTAGAATTGATCAGATTTTTGATTTTGACACAGAAGACCAAGGAGTTACAGATTTCTACTGAAATGTCACTCTTCATTCCTGTACTCACTTGTGTCTAAATTTTTTTATCAATTAAAGCTATTCAGATTTTTCCAGTTGAAAATATTCTTCATGAGCAATTCCACTTCCTCACCAAGAAACATTCTCAAGGAAAAATGTATTAACAGAAACATTGCCACTACTGAAAAGAAAAGATTTTCCCTGGAAAAACAGCAAAAAAATCAAATCACAAGAAATTTTCAATAGGCAAAGTTAGGATCTTTGCTATTAAAAGTATCATATGGAGGGTTAACTATAAGTACAGAATTTTTAAGTATAAGGAAAGATGTAGCAGATGCCCTTAAGAGTTTATAATTTAATTTCTGCTGGTAATGACAGAGAGTTAGGGTGCCTGGGGAACAGAAAAAGAGGAATACACAGACCAACCTAGGTGCTGAATCCAGGCTACAATGTGGTTTGCCTGTTGGCTTTGCATGCTCAGATACAATCACTTGTTAACCACCTAAAGCCAGTTAAAAGATTGGCCATGCCAGAGATATATGCTGTTAAGATGGACCAGAGAAACATGGCTCAGGGCTTAAATCAGCCTGGAGATTTGGGTAACCACAGCCTGCACTGGTGAGGACACCACCCCAAAACCCTGACAGTCCTTGCCAGCTCTGCCTAGGGAACAGAGAAATCCCCTCCCCACCCCAAATCTGGAGATTGGTTTAACAGAAGCACAGGGAGCACTGATGTGGTCCTGAGGTGAAATCAGTCTGCTCTCTGTTCTCCTGTGAGGAAGGAAACGTACTGGATAGTCTAAACTCATATGAGGGAGTTTTATTTTTACTGAGGGATCATCCCAGTGTCTCACAGAGATTCCTCCTTTAAGCAACGTGGAAGATGTCAGGTGCCTGCTGATGTTGTACTGCAAAGCCAGCACTGGCATTAAGCAACTTATTTTCATAGACAGCAAATACAGGGTGTCAACAGAGTTAACAGAGGCTACTTTCGTTCCAATCACTTAAGTGGGCCTGACAGAAACCCTTAACTTGGAGTTCCTCTGGCATGAAGGAGCCCATATTCACAGTCCATTTCCCTGAGCCTGCTGAGCAGGGTGACCACATGCAAAACCCTTATTGGAGCCAGTTTCTGCTCTACAAGTCATGCCCAGAAACTGGAAAATGTGCATTAGCTTAAGACAAAACCACACCTGTAAGCTAAGCAGAGGCTGGGCAAGGTGACTACACGGGTTCCTCCCAAGATTAAGTTTTCTGTGATTTAATGGCTATTGTCAGTATGGATCAGCAAGTTTCAGTGCTTGAAGTGTTCCTGGGCTCAGCCATGTGCTTGTGTCCATAGAGTCCTTCCTGGGGACAGACAGAGGCTGTGACTGGCCTGGTGAGCACCCAGACACCCCAGCCTGGAGTCACAGACCATGCAGGAGGGCACAGCCAGTGACTCCTGCTATTTTCTGCCTCAATGGTTTGGAAAACGAAAGCCCAGTAAGGTGGGAGAACTCCTAACAATGCAAAATCCAAGAACAAGAAAACACAGAATGACCTGGAGTGACTGAAACAGCAAAAAGGGAAGATGCAGTTGTGGAAATTGAGAGACTAAGATGGGGAGATCAGGTTATCATGATGAAGGCAAGGATGATATGTGGAGAAGGAAAATTCAATTAAGGTCTTTTGACACTGTAAATGTAAACGGGTGACCACTGGTTGTGAATACAAATCCAAACACTTCTCGTGCTCCTTGGGAATTCAGAAATCAGTTTTGCCCTAAAGAATCTTTGAATTGTTTTCCAGTACAGAAGATTAATTTTTCTCAAATTCTCAATGTAAAATTAAAAGGAACTTATGCAAAAATAAATATGCACAGTAAATCTGAACATTTAGACAATACTCATTTTCCTGAACTCTAGCCACAATTCATATATATTCTTCGTGTCATAACTTTCCAAACAGCTATTTTTGAGAGTTTGGACTTTTAAAACCATAAATGTCTACAGCCTGTTCCACACCTCCCTTCTCTCTGGTCCTCTCTCTGTGTAAGCAAATGCATCAGTGGGGCAGGAAGGTAATTGCAAGTTGCCACAGCCACTCAGTTTCCATCTGCTAAATACTGGAGCATTTTTAAGAAGGTGGCAATGAAGCAAATGTGCTTTATAATAAATTGATACCCAATGGCTCAAGAGTAAAATTTCAACAAAATGGTCTAACAGAGAGATTTGAATATTTGAAGTTATTTTTTCCCTCTTCCACCTTCTCCACTGTCAGATGTTTGGTGCTCAGAGTTATTTTAGAAGGCCCAAAGCTGGTGAAATTGTAGCCAGGTGACTTTTTTGAACATATCCCAGCTATATTCTTCTCTTTGGTCTTCAAGACATGAAGGAATTGTACATGACACTTCAGAGTTCCTTTTTTTCAGGAATCTGGTTGGCTTTCAGCACCTGCTGACTTTTGGAGCCATTTAATTTATTTTTCTTAAGATGCTGTCACATTCAGCTGTTTCCACTGAAATAATTTAAATAAAAAATATTTCTTAGAAAATGGACAGAGTCACCTCCCTTTTCCCTGTTGAGTCACTGACAGATATCTGGGCACTTTGAATGGCTACCAAAATGTGAGGTGATGTAAAGATCACAAGAAAAAAAAAATTATTTTGATTTTTTTCAATACAACTTTTTTTTTCCCAAGGAAGAAAATTTAAACAAATGTAAATAAAGCCAAACAACCTTTGGCTGCATTTTCAAGAAATAAAAATAAATGTTGAACTGTGTCATGAGCTGAACAATATGAAGTTATGTCTCTAAGCTGAGGCAAAGTAGATAAATCTTAAATCATTACCCACCAGTCCTCTCTCTGTATACATCCAGAGACATATTTTTTTTTATGAAAGAGCCAATGCTTGTCCTTTAGAAACATCAAAGGTCAAAGAACTTCACAGATTCTTCAACACTCAAATAGTTCCTTTTCACCTGTCCCCTCTGAAATCCACCCCATTGAGTACAAATGGTTTATTTTTTTTTTAATCTAAATGATGAGGATGGCAGAGTGGTGCCTCAGATTTGGGGTAAACAACAGGAAGAAGTAATAAATTTTACATTAAAGCAAGTCACCTTTGATTTAAAAGGCTGCAGTTGACCCAGGGTCTTAAGCAGGCATCTCCTTTTATCGTGGTGAAGACCATACCCTAAACTTGTCTAAGATCCCTGTGAGAATGGAATAGGTTCCTGAATTTTTGTGTTGAGCATTTATATCCCCAGATTTTATGGTCTCTGAAGAACCTTCACTGTTCTCGACTGCTCTCATAAGAGGTACAAAAAAGTTCTCAATGGAAATAATTTCTTTTACTCAAATTGCAGTGTCCAGTCTCCCAACATTTGTGTGCTTATGTGGTACAGTATTGGAAAGGAATGGTAACTGAAGCTGGGTTTTGGGAAGAAAAAAAGTAATGAAAATTCAGACATTTACATATTTATACAGATTTCTGCATCCCTGTGTTATCGAGTAAAAGTTTGCAAACGCTTCAAAACCATCAGGTATTAGTGATGTAAAGTGAAGATAAATTTAAATCTTGTGACTCCCTGCAGAATTTATATTAATTCTGGTGTTCCCATCTCATTGAGCACCATTTTCAGTATTTCTTTGGTTGTACAAACAGTACATTCAATATTAAGTGCAGGATATCTTCCCATATAGGATGAAGAGTGATCAAGAGGGACCAGTTGGGTTGAAAAGGTAATTTTTGCCCTATATACAGAGGTCAAAAGCATGTATCCCTGTCAATCCTGTGTCTAAAAAAGTGTAGTGTGATCATATACTCTCTATGAAAATGATTAAAGAAAATCATTCTACCTAGACTAATTAACCACCACCAGAAAGCTGCCATTTTGAATTAATTACAGAGCTATGACTTGAAGGTGACAGACTTTAATTTCGTCTTCTACAATGCTGGAAGGAAAATAACTGAAAAGTCCAGGCTATTTGCTGAGTTTATTTTGCTTATGTCTTAGTGAATTACCAACATAAAGTAGATATCAGACATAAAAAATGTGATTGGGTATTGTCCTATGCATAATGGTTGCCTGCATGTGCTTCAGAGTATAAAAAACTGCAATAAAACCCAGGCATGTCATACTACCAGCAATTAATCTGAATAAGTGATCAGATTATAGCAAAAATTGCTGACTGATTTCTGGGGTTTTGATGCAGTGACAATGACTTACAGGGAGGAGTGAAAGACTTATGATGTCCATGCAGCAGAACAGGCACATTTACCAGAACAGGCATTTATTCAGAGATAATCCAACTAGGAAAAGTGCTAAACCTTCAGAAAGCTTTTACTAGTTGTAGTGGGGAAATTAAAAAAGATCACAAGGGACAACTAACCATGGCAAAAAAAAAAAAAAAAAATCATCTCTGCAGAGGTCTTAAAACCTTTGGTTCTCTCTAGGGCGTCTCATAATTTTTTCACTCTGCTTCCCTCCCATATAATTGGAGTTTATGGAAATGATGGAGTTTATTCTCCATTACATTACAGCAGTTTTTGTGTGCACTGGAGCATATTCTGACACCAGTGTTGTGGTCTTCAAAAACAGTATCCTTTCCTTGCATGTTTTTCTGGGATAAACAGACTTTCCTATTCCACATCCTCTCTTTCTAAAACAGGTGATTATTATTTTTTCCTACCACGTGATCAAAAGCAGTCAGTCAGCCCCAAAGCAGCTGCTGAAATTAATGGGGGAGTTTTCTTTAACCTCAGCACACACAGAGATCTCTGTGTTGGACCACCTCATACTGCCAAATGGTGTGGGGTTGATTCCAGAGTTCATTAATTCATTTGTGCACTGTATTTGTTCCCTGGGAGTTTTACACAATGCTGATCATAAAGGCAGCACATAATAGGTTAATAATAATGATAATAATGATAATGATAACAACAACAACAACAACAACAACAACAATAACAATAACAATAATAATAATAATAATAATAATAACCAGAAAAACAACAACAACAGAATGACATATTGCAAGTCCAAAGGTTTATACTCTCAAGCTTTATTTTCTTTTTCAGGAACTGTGAAAACCACCTTCCACACTTCATTTATGTCTTAAAGTCTTAATCCATAGTTATGGAGAACTGAGGTACCAATGCCAGAGTAACAAGATTAATACCTTTTTGACAGAATTTAATAATACGGTTTTATATTTAATTTTGTTCATAAAATATCTCGCAGTAGGAAACTTTTTTTTTACTTACCTAAACATTATTGCTTTAAAACAATTTAAGTCACATTTCCTGGTGCAGAGAGTTTATTATGAAGGCTTGCTGGGAACAGGTTTTTATGGGCTTGTGTAGGGATTAGCTTCAACTTAATTTGGATATTCAACCAATTTTGACAAGTACAGTCCACCATGGGCTAATAATGCAGTCCTTAATTAATTTATCCTATCTTAAATGCTCTGAGGGCTTTAAAATCATGTGTATATATGTCTTCTGGATAAGAAAACTCATGCTGGTTTTAGTTTTTATGTATGGAGAAAATACCCAACCATCAGTGCAGCTGATAATGTTTTTGCCCAAGTGAGATGAAGGCTGTTACATAATGTATTAGCAGAGAACATTGCTCTCACCAGCAAACATTCAACCTGCAGTACCAAGCTTTTCTGCACAGCACATGGGGTAGCAGAAAGCCCTGCTTCTCTGCTGAGTACCAACAGCAAAACCTCCTGCTGCAAAACACATTTCCAAGAAGGAAATCTCCCTGTTGGTGCTGAGGTGCTCCTCAGAACAGCCTCAGAGATGCAGATGTTTGCCACCACCATGCAAAGACAAGCCTGTCACACATCTGCAGCCAGGATCCTGCCCAGCTCCCAGGGTCTGGAGGCATCAGCACAGCCCCTGCTGCCTGTGGGAGGTGAGTGGGGCCCATTTTTGTGATCCTCCAGAGGGGAATATCCTGAGGAAAAAGTCCAAAGTGCCTGACTATCGGGAAGATGTGCGGACACCATTGAGCAGCTGAGATCTACACCTCTATTTGATCTAAATATTCTGTGTGTGTAGTTGACAAGGGACAGCTTGAACAGAGGGCTGTGGGTTTGGAGGGCCAAGGGGTCTCCAGCCCCACTGTTAATTATCTGTATACATCAGTGACAGATGCAATCAACTGCAATCCAAATCATGGAATGTAACTGGAGATCTCCAAACATCTCATGTAATCACAGGGGTTTTCTTTCTTTTTATCTCTGAATAGATATTAAAATATTTCTTGCTACAGGAAGGTATCGTGTAGGTATGCAATATTCTGAGAGAAACGCCACAATTTCCACCAGAAGGGAAAGAAAAAATATTAAACTTGTTTAAGCATTAAACATCAAACCTCAGTGCTGCTTATCTGGAAAAATACCATAGTTCTTTCAGGGCTGTGAGTTTATCCTCCTTGCAGCTGAGTGTCCCCAATCCTCTATGGTACCATGCCATGGCATTTCCACATGGCAAGCTTCCACCTTGTTTGTGTGGAGGAAAAAACGCTCACCAGGAGTTTGTGTGGAGAAAAGGATGGCTCCAGACATGAGGAAACAGCAAAAGGCAACACCTGAGGAGGCTTCACAGACCAGGGAAACTTTTGGCTGTACATCCAACAGATGCCCCTACAAGTGATGGTGTCATTGTGTGAGAATAAAAACAAGGATCCAGTCAATTCAAAACCCATCCACCTCCAGAATCCAAGACCATCTCCACTACGAGAATCAATTGCAAAACTAGAGGCCCAAAGATATAAAACTATCACATCACTGTCAAGGCTGTGATGAAAGAGGAAAAAAAAACTTTTTTTTTTTTTTTTCAGTTTAGGGGTGTGTGTAGTTGTGTGAATATTCGTACAGAGTCATAAAAAGAAAGGTGGAGTATGCTTAAAAGCAAGTTGGGACTTTTTCCTTCAGTATTACAAGTGATATGGAAAATATTCCTTGCAGCTACTGTGGGATAAATGGCAGCATGATCACAGATATGGATCAGATAAACACAGAAAGCTGATGAGAGTTTAAACAAGCTTGGTCCAGATTTTCCTCTGACTTTACCTCCATTGGTTGGTTCCTTCTTCTAAATCATAATGCTGTTAAATGAAGGGAAAAATTTCTCTTCACATTTGTCTAGAAAACTCATGACAGTAAGCTTGAGTAGGAGCTTTTTTGCCTTCACTAAGATGAAAAAAAAGAAGAGTTTCATAGGATCATTTATCTTAAAGGATAAGACCTTTAAGAACACCAAATCCAATCATGAAATCCATACAATTCTTAAATTTTGCATGGGAAAAGTAAATAAGAATGATTATTTGTCTTTATTGATAAAACAGAACTTGATGGACACAGAGAGCATTCAAAGCAAATAAATGAAGGTTTTTTTCACTTACCAGACTGGGCTGTAGAACTTGCTGCTGTGGGATTTTCTGGATGCAAAATGTATAAAGCAGATGAAACAAAGGCCATAAACCAAGTGCACCAAACACTGAGAAGCAGCTGAGTCCTCTGTCCCAGGAATCCTGTAACTTGCAGCCTGGCAGAGCCAGGAGTGCACAGCTCAGGGGTAGGCACTGTTCTTCTCATTTGCTTTCTGCTGGCACCCACACCCAGCTAATGACACCAGCACAGTGCTGGGCACAAGAGACATTTTCTTTAACCCAGCAGAATGATTTTTGTGCTCTTCTTCAGTTCACTTTGATTTTCACACTTCTTACCATACTGCAGTTTTTCTTCTAGCAGAAAGGATACAGGCTGTCATTTGGCATTACTGGAGTCTTTTAACTCTCAGGGAGGGATTCTCTGCCCACAAGTGTAAAACAGCCTTGCCATACCTGAATTTATCCTTAATGTGTTTTTAGTAGGTCATGGGTGCTCTTAGTGGCACTGAGAATTTTGATGAGCACCTGCAGCTCCATAGTAATAGACCATAAAAAAATGGGGTTGTGGAATTAAGCCATTTACAAAAACAAAATGGAAAGCACAATGCAGCTGGAAACATAATGCAGGAAAAGAAGAATATGTCATTTTCGCTGTCTAGAGAACTAGACCCTGTGTGTATGTCTGTGATTTTCTGAGGGATTTAAATCTTAATATCAGCAACACAGTAATGTTTTTATTAAAACTATACTCAGGAGTTTCCCAAATCCGGTATATATTTTTAATTACAGTCACTTCTATTTAAGCCCTCCATTGTATTTTAACATCTTTGCTTCTTGGCTTAGTACTGAGTAGCATGAAGGTCAGTGCTTAATGCAGGCTTGCAGAAAATTGCACTTCTCCAACAGCACTTTCAATATACCTTTATCAAAAATCTTCCAGGAAAACTGCCATTCCTGCTAATGACAAATTCCATATTCTAGCTGGTCTCTGTCTCACTGCGTCCCATTCACCGTTAGAATTCAGAAAACGGCTCAATTAGTAGAGAATTTGAGAGATGTTGCTGCAGGAGATTTGTGAAGAGAGATGCCAGCAGATAAATGTGAGTCATTTTTCAGCTCAGGAGGCTTCAGCTGTGATTGCACAGACTGATTCAACTTAATTCATTTCTTTCTTTCCATGTATGCGAGCAAGACAGCAGGTGAAGAGTAAAATACAAAAACTGGAGCAAAAATGTGTTATTAAAGTGAATCAAAGTAACAACTGGCTGGGCAAGTACATAGGTACATTATCTATGATTCATGAGCCTGTATATTTTTTAAAATGCCATTAGCCAAGTGATGACTATATGGAGATGATAGCAAATGCCCAAAGTTTCCTCAGTTTCATAACTTTCACTCTGAGTCCCTGAATCCACACAGCTCTCTGGAGGTCTGAATGCTGCACTCACTCTCCTCTGAGCAGTGATTGGGTCAGAGCCTTCTTGAGCTCCTGAATGACTCTAGGATTAGTGTCTCCTGTTTAAAAAAGATGCTTTGTCTCTCTTGGGAATGAAAAAAAAATGCAGTAGAAAAGAACTTCGGAGATGGCTCCCACAATAAACACTGAATGTGGACCCTAGAACTGAAGAGTTCCCAGAGAGATCAGAATCTTGAATATATTGATCAAGAGTGCATTAAATTGAGGTGATAAAAGGAATTCACTGTCATCTAGCGTGTGGGGAAGTAACTTGGTGAAGAATGATGTTCAGATCCAGTTTTCATCAAGTCAGTACGGGGGCAACAGTTGTTTTAAAAGGATCTGTGCTTGGAAAGGTGTTTGTTTCTCTGGGTCTTGCGTTGCTGAATGAGTCTCCTTTGCCTCCAGTATCAGAAGGCTTATATGATTTATTAGAATGACTCCATTATTCAGAAGGTTTTAGGGCTAAGGTGCCCACGTTCAGAGTTACAGGTTTCCTCCACCATGTTCAGAGCAAGACTCCCCAATGCTTACAAAGTCAGAGAGATTACAACCTCTACATCATTGACTAGAAAGAGAAAACTACATCTCCTATATCAGGAGACAGAGCAAAGGAATGCATGTGTTGTCCTTGAATCACACACAGACACAGGTTTGTTTTTACAGAAATCTGCAGAGAAGCCAGCTTTCCCATGGAAGGAAAAATGTCCAGCAAGTTTCCATCTAAGAAACTTAAAAAATGGCTGTGACAGGCAACAATAAAACCCAGCAGAGCCTGCCCATCTCTGTCCAGGGTTTTGCACAGGGGTGAGAGGTTACCTGCTGCTGCAGACTGTGAGCCAGGTGAGCAGTGTAAGCCCCTGGCTAGAGATGGACTGTGAAAACCCATTGCCCATCTCCTAACAGTTCAAGGTGTGAACTGCCTTAGTTGTCCTGGTAGAGCAATTTCCTTCCAGCAGAGAGTGTCCTGCAGGAATTCTTCAGCTGAGGGATGGATTTGCATCCATTTTTGCAGAAATGCTTTAATATAGCTAGAAAGAAATTTTAAAAATTCAGATGTAGATGACATGGCTTACAAAACAAAACTGACAATGTGCAGCCTTAACTGAACTCACACTCCTGAGTTGTGAGATTTGGTCTCTGGATGAGCACTAGAAAATGGATACCTCAAACTGTAGAATGAGTTTATAGGGAGAAGAATAAGAAAATATTCTAAATTTCCAGAAACTGACAGGAATTCCTGATGAAGATCAAACTGTATTTTTCCATTGACTTCAACAGGCAAAAGATATTTCACCCTGAAATTGTAAAGAATTGGTTTGGGGGAAAAAATGCCAGTAGAATATTAATGACTGATTGAAGCTAAAACTATCTTAGTAAAAGGAGTGGAATCCACAAAATTCTCGCTTTCACAAAAAACTGGTGTTTTATTTGTTTCCAGCTGTCTAAAAAATTCAGTTTAACACCACTATATAAGAATTGGATGTCTTCTGGGTAGAAATTATGTTTTTAAAATGTAAAGATAGGCACATAATACGGTTAAAATGATGTAAGCTGGAGCCTGAATTTGCAGTAATTTAGCTCATCTGTGGTAACTGCCTGTGGGGAGACTTGTACATGGTTATAAATGTGTGGTAATTTGAGGTTGCCTATCCCTCTTCTGAATTCCCCCTTTTGGAAGTAAATGATCTTACATTTACTGATGGGTAAGAAAGTGCACAGTTATTACTAAGTAGCCAAACACTTGTGGCAGCTTGTTTGCACGTCTTTAAGATCAGCTAATTATAGTAGGGAGGGAAAAAAAGTTATTAGAGCCATAACAAAGCACTTGAAATTATCAAAAGAAAAAATGGTTTTATTTATTGAAATTTAATCTTTTATAGATTTCTAGCCATGTAGATAGCCAAGATTTTTTTACTATTCTTCCTGATTCACTAGACATTAGTCACAGGTATAATTCAAAATTTCAGTATTTGTAATCTAGAAAACCTAGTGCAACTCCAGAGTAAATAATCCTTTTCACTTGTGCTCTTTCTCATAGGTGACTGAAGTGACTTTTTTTTGTTTGGACTGTAAAAACTTTTACATGATTGTGAACTCAAAGACTAACTTTCTCTTCTATTTATCTTTCTGATTTGAGACCATTTACCCTTCTACAGAAGAGATGGAGGTCTACTGTACCATGATAAAGAGTAGCAGACTCCATTTGCAAGATATGAATGTCATCATTGGTGAAAAATTAGGTTTATTTGTCTGTTGACCAGCCCTCATCTAAAGATGAGGATTCAGTGTGTTCAGGATTTCAGGCAGGAAAATGAACCAGTACCAAAGTACAACATCCCTACTGGAATCTTGTAGGATCTGTGCTCAAAACAAGCAGGCAACGAGTTGGGATCTCCTTACTATGAATCCTATAGGACCAAAATTTTACATCTATTCAAGAGGAGACCTGGAAATGACAGTGCTGTCTTGCAAACTTGGATCTCCAATGTCTCTGGCCCCCTTCCTCTCCCTCTCAGTAGATCTAGCCCTGAGACAGGATAGAAATGAAAAACAGAAAAAGAAAGTTTGAGAATTCATCTGAATTGAAAAATTCTGAATTTAGTTTTAGCAATAAAACACCAAACATAATACCATTTATATTCACAAGAGTTGTTCTGTACTCTCCCTCCAGTAACAAAAACTGTTGACTGACTTTACCGGAAATCTCCTCTAATTAAAAGTGGCCACAGAGTCAGCCTTTCATACAAACATTAAATTAGAAGTGTCCACAGGGTTGCATACAAATCAGAATCCCCAGTTGCCAGCCAAACCACACGCCGTAGATGTGGCTTTGTAGGAAGAACCCAAGAATTTTCATTCCAAAACCACAGGTACCTACTCCTATCTTGTTTGGCTCCAGCAGTAATAAAGCTGAAAACTTGCATGGGAACCAGCAACTCTATGGCCACACTGTGGAAGACATCTAATACCCATTCCTTGGCTGGTCTTAGGGAACAGCCAACCTTGCCACACACAAGACAAGGTGTCCCTTGAGGAATTTAGAATTGCTGATAATTTCTGTAATTCATGGGGGCTGTTCCATCTTCTTCTCTAGAAATAGCTCACATACATGTTTCTCAGCTTTCTGTTCCACTTATGCAGAATCATGAGATGGGGAGAGAAAGTTTGGGATGAGTGATGTCCTCCTGACTTCATTTGCTTCCCCTTTTTATTTTTTTTTCTTAAAAAAAAAATAGAAGAGGAATATGTGAGGCTGGAAAACAGGCAAAACTACAGCTGGCATCATTTCATGTGAGCAAACGTTCTACAAGAGTGAGTGAAGTACCTCCAAAGCTGGGGAAAAAGTGCTCCACCTCCTGCACACCCACCAGGCTTATCGGATCAGTCATGCTGCAGGAACCTGCCTTGAAGTTCTTGGCCTCATAAGGATCCTGAGCACACACTGGTATCAGGTTCTTTCCCAGTGTTTCCAAAACACCAGGAGAGGACTGATTCCTGATTCCTTTTCAAGTTGCTCCCAAAGTGGTGCAGAGCTCAGTTTGAGTGCCTCGCTCCCATAACCAAAGCAGGTGAAGGTGTCTCACATCTCCCCTGCTCTACACACAGAGTTTTAAGGATGAGAAGTGATGTCTCCTGAACATCAGAGATCACAGACAGCAGAAACAAAACAGCATGTCTTGTGGGGAAATAAACATTTCGTAATTGCTAATGTTTCCTTTTGGATAAGTGAAAAGCCTGAACACATTAAAAGAAAAAAAAAAAAGATTTAATTTCTAGTTTAAATACAGCTGCAGTAATTCTTATACACCACACAGCTGTTCAGAGGCCTGGCAGCTGTCCATATCTTATGTGTCCTATCATGTATTTTCCAGTATTGTCCTCTAGACACATAAAGACTGTCTTTAACTGTTGGGGAGAAGACAGTAGTCCTTGAGTTAAATACATTTATGTCTCATCACTGCTGGCTTTTGCCCCCACTGTGCTTCTTCACCTACCTCCCTGTGACCATAGTCTTGTTAGAGAGGAGAGTCATGTGGGTTTTTTATTCCTTTCTTTGACGTAATTCTTCACACTGTTGGCTGACCCCAAATTGTACACTTGTTTGTTAGACACAAACCAAAATCACAGCTAACACACATTCATATTGTGTAAATAACTGGGATGACAAATGTTTCGCCCAAAACACCGACAGATGTGCCAGTCCCACTGCCAGTGCAGAGTGGGAAGGGTGGCTGACAAGTTTTCCTGCCAGCATGTGGTGTCATTCTGAATTCATTTCTTAGAGAACAGAATTTCTGTTTTTATAGATAAAATGAGAACAAAGAACATCTTACCCTGTATTGTGGTATTTTTGTAAATAAGCTTCTCATTTTTTCTTGCTTACTTTTGTTCCAAGCAAAAATAGGTGGGGTTGAAATGCTGTTGCTCAGACTGCACAGAGAAAATGCATTATAATGTTTAGCTGAAGGTGTTGTGCATCTCTGGGAAAGGTTTCCTCCACTCTGGCTTCTGACATCTTCCAAACTACAGGATACAAAAGCCTCATGAGGTGCTTGTGCAGCAAGGGCACCGTTTTCCTCTTACGGCTGGGGAAACTGAGGCTGGAGACAAAAAGTGCTCCATGCTCATGGCATTCTCTCAACAGCTGTACAGGGTCACTTCAGAGAGAGACAAAGCACAGGTAGGGACACATGGCTGTGGGTAACCTGTGCCTCCTTGGCCAGGATTTGGCACTCCTGGTTCAGCTGGTGTCCTGTTACCTTTACATGGCTCTGGGCTGGTGCCAGCTCATGTCCAGCCAGCTCAGAGCACAACCAAAGAAATGTGGTGTTTTCACCTGTCTTTGTAGGTGCTGCTTATCTCCTCTGCTGTTATGAAATATAAAAAGTACCTTAAAAGAACATTAAGGTTTAGCGACAGACAAGCCAAGCTTTGCCTCCTTCACACATGGCACTGAATCTATTTTTCCATTGTGCTGCTTTTTTCCTTTTTTTAAAACCATAGATTAGCTTCTGTATCACTTGCTAGCCCCACCTTGCCTCCTCCCATATTTGTATATTCCAGCATATCAAAGCAAGATATTTCTACATGATAAGCTCTCTTCTCTCCATGCAGCTTGGGTAAACAGTTTTCCCAGAAATGTTTCATTCACTACCGCGTTACATACGTCACCCGTAGTTTGTAGTAGAAGTACAGTTTTTACTAGGTAACTACTGTACAAAAGGCATTCCTTGGTTCTGTTTGCCCTTAATCTGGGAAACAGTAAGATCAACCACAAGTTACTATTCCTGTGTACCTAAAGATACAGAAAAAATATTAGTTTAGAGACAGTATGTTATCGTATTTTATAATACATGTGCCCTTTTTAGCTATTCACTCCTGGGCACAGGGAAGTTCATTTTTAACCTTAGTTTTGAGCCCAGTACCTTTTGGCATATGAAAGTATGTAGCACTGAAGTCTGTTTACAGAGTTATTCATTTCCTGGAATTTTTTTTTTTTTAATTAGAAGAAAAGAGAAGGCCCTCTGAAGCTCAGAAAGTAAGCAGCTCATTGCATGTAGCAGCTCTTCATCCTTTCTCAGATGATTATTACGTATTGAATGGCAAAAAAACCATTTTGGACAGACTCTATACTTGGATTTTCAAATGCTAACAAGATGGTAAATGGGAAGAATTTATTTCTAGAAGAAAGCTGCACACTTCTCTCAGCCAAAAGCTAACTTTAGACACTCCAAGTTTGAGACTTGTCAGCCCTGTTTTTCCTCAGGTCTCCCCAAGAATTTTTATGGAAAGGGAATTATGACACTGTCTGCAAGAGCAATGGAGTTGGGATTAACCTGATGGCATTTTGCAACAGCAGTTTCTTCACTCTAGCATATTTGCAATTTCTTTTGCATCATAAGGAAGATTTTTGGTTTTCTTTTTCCTTTCTTTAAAACAGGGAAGACTTTTTGGTCAAATTTTCAAAAAGGTCCACACCAAAGACTGTTGCTGTCCCAAAATATGTTGTAGCAGTGGTTTTGCAGTCTCACTTAGAGCTCATTCCTCCAGTTCCTCTCTTGAATTTTTCCTGACAAACACCAGCATATCCCTTGCTCCAGATATTCCTTCATGTTACTTCATAGGCTTCTGCAACGCCCTTGTCTTTTCCCTGGTGCTTACACCCTCCACTTACTCATAGGCACTCAGCATGTCTCCCTTTAGCTATACATATTCAGTTCTTTTAATCTTTTATCATAAATCAATCATTCCAGTGCTTAATCATATGTTCTCTTTCCCTTGGAACGCTCTCCTGCTCCTCTCCCTTTCTCCAAACAGTGTTACGTGCCCACGACAAAACTCTTTTTTTTAATTGCATGACCAAAGAGACTGACCAAAGCAGGACAGTCATCTTTTGAGAATATATAATGAAAGTCAGGTCAACTAATAGGATTGGTGCATCACCACTGCCTTTGGTACCTGTCAGTCAGCTGATTATTTTGTGTAAGTTCTTTAAAAATAGGGATTCTGACGCCTGGATGGAGTCAAGGGTGGGAAATACTGGTGTTTCCTTTCAGGCATGGACTGACCCATGGGACCCAAAACCTCAGAGACAAGATGAGAATTCAGATCCAATGTGGGCTCCATGGTTTACAAGATTCACTTTTATTTAAGGGATCCAGGCTTGTAGTTCTCCTAAAGAAGTCAGACTCTTCCCAACTCCGCAGTCCAAGCAACTTCCCAACTCCTCTAAAACTACATGGCTGATCAGGACAGAAATCATCCAAAGGCATGCAGGCCACAAACCTTTCCCTATGAATCATAAATTCATTAACAGAAAACAAGACATAGAAAAAGAAAAAGAATGAGAGAATAAAGAAGAATCTAGGGGTAAATAAGACACTGAAAAAGCTGAAATTTTTTATCTTTTGTACTGACCTGAAGGGGACAGGGAAAGAAATAAAGATCCAGCCCTGATGCTAGGCTTTCTCCTGTCCCTGAAGAAGAAAGCCTTCTTTCCCCATTCTTATACCTGAGGACTAAAAGAGCAACTCATGGGGGCCATGGAGCTGTAGGAACTTGGCCCCTGAGGGAGAGCAGAAATGACTGTGAGTTCATCAGTCCATCCTGGAGAGGTTGGGCAGGCTCTGGGGACAGGACAGTGCTGCTGAGCAGCTGGTGTTGCTAGGGGAGATGCTTTCACAGGTATGGGCACAATGCAAAGACAGCTTTTACCAACACAGGTTAATTTGAAAAGGAGACCAGGTAGACACAGGTGAATATGAGAGCAGACAAAGTCTGACAGGGGAGCTACTCCTAGTGGCTCATGTAAGCAAAACAATTTCACCCCCTTCAAAGACAAGTGGGAGCCAGGATACTCTGTTTATAATTTGGGGGATTTTTGAAATCATAAGTCTTTCATTATAAAATGCCTAAAGCCTTCAGTCACAGCAATCAAGCCCTGCAATATCCGGTGACATGTAAAGAAGCACCTTCTGTATTGTAACAAACACCATCAAAGGGCTTCAGCCTAAATCATATTAGTCAGAAGAATGTACTGGTGATGTTTCTGATGAGTAGGTTTCCTTATCAAAAACCCCTGCTTCTGTAATGATCTTCAATGGTCAATCTGAAAGAAAGCATCCCTAAATACAAAAGTACTCAAGTGTGTGCTTACACTTTCAGCCTGCTGGTGTCCTTGGACCCAGGGGGTTTTACCCACGTGCTGTGCTGGTGCTGCCTCTCAGGTGTGGCCTTGAGGTACCAGTGACAGCTGTGACCACCCTTAAGGACACTTCATTCTCCTCATGGGTGGGTTGTCACAACTGTCTGCAAATGTTTGGTACAATCAACTTTTTTGGTAGATTCTTTTTGCAAATATACACAAAATATTTCTAAAAGTACACTGCTGTTCAACATTTTTTGTGACTAAGTACTGTGGACAGAAGAACCCCACAACAAAAGGCCTTAGTCTTATTATATAAGATGGGTGTTAATCAAGCTGCAGTTAATTGTCCCTTCATTTGCTTGCACACACAGGGGTGAGATCCAGCCTGTTAATGCCTGATAGAGGCTGGAGGCAAGGGACAAAAGCCTTATCTCATTTTGGCAGTATGAATCTGTACAAATATAATCCACTGCAGGTACACAACAGAGACTGAACACTTGAGGCAGCCCTGCTAAACTGGAATCTCAGGCAGAAGAAATTTTGCAATAAACTGAAAGTTCTGCACTGTCACCAGGGTCTTTTTCATGGTGAACATTGAACTACAACAAAACAGAAAGAAGCCACTTCATGCCTCTGCAGATGGTGATATTGTATGCAATACTAAGAGCCCAGTCTGCAAGGATGGAAATCCTGGATTCTTGTCTTGCTCCTTTCAATCATTGAAGGACCTTCAACCTGCACACTTTGTCTGCAGTCAGATCTGAGCAGGCCTGGCATGGTGCTGTGCTGTTGGGGTCTATTAAAGTGATATTCCATCACACACTGTGTTTCAGAAGTGCTGTGCTCCACCAGATCCATCACCCCTAACCTGGCAAGGTGTGGCCACCAAGAGCGACTGAGGTTGAAGAAAAATGATGAGAAAGCTCTAAGAGTGAAAAAAAAAAAAAATCTGCAGCAGCCTGTTTCTCTCCTGTAAATACCAAGGAAAAAAATTGAAACTAGCTTCTTGAGAGAATGAAATAAAACTGAATAAAGAAATTATCTCTGCCAATGTCTATCACTTGACAGATGGCATCCTAAGGAATTTAACAGCTACCTGTGACTTACATAAAGTTATCTCAGGTCTGTGAGAGAGCCTTGGATGAATATTTTCTGCCCGTTCCACTGAGATTTAGAAAGTATATTTGGGTTTACAAGACATTAGTATGCTCTGATAATAACCTGTACAAGGATTACATATTTTGGGAAAGATCTGGCAGACTTTCAGGCAGTTTTTAAGATCTCTTGTATATGCAAAGGGAGCTTTGATTTAATGATTAGGATAGATTTATAGCAGCAGTAGCACCTATTTAAATATTATGATAACAAGTGAAAAAAACCCAATTTTACATTGTATTTAAATGAAATGACATCTCCAAATGCTGTTTAATTCCAAGCTGATTTCTCTTTTCAGTATTTGTGGGTATTCAGGGATTTTTTTAGCATATATTTAACTAATGAGAAGGAAATATATCTCATCTTTTAATGAGCCCTGTAAATGGAATATAATTTTTAGGATTATTTCATTTATAGAAAGGAATTACATTGCTTCTCTTCCAAAACCTGTTTGAACGTTTTGTCTACATATCTGCCCATTGTGTTCTTCCGCAGGTGAGGACTGAAGACTTTCCTAAAGACAGGATTTTGGCATTGCAATGTTCAGCACTCCAATATATAGCCATGCTACTGTCATCAAACTGGCAAAAGAAATCAGATCAAGCCCTAAGTAGTCATATATATTCAGTCATCTTGACATTAGATTTTAAAATAAGTGTCTGGTTCTTAGGTGTTACGATGGGTTTCTACTCACAGTAATTACTGATTTTGTATGTAACACTGTGAAGTTTAAGAGAAAATACTGATCCTTCACTGAGAGGAATAAAAATCACTTAGTTACAGGAATATCTGTAGAAGAGCTGTAAAAAGATAAACGTAAATTTGTCCTGGCATTATCTGAAAGTTTGAATTTTTTAAAGTTTGCCTTACAGTACATTGCTTTGGGTATGCTGTGTGTATAGTCATTGTTGTTTTCTGTAAGCAATTCTATTTAAGTAAATAAAACACACATTCCTGTAAAGTTCAAACAAGATGTGATACAGATATTTCTAATTGTGTCTCTTCTCTGCCACTCAGATTTCTAAGCCCTCTGTTTTACTGTCAGACTATATGTAAGAATTATGAAAAATGCATCTATCTTCTTAAAGATGATGTACAATTAATATGTTAATCAAGAATTTGTGGTGGAGTTAATTCCCAGCAAGGCTGATGGAAAGCAGGTTCAGTCTGATGCCCAGATGGATAAAAACTCCTCAGCTGATTGTAAAGGTAAATGTTTTATACAGAGAAGACTCAGCATCATATTTGGGTCTTCAAAGATGCATTCTCCTGCTGCAAGGAGAATATTTTTTTAAGCTTATTAAATTTTTGTATCAAAGCTGCTTATGAATCAGAAGGAGATTTTCAAGTAAATTTTTCATGCTGAGGTATTTTTCTCAGAAAGCAGCAAGAGTTAAAATCTGCTATGCAAACATAGATGTTTTCACTGTGGGCACCTGTCTGGGGGCTGATCAGCTGCCCTGTTAGAAACATGTTCTTGCACAGCGTGGTCCATCTCAGCTTTGTAAATAGAGCAGGTAACTCTGAAAATGTCCATTTAATTCCAGGACCAGACAGACCACCATGAGGGCTACATGGTGTGTGCCTGTGTGGTGTACATCTCCACCAGTGGGACAGTCTGCATGTAACTTATTTAATGAAAACTAACTTCCTACCAAAGTGGAAAGTTTCAGAAGTTGTTGACTTTTCTGCTAGAAAATGAATTCCTCAAAGCCTGAGTTTTATGGGCAAAAGCACAGAGGAACTGAAAGGAGAATAGGCTAATGACTTTTAAATTTTCCCCACAAATAAAAATGTTTTTATCTTTAGGGAATATCCAGTTAAAATAAAACACAAATAAATATTCATAATGTTTCCCCATGTAGATGTAGTGATGTATCACATTTTTCATTACTGCAATTTTAGATGTAAAACAAAAAACCCCTTTTGCTTTTCTTGAAACATACTCAGCCTGCTAACACTGCCAGGAAAGCAAAGTTAATAAGCCAATTTGTTTCCTTTTCAAGCAGACATCCTTGTGTTTTATCTCAAGTTGCTTTTCAAGCTACAGAGAAAGCACCTGTAAACATGTGTTGCAGAACTACCTCATTATCCTCATTCAAACCCTGTGCAAGCACCATTACTCAGGCACTGTTTTCAAGCAGATGCATTTCTGAACTTAATACACCTTTTCCCAGCACAGGATTCACCCATCCAAAGGGGCTCTTTTTTCATAGCTCCTGTCCAGCTTGGTGGTCCTGCACATGCAAACTGAACAATGGATTTGAAGTCCTAATAACTGGAGGGCAGACAGACATACAGACTGATAGCAATAGATTTCTTTCCAAAATGCCTGATTTCTTAGTTTTTTTTGGTGAATGAAACTCCTGAGTTCCATTTCTTAAGTTTTAGAATCCCTTAAGTTTTAGATCCCTTTTTAGAGGGATTGGTGCCCAGACATAGGAACTATCAGGTGGCTTTGATTATTTTGATTTCATTTAATTTCTGTGGGAGAAGTAGATTCAGATAGATACACTAATTTTAAGGCAACATGTGAAACCCAAGAACTTCCTGGATGCCCCAATGGGAACCCAAAGGTACTGACCTCAGGGTCTGCAATGCACCTTCATCTTTTACACTCCAACACTTAAAAGAAATTTTTTTTCCACTGTATGCTGAGTAGGGCTTATAGCAAATCTATACCTTTACTTAGGCTTTTACAATTCTGTTTGTCATCATATTTGGTCAGGTCTGTTTTCCTTTAGCAATGACAAGAGAAGGTGACAGTCAAGCATGTCTCAAAATAAAGCAGGAATTAAAAATGATGGCTCACCACATCTCACCTTGACCACACTTTGATTCTAGGTGGCAAGGTGACTTTAGGCAGAGAGTAAGTTATTTTACATCAGTCAGAGTCTGTAGGTTCATGTTGAAAGGGAGTCTAGGAAAGGGAACGACAGGGAAGTTTTGATGGGGAACAGAATATGAAGAACAGATTTCAAATATACTGAAATCCCAGTAATTTCAGTGGGCAAGCAGACACAGTGGAGACAAGGCTTAAGTTCATGGCTATTCACAGCAGAATCAGACTGATAGGTCCTCGAGCTCCCTGAGCTCCTACTGTGGGTGCCCAGTGAGAGGGAAATACTTCCCTGGCTGATAGAGCTGACAACAGGAGTGAAGCCACTGCAGGTTATATGGAGCAAGGATGGTGTAGGGACAGCTGGACAATAAGTTCCTTGTCCCTTTGGCAGGGGAGTCCCTCCCCATCTCAAAGAGGCAAAAGGATTCTGCATTAGTGAGATCCAGTTCTCAAGTCTTTAAATCAGCTGAAAAACTTCACTTTTACGAGAGGACACTCTACCAGGCAGCTCCCCCTCTTGCCTTCTCCTTCTCCTTACGGGAACAAGCCAGGCTGTGAGCACGGGACGTGGTGCAGCTCAGGGCCAAGGAATGGCTCTGTCTTGGCTCTCTGGGTATAAATACAGGTGAGTCACTGGATGTGCCTGTGCACACCTTGAAAGAAAAACACCTGAAGTGATCACTGACTGCCAGGAAACTGTGCCAAATTGTTGGCAATGTCCTTTGCTCCTGTTTGGCTCATCTTCATTCATGAGTGCTGAGCCAAGTCAGAGTCTGCCCTTTGGCTCGTTTCATTGGTTGGCTCACTGCAGCAATGTACACATTTTCTAATGAACAACTGTGTACACCCATGTACATACACACACAAACACGAATTTTCCACAGATTTCAGCACCACTTGTCATGACTTCAGTGGCTTTTCTTTCAAAAGGTGTGTGGTGAGCATTAATTATGCCCATGACAGCATGCACAGAAGCTTCTGTGCTTCTGAGGATTTTACTTCAGGGTTTGCTTACTTGCTGCATGGAAACCCTCCTGGTATTATCTTAGTTTGCTTAGATAAAAGAGGAGTCAAGCAAAGAATTTCTGTAGGTAATTTAAATAAATACTTCCTTTTAGAGTGAAATTTGTACCTGTGCATAAATGTGATCTAATGGTTCAATTCTGATCGACTTAAGGATGTGAAAGCATTTAATAACTCCTATTAATTCAGTGGTCTTCTTATAGATCCTCATGGGGCATATCTGAGAACTGAATTTGGTTTGCAAACCAAAAGAATCCTAAAATGCCTCTTTTTCTCTTTGCTGGTGGTGCACACAGTTCACAGTATTTTTTTCACTGTAGTGGGATGAAAGATATTTTCAAAGATACCCGTGCAATAATAAAGTGAGGGTGTTGTACAGCCAGGGTTTAACTGGGAAACGCTCCACTCTTCAAAAAAAAAAAAAATTTTCCTCCTCTGAGCGAGATCTTTGCCAAAGGGTGTACATGTTACTGTTGCAGCCAAAATTACTGTTATAGCCAAGGGATGTACACATTTCTGTGTAAAGGCTTTGCCAAAGGGTGTGCGAGTTACAGTTCAAAGTTACAGTTGAAGGGGCATTCCTGGCTTTAACGTTTGTGCTCTGCTTAGCCAGTCAATTAAACGTGGTTTATTTTCAGATGGCTGAGGGGATTGCTCATGTGATGCAGAGGCTATTGCTATGGGAGCCCTCAAAAACAAGTTCCCTTTTAAGTTTTTGCTGTTATGCAAGGTATTACTGGTACTCATGGTATTCCCCATTCCTTCTACAATATGTGCTTCTACAAAGAATAGCTGGCCTCAAACTAAAGATGGTAAAAGTGCTCCATTTTTTTCTCTAAGAGTGCCAAATAAATTGCCAGTCTGCTCCAGGCCATGCATGGCTGTTCAGCAGGCTACTGTGTGCAGCTGTAGTCACATTTTGTATGGTTTTGAATTAATGGGAATAGCTAAAGAAACAGATCTGGCTGGCAGACTGAATTCTTCAGTATAAAATGCCAGTAGACAGTGGGGTCAAAGCCACAGCAAACAAAATGTAAGAAATTATAGAGAACAGTTCAAAAAAGTAACACAAGATAACAGAACTGGCTGAAAATATAAAATGAATCCTTCACATTTTCTGGCCAGTGCCACTGGAAATCTGATGTCTCTGTTCTGCAGTAATTTCTTAGCTTAATCCCTTACTGTTGTATCAGAGATCCTCACCACTGCCAATGGGTTGTTTCTTCCACTGTTGTGGTTGATCCTAAGCAGATGTTTTCATACTAGAACCCTGGCCATGGTTCATCTGGTCTATTTTGCATTAGGAGGAGAAGTTGAGCTAAAACTTCCATGGACATTGGCCACTAGATCTCCTTTCACCATATAGAGAGACCAGGGTGGTTTCCTCATGAGGAAGAAATCTTTGTTCACCTTCCCCTTCAGACATTTAAAGAACTCACATTGGCCTTTAGACATTTACAGCAGTGCTTGTTGTTCAATACACCAGAGCTAAAGAAAGATGTCTAATCTTTCTGAAACAGATATGAAAAAGCTGACCTCTTGAGATGCTTGTTTTTCTTCATAGACTAGAGAACAGACTAGATCAGGTCTAACTTCTACATATTTAAAGTTAGATGCAATAAATCTCTTTGTCTCACCACTGATTCACATCAGAAATAAGGCAGTTCAAAGAAAGATAAACAAGATGAGTGGGGGCAAGGAACACTTTTGTTTGATATGTGTATGATGAGAAATTAATTTAGAGGGAAAGTAGGTAAAGAATAACATGATAGGTCTGTTGACTAGCAGACTGGGAGACAAAATTAATACAGATACCTACTCCATTCCAGTCATGAGGAAAGGAGGATCAAATTGGATGGAACAAGCTTGAATATGGAAAAGAGAACTCCTTTCCTACTGCAAAATCATCCCATACCTATAACAGAGCAAGACCCCAACAGTTTCAAAGGACTCGGAACAAATTCCAGGTATATCAAGACAAGGAGGATACCAGCAGTTGCTTTAGTTAGTGAGAAAATGCAATTTCTTTCTCACACAGGGGTAAAGGGTTACACTGTTCTTGTATGATATATACAGATTGGTGCAAATTGAACTACTTACCTTGTCATTAGTCATTATATGAGAAACCTAAAAAAGATTGTACATTAGCCCCAAGCCTATGCTTGATTTCTGGATGCATAGCCATATTTACCTAATGCTTGTAAACAAGCCAAAACTTGTATGCATAAAAACTATATTTTTCTTAACAAATTTGTTTAGAATTTGCTCCTTATGTTGCATGTAAAAAGTAACATTGCTTTTATTTTATGAAATGCAATAACTTCTAACTTTCTCTTTTATGTCTTCCACTTTTACAAGATGTTTCTTCTGGCAATATCAGTCAGCTTTCTTTACCTTGCTCTTTGTTCCCACATTGCCAATATTTCTGTGCTGCTGACTTCTGCACATATCCTCAGGAGTTTTTTTGATGATACTGTGAACAGGAGACCCTGGATGTTTACCAACTCCTTACTTATTTATTATACCTGGCTCACTTCCTAGGACACAGTGAAAACAATGTCTGTTCTTGTTGATTGCTAAACAAACCTTGTAAGGAAACAGTCCTCCAGTATGTCTAGGAACACTGCTTCTCCTCCTGGGACCCCACTGCTGTCATCGAGAGCAACACCTGGAAAATAGTGGCTGTCTGAGCTTTCTTACAAACCTGGCTACCTGCACATTTATCCGCATTTTTCAGCAAAGGGTTGTCTGTTCTGTTTTCTTCTTGTATTTCTTCTTTAGTACTTACTGAGTTACACCTCAAAGTCTGTGACCTGCATTGCTGAATATAATTTACTGAAACATTCTCTTCTACATTTAATCCAAAGCTTAAGCACATAGCTTCGATTAACTCATCACGGTATGGAAAACTCCAAGGCCAGAAGGAAGGTTTGTGTTCCTCAAAGAATCTGTGATTCTGCTGCTTTTCTGTCTGTAGTATGTGGCATTATATGGCATTATATGCTGAAATTTTCAGCACTGCCCTAGAGCTTTGGATACTCATATTCCCTTAAAACATAATCCTAAACATTTCCAAAAGAATTCCAGGAATTCTCATACAGATATGAGTCTCTTGTCTCATCTCTGACTGTCATGCCATATAAGAGCTTATGAAACATTAAAACTTGCATTATTCCAAATGCATCTCCATGATGGCACTGCCTTTAATATTGGTTGTAGTGAATCTCCGGCAATAAAAATTTGCATCTTCTTTTACATCTGCCAGGATATTTGTGTTTTTCCATCTTTTTTCTTCTGGTCGGCCACAATTTTAATGCCGTGATGTTTCTCCCAGAGCTCCTACCACTATTTTAGAACTGAACAATGGCTGGCAAAGAACAGTCAGTCCTGAAGTTCTGACGGGCTTTTTAAGCAGCTGGAAACTCCAGTTGTCAACCTGCTACACAGCAGTTTATATATGTCTCCTTTATACAGTCTCTTGGGTTTGTCAGTGTAAAGTGAAACTGTCCAATCACTGGAAGTCTTTTGGGGAAACAGTGCTGGCAAAGCAGAGGAAAGCAAAGAAGAAAGACAGCAGAGATGAAAGAGATACAAAAATGAATTCGGCCTCTGAACTGCTGATGATATTTCTGAATGGTATTATTTTTAAATATGGTAAATGTCATTTTTCCCTGAAGGGTCATGACTTCTCTCAGTGCTTGAGTGCATGGTGTGACCAAAGAGATGACCAGTCTCAGTTCCAGGCTCTGACTCCTTGGCCTGTACCCCAAAGGGTCTCCTGCTATAGCCCCTATTTCTGGAACCCCCAGTAAAATGTGGCAAGCTCTCCTAAGTGCATTCCTGAGCAGGAGGGGACTTTCACCAAGCCTTTGCACCCACCTCACACCGCAGCCAAGAGATGTTGCATTTCTCCTTGTGGTGCAGGAGTGCAGGGCACAGCCAGACAGAGGACCTGCTGAGCCTCCTGCAGTGATTCCACACAAACCCTTTCATTCCCCACTCCACCTGCCTCTAGAAGCTCAAAGTCTGTTTTTCAATTTTGTCACCTGACAAATTTCCAAGACTTTTCACTTCACTCAGTCTAACAGGAAAAGGACATCACTGAACTCAAATTCCCAGGACTATGTCACATGTCCCACAGACTATGAAATGCATCCCACTGTTTGACTCTCAACATGACTGGGGAATCATGTGCAGCAGTGCAGCAAGTTTGTTCTTGCACTGACCTGCAACTGCTGAGTCCATGACACAAGAGGTTACACACAGCTTTAATAACTATAACTCCCTTGTTTTTTCTCCCACACAGAGTGCATATAAAGGCAAATATGGACAGTAGAAAAGCATCCATGTGTGACACAGAAGGTAAAGTCAGCCCAAGTGTGAAACAGATAATCCTGCTTAGCTCATCTGTATCAGCCCAGCAGAGCATCCACATCTGTCTTCATTGCCAGGGAGGAGGAAGGCATCTCCTTGTCAGAGTCTTCCAACCTGCTTTGTGAGCAGAGATGTCACAGCCCGACTCAAAATGCCCTGAGACAGTGTGGTTGGTGAGGAGGGACTGGCATTTACTGGATGGGACAGGGCAGGGACACAGCTAATCTGGATGAGCTGGGAGTCAGGACCATCAGCATCCTCAGAGGAGATGAAGAGTTCACTCACTGATTAGCTCTGACTCCTGCACTGCATGTTTGCCTTGCATTTAGAGCAAGCTGCTGGCCACAAGAACCTCATCCTCATCATCCTCCTTTAATTTGAACAAACATTGTCCTGGTGATTTTTATGCTCTGAATCCTCACCCTACTTGTACAGCAAAGCTGATCCTGCCAGAGAGCTCAAAAGTAATTTCAAAATGGTTGAAAACTCTCATGTTTTGCAGGTACCCTGGGCCAAATCACCCAACCTGGTCTAACCTGTGTAAATCAGGGGCTCAAAACTCAACATCCCTGGGCCTTTCCAGGCTTGCACTGGGATTTTCATGGCTCCAGATCTACCAGTGTTGAAGCAAGAACAGTGGAAAATCAAGCTTTTGGCCTCCCTCTTTATCTTTTGAGGAAGTTAACCACAACAGAAGTTAGTTATTTATACAATACTTTGAACTGGTCTGGAGGAAAACAAAAATCAATCACACAGCTGTTTTAGGCTGTTTTTCTCTCTCTTGCTCTGATGCACAAATTAAGCCACTGATTAATCAAACAATTAATTGACAAGAACCCTGATTTATGTTGAGTTAAGTTACAGCACACAAATATTTGCCTAGTGTTGGATGCAGATTTAAACACAGACTCCATAAGTATTTTTTTTAACCATGAACATTTCTTGAGGATAATCCAAGTGAAAAACTCAAGCTCTTCCTCCTTCCTGATGATTTGAATGGATGGATTGTGGCAAGAGTCACGCTCTTTTTTTGTGTTAAAACCTTAATCTGATAAATAACTCTCAGGATGATTTTTAAAAGCACAAAGGGCAGTAATGTGTCTTGCTCCCACTAACAATTCAGCAGAGTTAGGCACCGTGCTCCCGTTTACATTTTTAAAGATTTACCTTCTTTGTCTTGAAAGCTGTGTTGACAGCAAGCTCCATTCAGGACATTCCTCTGAGAGAAGCCAACAGGCAGCCTCAGACCTTCCTGTGGATGTGTGAAGAACAACTGAGCAACCAAAGAGCAGGGAAAGAGACTGATGTGCTGCAAGCAAGCAAAAAGTAAATTTCTCATGGTAAAATTGTCAACAGCTTGTCCATGACTCAGAATCTGAAACCTCTTTCAAATAGTAACTGCAAAGTGACGCACACAGACACACACACACATACATATCTATATATCTATATCTCTATATATCTATATATCTATATATCATCTATATATCATCTATATATCTATATACCTATATATCTATATACCTATATATCTATATATCATCTATATATATCTTGTTTAGGTACCAAAAATACCTTCTAAGGTTATATTTCTTTGTAAAGAAAGAACTCAAAGACTGCTTTTGCTTAAGATAACCCTTTGGAGAGGTGAATCCAATTTTCTGTCTTTTAGCATGTTGTCTCATGTGGCGCAGTGCTCTGTGCACCCTACAAGGTGATGCTTGTGAGGGTTTTTTTAATGCAATTTAACTAATTTTGTTCAAACCTATTATTTTAAGACTGTGTAACCCATGGATTTAAAAGGTAGGTTAAATAAATATTTGAGAGTTTGCTAGAGTTTTCCAGCTGTTTTGAGGAGTTGAATCTAAATCTTGGTTTGCTAAAGCAGTGCTGGGTCCTAGCAGCAATTCAACTACCTCTGCCTCAGTTTCCTGATTATTGGGTGGGAAGGAGAGCACTTTTAAGTGTCTTTACAGAGGTGAGCCGTACTGTGTGTGAGGTGGCAGAGTCTGTCTGGCTTTTACCAACACATGGGAGCACAATGCAACTCCTTCTGTACCTTCTGCTGAATGCTGCAGCCCTGCAGGGCTCTGCTGGCTCCTCTCTGTGCTGGGTAATTCTCCAGACGGGCTCTCTGCGCTGCTGCTCCCGTGCAAACAAAGCTGTCGTGACACAGGAGCGATGCCTGCGAGGTTGCCCGCGAACAAAGCCGCGCTTACCGAGTTTATCTGCATGATTTGGTGGAGCTTGCCCGTTCCTGCCCAGTTCTTTTGGCTCAGACACCTTAATTCTGAATATATCCCTTGCTATATGCTGAGTAATCTGTTGTGAAAAATGCCTCTGAAGAGGCCCCATTATGCACGCTCTCCTACCAGGCAGCATTAAAATCCTGCCTAAATGGCCTGATGGCTGATTAAAATCCCAGAAGTTTTTAAATGATTATTTATGCTTCTCAACCATTATCCAGTGATTGTTGAAGCACCTTGCCGGAAGCCTTCTTTGTGGTGAGTAATGAAATAATGCAAATTGATGGGAGCTGGTGCCGATTTTTAAAGGAGAATTGGCTTCATTGGATGACAGGATCAATGTAGTCTGTGTGAGCTGCTGAAAAGATGTGTCATGGGTATGTCCATGACAATCCACACAGGAGGGTCTCAGAGACAAAAAACCTTCCTCACCTCTCTGGCTGGGAGACCTGGGCAGTGTTTCTGTAAGTATGGAAACAGAGAAGGGAAAGAGGACTCCTGGAGAGTGAAGACATGGGGGAATCCCAGAAATATGTAAAGCTTTTGCTTTACATAGCTGCATGTGCACTGAGTTATGGATCCTCAGATTGCACAGATTATGCATTTTGCCACCGTCGCAAGATCACAGCAAGGGATCACTGCAGCCTTCTCAGACCACTGACATATTCTGTGGCTCGGGCCACAGATGGACAGGTTGAAGTTCAGGTTCAGTTTAAGATTTTTTAGATTATTTAGGATTCAGCAGCTGTCAACAGAATAAACAAGAACCTATCAATTTTAGATTTAACAATTTGAACATGATTTTGGCCAGCTATGGTTTAAGTCATTGTTGCCTGCATGTTGTTCCACTTTCTGGTATTTAAAATTAACCAAGAGGCAAAGTAAAGTTTGAAGATCACCAGCTTCATGAAGCAACCATCTGTTAGAAAAGAGAAAAAATATTAAGAGAAAAAATTGACTAAGACCCCAACTTTCAAATGTTGTTTTAATTATGATTGATATTAGAATCAGGCTATTCAGTGGCAGTGAAAATTAATTTTCAGGCATATTTCTATTACCTCAATGACTTTGAAGTAACCCCTAAACATTAATGAACCTTTACTAGAGTAAAAAGTAGCGCTTTCACTGTCACGGTTTCTCTTGGAATTGAAGGTATGTACCAAATGATTAAGGTTTTATTGGTTTTCTTCTTTGTTTGCTTTTCACTGGGCATTGTTCCTGTGAGAAAGCTCTGATTTAAAGTTGCTGCATTGCAGTATGATGTGCTCAGTCGTGAGACTCAAATCCCAAATGACATCCCAAATGCCAACTGAGATTCCTCCCAGCTAGGTCTCATCTAAACTAACTCTGGCAAAGGACACATTTTTATTTTGGAGACAGGTCTGGAACTGAAATGTTAGAAAAATATTTTGATTTGGATATTTAAGTGTTCTTGGTGTTTAAAGCTGTAGTTCAGCCCCACTCCACTGGAGTTTTTCAGTGTTATTGTGTCCAAAACATTCAATGTGAGTTCCTGAGAGCTCATTGTGGTACACAAAATTGAGCTGGGTCTGAGTCTAGCAGCCTTAGTCCATTCAGACCTGCTTCAGACCCTTCTAAAGACACGAACCCTGCCTTTACTTGGTATCCACATGCAAACTGCAGGGTGTCTGTGTTCCCACATGAGGTATTCAGGTTTGTGTGGAAGTCTCTCGGTTTAAAAATTTAAGCATTTCTAGTTCCTAAATTCTAAGCTCTGGAGACCCAGCACAGCATTTAAAGAATGCTGAATGTGTGCAAATGCAATTTTGCCCAGCCCAAAGAAATGGAGTTGCCACCACTGTCAACTTTTGCATTGCTCTTAATTAATCATGTTTAGCTTTGCTTGATTGCAACAGAGGAATCAGCAGCTCCACAGACTTGTATTAAAGAGTGCAGGGATGTCATAAGTGTCCATGGAGTCACAGAAAAGATTGCTGAATGTCCTCATGTTAGGAGGCACATCATGATGACACTCCAACCATCAACATGTCATAATCATATGTAATAAATCAAAAGTGAAGGATCACCAACAGCTGTGGCCCCTTTTTTTTTTTTAAATGCAAATACAATCACTACTTTTGAATTTCCATAAAAAGTTAATGTCCCTGCTGAGAAGCTTGGAAGATGGTCTGTGGATACATATTAGACTGATGAGTTAGAGCTCACAACTACCACTTGCCCAAATAGAGCCCTAACTGCACCAAACAGAATATTTTGGGCCCATCACATAGCCAGATACACAAGATGATGGGGCCACATGACCAGTGAAAGGGAACCTAACTAATGTTGAGGGAGATGTCAATCACAGACTTTATGCACAAGTTTATTTTTGTGGTTGCACTCCTTGACAGGGAGAAGCATCTCTGGTGGAAGGAACCCTCTGAGAACTCCTCTCTGTCTGTCCTGTCCAGTGAGACCACACACACTCAGAGCCAGGAAAGGACCTCATTCCCTGAGGCCAGGAGTCCAACTCTGGTCCCTGGCTGACAAGGACAGGGGTGGGGAAGGAAGACAAGGCTGATGTTGCTGGTGTCCATGTGGCTCCTCAGGGACTCAGGGTGGTTTCTGTGGAATGTGATGTTCATTACACAGTTCAGCCTCTCTGATCTCCCTCGAACACACAACAGCACTGGAGCCCTTCCCTGTGTGCAGGGGACTTTGATTTGCTCTCTGGTCACACGAGTCTTCCTTAGCTGTACCCATGGTGCTTTATCGTGTGAAAAAGGTGCTCCATCCAAACAATGTGAATTAAAGCAGGTCTAGAGAATTCCTTCTTTGTAATAAGTTATCCATTAAATACCACTTGAGCTTTTCTTGTTTTAAAGCATATGTCAACATCATCTCAAATACTTTTTATAAAGTACTAGTAGTAAGTCATTAAAAATGACAAAAATGTCTTTAATCTATGAAAAAAATATTTTAATCAACTGAGATATCTTTTTCAACATAACAAAATAAACACAACCCAGACTAGGCTATCTAATCTTCAGCTCACAGCAGGATGACTTTACAACAGAATGTCAGAATCACCAGCTAAATTCATTGGGTGCTTACTGCTCTCAGGAGCTTTCAGGTATGTTCTCCTCACTACTGTGGAATATCCTAGTTCTTTTTAAATATTGACAGATGTCGAATATTTATATGTTTGCATTTCCTCAGGGGTAAATCCTTGCACTTTCTGAAAGGTGACATGATTGAGAAATAGGAAATAACTTTTTGGTAGCCATTGCTCAAAGGTAAGATAATCATTCAATAAGGTTTGTGAGTACCCATTCAGAATTTTCATCCCCTTCATTTGATTAAAATGACCAGAAATACTGGACAAGGCAGAGGAGTTTGGAGAACAGGGAAGAAACTGGTAATTATATGAAACGGAATATAGTTTGGGATAACCATATGTAGCATAAACATGTAGCATTAATAATTTAAATATTAGATAAGTATTTATCCATGTAGCATACTGCATAGTTGAGAAGCTAAGTTGAAAGGTGACCTTCTGTTTTTAAATTACTCTAATTGAAACTGATCTGTATTTTATATGGTGAGGCCATAATAAAGCTCAAAATGCAGCATAAAAGTTTATGATAATTATGCACATGGTTCACAATGCGTGCTTGATCTCCACTCATATTTCATATTTTATTGTATGACAATTATCAAATACTTCTTTTCTGTGATCCTTATTCCCTTTCATGATGCTTCTAATTGAACAGAAGAGATCATCTCCACAGAGGGATTTCAACCATTTAGTCCTATAAATAGAGACGGAAATCTCTCCATGGTATTTCCCCAAGTAAATATTTGCTGAGATTTAATAATCACATTGTCTAACGATGGACAAATTTAACTTGCACTCAGACCAGTTTTGTATAGTTAATTTCATAGATTTATTTCTTTTCCAAGAATTTAAGCTGTTTTCTGTTTTTAGTGGAGTCTCTAATAGATATCTGTCTGTCATAACCAAATGCACAATTTGATATCTACACTTGTTTCTTTGCAGGAAAGCAATGGAAGACTCAGAGAAGCTTCAGCTTCTCTCGAACTGAGGGACTTCCCTGAAGTTCTCTCTTCATGCTCAAAGATATGGAGGTGATACAATTTTGTGGCTTTGGTCCTTGGGGTGGTTGATATCTGTGGCTCAGAGTGTTGGGGATTTGCTCATCTGCACCCCAGGCTGCTTTTTCTGCTGAGGACCAAGAGGACCTGCAGATGTGAGACCTGCCAAGGTACAATGACCACAGGGAACAACACTCTTTCACCTCCTAAGAATTTGCAGTCACAAAGAACAAATATCTTTCTTTGCTAATGAGTGTGTGACAAGAAACTAATTCTATTTGCTGACAGTTGCTGGTGCTCTATCCTAATTTCTCCATTAAAACATTAAGTATAGTGTGTTTTATGTGCATTTACACAAACACAGACAGATTTCTTTCTCAGTACAGGCAGTACAGAAGATTTTTTACACCATTACAGCAATAAAGGGAGCTGTAGTAAAGGTGAAGGAAAGGTGAATCACAGATAAAAAGAAAACAGTTACTGCTTCTTATTTTCCTAATAAGCTAAGCATGTATGGGTAGACATAAGTCACTCAGTATTTGTTTTATTTCTGAATTATTTCTTCATAATTTGTTTGACTCTATTTTCTTTAGAAAAGTGCTACCAATAGTTTAAAATTGTTGTGATTTTTTGTTAAAATTGCTATTTGTTTATGAGTTTTTAGCCATGTCTGTTTTTGGAAAGTAGCCTGCCTCCTCTGCAAAACAGTATTCCAATAATTCTTGTGTTTCTTACCTCTAGGCTGGAGAGACTATGAAAAGTATCTCCCTTTTTAACAAATCTTTCAAAACTACTCAGCCCCTTAATTTCATTATAAATTGACTTGTACAAATCCTTACAAGTATGGTTGCCCTTTGACAGTTCTTCCTGCTTTAGTCTTAGAGCAGCAATGGGAACAGAACTCTTGATCACAGCAGGAATGCGTTTATGATCATGCATTGCTCAAGTCTGTTTTTATTTCTCGTTTTATGTAAAATGCTGCAGTAATCCCTTTAGAATTCCCCTCAGCTTAAATCTCAGAGACTGTTCAAGACTGCCTCTTAATGTCTCAAGAGCACTTCAGCTCACATAAGCCTCATATTCAACAGGTAAAGCCCACTTTGTTCTATAGAGATGGCTGAAGTAATGTAAAATTAAAGATTTAATCTTCTGTGGTAACTCAGACTGTCCTCAGTGCAGCACAAAGACACTAAAAGTCTGTTAACTTTTAAGTAAGTAGAAAATTCTTTGATTGACAGTGGTCTGCTGTATTGATCCCAAAAACTATGCCACAACAAATTTTATTACAATTGGGTGAGAAGACTTATTGCACACTTTGGGAATGCAAGTGGATTCATTTCATTATTAACAGGTTTTCTCCATTATAAATTTTAATTGACAGGATTTAAAGGCAATTGAAGTAGAGACCAAACATTTTGGACAAATTAAGGAAGGATTTTTTGGGGTTTTTGTTGTTTTGGGAGTCTTTAAAACTAAATTTAGATGGAAGCAGTCAAAGGACACTTGAGAGTTGAAATAACTGGTAATTATATGAAATGGAATATAGTCTGCACAGTTTTATTCTCATTAGAAACTTCACACAGGGGCTTAACTGATGTGTACCTTTAATGTGTTTTCTCCCAGCTAGTGGGCAGATGCTTGCACAATGGACCCCACCAATTAATGCAGCCCAGGCTGACATTCAAAGTGGGTTAATATGGACACAGCCAAACTTAGCACATATTTCCTCAGTCACAGATCAGCCAGGTGCTTACAAATCCTCCTCGTCTTACCCTCAGTAAACCAACAGAAGCTGTGTTAAAGTTGTCTGGGCTGGTTTCCCTCAGGTGTCATAGCAAATTTGCCAAGAAGAACAAATGCTGTCCACAGATGACTCAAGAAGCAAAGCAGCCAGGCATTTTGGTTGATGCTTTGGAAAGAATTCTGATATTTCAGTGGTACTTTTCCACCTTGAACTGAGACCAAAAGTTGAAAGGTTAATTTCTTTACATACCTAAATGTCCTGGAAAATTGCAGATGGCCAGACACCTAAATGAGATGTTTTCATTGAGAATAATTAGTACTAATCTGTTTCCAATGCCGTGGCTCAAATCCTCATCAGAGACATGGAGGACCAGGTAGGTCCCAGACACAGAGTGACTGAACAGTTCTTTGGGATGTATTAACTTGACTTTACATCAGAACTTTACTGGCAACAAGGGAAGCTTAGACAGATTCCTCATGTGAGCACACAGAAACCCATGTTTAGGCATCATAACGTGTGACCTGAATCCTACCCAACATGATTAAGCTGCTGTAGGTATCTAATTCGCTCATGAAGACCACAGCCTTTGCAGTCTGTGTGATTCCTTTTAAAATGTACCACTGGGATATTCCTGACATGATATTCCTTCAGTATTTCAAACTGTATCTCACTGGGACAAAGTTCTGAGATTTGTAAAATATAAAAGATTACAAAGAACTGAGGCCTATGGATCATCCTTTTTTTTCTTTTTGCCTTTGTTTTGATAGCTCCCCATCTAGAAGAATTCAGTTTTTTCCCTTCTCTGCCTTCTTTCCTTTTCATTCTTTTGCTCTTATTTCATGTATTGCATTCAAAATGCCTGATTCAATGTGAGGTGGGAAATTGCTGGCAATATTCAGAGACTGTTTTCAGTGGAGCAGTTTGGTGCCTATGGGAATCACTCCCATCCAAAAAGTGACTGGATGCAATGCAGTGGGCCCCATTCTCCTCTTTATTGTTTCATTTTCAGTAAGGCATGATCTTGTCATTGAGCTAGGAAGACCCCTCTCTTGTTTGTTTTGGAACATGTCCCACATCTGTAGCCAGTGGACACCTTGAGTATGAAAAGCAGAGAGAAAAGATTGCTTCAGCTTCTTCTTCTTCTTCCCCAAAATTCCTGTGTAGCCTGGCAGTAAGGCAAAAAGATTTTGGGGATGCTGTCATCAAAAGCTGCTCTGAGCACAGAAGAATCCTGACAATGGATCTTGCACAACAAGGCTGTGTTTTACATTGTAAGTAGAAGAAAAATAAGACTACGTTTACTTTCTTTTATCTTTCAGAATCCAAAGATGTTTATTTTCAATTTTCAAGTACTCTCAAGTGAACAAGAAATATGTATTTGGGCAAACATATATTTGGCCAAATCCCTTAAGACCCCAAAGCAAAAACCTCAAAATCACACCTAGGTTTGCCCAGCACCATCCAGAATCAGGCACTCAGCTGTGTGGGAGCTGCAGTTTTAAATGGCTTGCTGAAAGTGTGCAGCCTCATAGACAATTTCATTTTATAAATGTAAGCTCTGTGAGGAGTGCCAGGATAAAAATAGGGCTATAATTACTTAAAGAAAAGGCAGATATTGCTCCTCCAGCATTCATCTCCCTATCTTGGAGCTTTACCCCCTTTGCCCATCATCACAGCAGCTGAGCGCTTGCTCTGTGAAAGATCACGACTGCCTGGGAAGGCTGTAAAGGAAAGGGAACACATCTGCAAAATGTCCCTAAGCCCAGCTATCATCTCACTGCTCTGCTGTGGGGTTCTTTAGTCTCAAGGAAATAGTTCAGAAACATCTTTTTGAACAAACTGCAATAATGCTGGCAATGTTACCCTATTGAAGTCCAGCCAGTGAGAAATACTGGGTCTGAGGCTCCCATTGGCTCATTTTGCTTTAACATAGGGTCTGAGATAAGTTTTTGTAACTTTTCAGGCTTTCAGTTTCTTATTCTCAAAGTGAGAGCAATGCTTTAGTAAAAAATAAATCCAATAAAAAAGCCAGGAAAAGTCCTGGGGCCAGGAATAAAACTTGAGGTCTCTCTGCAGTTCCCAATCACTGCATTAGACCTGCTATGTCCTGCTTATTTCTCATCTCTCCCCCTCCAACATACACAGACTTGAATTTTGTATTTTTTTCTCTATAAATAGGTTGAAAAAGGAGAGGCAGAGAGTGCCCCAGTGTGACCAGCTGCTGTGGACAAAGCCAGTGCTGTCTTTGGGATTGCATGAGTTTGATCCCCCTTGACTGGGGGAGACTGGACCTGGCTGAGCTCAGCCCCACACAAAGACAGCCAGGACTGCATTCTGGCTATATTTTCTATATATTTTCTATAAATATTTTCTATATATTTTCTATAAATACCCAGTTTCTAGTGAACCTTTAGGCACTGATGATGTCACGAATACCTGCAGCCCAAATTCAGTTTAGATGCCTGGGTTTTTTTTCATTGTGGTCCATGAAATCTGCATTTAAGTGCTGTAGTTTGGCTGTTCCTGCTTTTGACATTCTCACCTCATGCAAATCAGTGTGTGTTCTACCACTGACTTCAATACAGCTGGAATTTTTCCTTAATGTCTTGGAGCTAATAGCCTGTTATTTGCTACCAGCTATGACTGGGCAATTTTTGATTTATCAGAGGAGATGAAACGTTCTTGATGTACCAGCTAAAATTTTTAATCAATCCAATGCAAAAATCCTCTTCTTCCTAATAGAATATTCTGTTTCTCCCCACTCCCTGGGAAATTCCATTATCTTCTGTCATGTGTCAAAATATATCCACTGAGTATTGATATCAAGCAATTATGTGAGACAAAATCATTTGTGTATGGTAAGAAAGCAGAGGCAAATTATTGCATTCTGAACTGCCTCTCTTGGTAGCAATGTGGCAAAGGCTTCAAACCTCATATGGAAATGAGAAATGCATGTAAATTGCTTTGTCTAAATGGATTTTCATCAGAAGTGAAATCCAAGCAGTTCGAAAATCACTAACGTTCACTGGCAAGAGCCAAATGGCTGAGTCAACATCACTTTTAGTCTTTAGTTCTTTTCTATAATGCTGAACCACTGAAATAGTCTGATCAAACTTGGCATTGCATTGTGCCAGATTAGTTAAGTCACTGACTGACTCATCCTTGGGGTATGACAAGTGCTAAATGAGCTACTGATCCTTTGCATTGCTGGGTACAGCTCACTGTGGGACTGGGACACAGACAATAGCAGATATTAATAGTGGGTGGCTCTGTCCTCCTGTTTGAGCATTCTTATTTATTCTGCAGAGGTTCTCTTCTTCACCCTAGATGCAGATATTTTTAGCTATGATGGAAAGGAGAGAAGTCCAACACTCCTAATTTAAAAAACCAAAGGGTCATCAAGATTCCAAATGTCAGTTTGAGCAGGACTCAAAGTGTAGGCCTGAAATCCTACATCTGTACATGGTACAGCCGCCAGGGCATGAAGAAGGAGGTGTGCCATGAGCTCTAAGCAGGATTATGCACTGCAGAGACAAGGGCTGTGCTCTGCTGTGCATCCAAGAGCATCTCTGTGCTCAGAGCTGCCTGACAGAGCTGTGCCCCTCAGGGAGCCAGGCTGGGGGAGCTGCTCTTGTGAGGGCAGATTCCTCAGGAAGATATCCTGAAATCCAAAATATGGATGCTAACTGAAAGCCAAAATTTTCAGAGTTCAGCAAGGGCTTTTTAAGTGTAAGTATCTGAAGTCTGCTGGTGTGGAGGATATCCTGATATGCATCCAATCGGGTGCACACCAAGGAGGCAAGAAACAGGGTGACAAGTCTCCCATCAGCCTTTCTCAGTGCTTCTTTCAGGATGAACAAGTTTTCTTTGTAATTCTTTGGCTACAATTCTGTGAAAGGACTTGGAGCTTTATGGCCTCGTGTTCTGCACTTGCTTTCCTCTGAGGAATTGCTTTGGATTCAATCAACAAGATATGCTAAATGGAAGGTTGTTCTAGGTATATCTCAAGGCAGTTTAGTTTGCATTATTGTCCACTGGAGATATTCTTATCATGCTATTTGTGTGCAGAAGTGTCATAACCAACACAGACAGGTCTGTCCCATCCTTGTTTCCCTTGTGCTCCATGGCATCCAACACTTTTGAATCTGTACAGAACATAGGAATGCACAGTTCACCTTTTCAGTATTAATTGAATGACAGTGCACTTAGGTTAAAAAAAATAAAGGATTTGAAAGGTGGCTTGGCTTAGCTTTTTGTTCATTAACAGAGAGTGAGACTATTCTGCCTGAATTCACTTCAGTGATGCTCCTTGGGTGCTCTCCTATAAGAAATAGGAGATTTTTGTCATTAAAAAAGAAAAAAACCCACACACCCCCCCTCCCCCCCCAACAAGCAAACAAACAAGCAAACAAAAACCAACCAACAAAACAAAAAAACCCACATAAAAACATTTAACAAAAAGGATCTGGAATACCTGCTCGGGTATGAATTCAAGATCCCTGTCCCCAGTCCAAAGACAAAGCAACTGCTCACAAGCGAAGCAGGAGATTGAACTGAGCTAAAGTTGTCCACACACTCCTAGCACTATATAGGGATGGAAGAAAACAACTACAGCTGGAATGAACTATCTGCAACAACTTCTCAGGTGATTAAAGTCTTTTTAGACTGATAATATCATCTATTGTTGCTGCCTTTCACAACTTACACTGAAAGCTCAGGTACAAGTCCCCCTCCTGCTTTCTGAACTGTTGGGTGGGACAGATTTAGGGGCCCCTAAACTTGTTTTTCCAATAGAACCAAACATTTGAAATGCCTGGGACTGGGGATACACTGGCACAGATTGCCCAGAGAAGCTGTGGCTGTCCCTGTGCAAGGCCAGGTTGGATAAGCAGTGTGGTCCAGAGGAAGGTGTCCTTGTCCATGGCAGGAGGGCTGGAACTGGCCGGTCTTTAAGGTCCCTTCAACCCAAACCATTCCGTGATTTTGTGATTTGAGAAGCCTGGATCTTCTTACTGGAGATCCTTCCAGGATCCTTCCAGGATGTCTGCACTCCCTGGATCTTGGGCTGAGTCCTGGTTTGCTCTTCCTGCCTCAGTTGCACCAGTTGTGGCTCACACTGCTGAGGGGAGCAGCCCCTCTGAGCTGCTCTCACCTGTAGTTTGGCTGCACACCTGCAGGTGTGATTGGGGCTCTAGGCTCTGGGGAATCTCACTAAGGTTAGTAAAAATAAACATTGAAACTTAATTAACTGTTACTTATACAAAGTTCATCTGGTACAGCAAAAGTACAGCAAAGCCTAATGATATCTTTTTTTATATCCTGGAGATCATGGCAAATTGGGTTTGGTCCATGACAAATTCTCCCAGAGTAATAGCACAAGGTCTGAAGTGTACTTTCAGGCTCTTGATAGAGGTTGGAATAGCACCTCCTGGTCAGCAACAGCAATCCTTCCCTACCTCAACCTCTGCCAAATTAATTCCATAAATGCCTTAGTATTAATATATTTGTAAGCTGGAAAAATTAGATCTGGAGAATGAGGTATTGTCTTGGTCCGGGAAGGCATGCAAGCCTTTAATGAAGGCAGGTATGATATCAAACTAATAATCACTCGTTTAGAAATTGCTAAATGCTATGAAAAACTGCCCTGGTATCTGGAGAGTTTAAGACAGACCCACAAAGTCAGAAGCAGCTATTGCTACTGGTGGCTTGTGAAGCCATTAAATATGTCTGACATTCCCTTTTCAGGTCTGTGGGTCACACAGATACCACATCTTGCTTCAACCAGAAACAAGACCCACTTTACCCAATAAATTGACCAGGCAAGGCTGTTCATTTGACCTTAATTACCCAAGTGTTCACCCAATATTATGCAGACAGACAACATCAGTTGACACATTGGTCCTGCTAATAGTGATACTTAGCACTCCCTACCATTTTTCATCTTCAAAGCACTTTCTAAATTTTACTTAATTAATATCTTTGAAGATGCCAAACTGTTTGCTGATATTTCACTGATAGTTTCTGCTCTTTCCAGAGCAGAGGAAAAGATGCTATTTCCTAATTAGGTTTTAGTAAAGACACTACTGACTTCCCCTTCTTCTCATCTGGTTTTCAGTATCCTTCTATTTCCAGCAATCTGACCTCTTGCCAGTCAGCACCTCGGGAATTATTGCCTTACTTGCCTTTTAAATGGCAGATAACAAATTGTCGTCAAAGTAAAACCTTTCCATTTTTCTTTCAGACAAATTTAAATTTCACGTGCTTAAGTCTCAGAACCTCAATCCTTTTTAGTCAGTTACAAAGTAGGAGTCAATTAGTTCCAAAAAACTCCAAATAATTTTTGGTCTTTTAAATATGTTTCTTAGGTATAGTTTCCTGACATTCTGCTTGTTACAGTCTTACAAACATTTATGAGATGATTGAATTATAGGCCACTGTGTCAGCGGAAGCTTTGTCAGGTTGCTGAAATATGGATGTGATTCTGGACCTTTCATGTTTTCATGGAACATCTAAAGCCACATACAGTATATTACATATCATTAGCACTGCTGCATCTGTCACTCTCAGAGGGGAATTGGCTACTGGCAGGGTGCACTCCAAAATCACAAACAAGCATTTCCACCAAGGTCATGAAGCTCGTAGCTTTTACACACAATAGTGTATTTAGGAAAAAAAAAGATATCTGCAAAGGATGACTATATCCTATAAAATTAACTGTGCAAGGCAGATTTTCAGTAGGTGTAAGGACAGTGCATTGCTCAGACAGTTTTACCAAGTACACAGAGAGCAGGTTGTTAGGATACTGCTTCAATACCCTCTGGGCCACTCAAAAATTGTGCCTTACACTACATTACAAAACTCTCACTTGTTGAATTTTAAATGACCTAGACATTAAGGAAAATTAATTTCCTTCTAGTCCTTTTCTTTTCATTTTGTTCCAACCTCTCAACTATTTCTTCTAATTCTGCTCTAGCTATAATCACCCTTCAAATACATATCTGTCAGACACAGCACTGTCCATCATTTGTCACAGCTTAAACACAGACACACACACACACTCACCCTGCACGCTCCTGTGTGTGTCTGCCTGTAGCTCTTTCATCTGCAGCTCAGCAGAGAATTGAGCCTGCTTGCATTCTGTTCAACAAAGCACTTAAACATAAAAGTAAGGATCAGGCTGATCCTGAAGCACATTGCAATTAGAAATGCATTGTTTAGTTAAAGGTTGAGATGAATGGTACTTTTTGATATCTTATACACTATAGGAAGAAACCTCCTTCCACTAACTTTGTGGGATGAAAAAAAAACCTATTTCATGGGTACTTCTGCCAGCAGAAAATCCATCTGGCCTAACTCTAACAGGATGCTAAAAACAGTAATAGTGAGAAACACCCAGAGCAGAAATGCTTGCTAAAGATGTGATCAGCAGCTAGTGTGCCCCTCAGGGACTCACTGTTTACTCCTCTGGAACTTTAGGGTGGGTTTTTCCAAAAGAAGAAAATCTTGATAAATAGACACCCATCCTATAGGGAAAAAAAAAAAGAAAGGAAAAAATGTAAAACAGTAATTTGGAGTAGAAGAAAAGAGAGAAGAGAGATCTCAGGGACAAACAATTTTAAACCAGTGCACTGCTTCCCCCACCAAAAGCCATTCATGGAACAAAAGGCCTCTGAGGAGCTGTGGACTAAGAGAGCTCATAGAGGAGGTACAGGAGATAATTTGTTTAAAAGAAAGAGCTGCAAAGCAAAGGTCACTTCAAAGACTGCCCAGAAATGTGGAATGCTGGCCTGCTCCTCCCTTTCACACTGCACTGTTGCCATGATAGTGTGCTCTATCCTACTTGTGAAATTGTTTCTAACCACAGAATATCTTGGTACCATTTTCTTTGTTCTCCTCATGGTTTTCAGGATCAAACTGTTCTCAAAGCTCCACAAGTGAAAGATGATATATTTATTTGCAAAATTAACTATCTTTGTTTGTTTGTTTGTTTTTGACAGCTGTATTTATAATTCTTCACAGATTGCTCAGTTGGGGTTCAAAGCTTTTCTTTAATTGTGCTTATTCTTCTGGAAGTGACCTGGTACATCCTGCAGTGGTTGAAACTGGATGACAAAATTAAAGTGAAAGGAGAGCTTTGCTGTCTTGTTGCAGTCAATTATGAAGCAAGCACAGACACTGTGAAGAAAAAAAAGTTTCTTTAAAAAAATTAAGAAACGAAAGCCATATTGCCCTTCATGATTCTGAGGAATTTTGGTTCAATGTCTTTAGTTTGGACACTTCTTCAAAGCTCATTTTTTTGTTTCTGGGCCATTCATAGTATTTTAGTTCACATTTGTTATAGCAGAATGCATCTGAAGATGGATCTCCATTTGCTCTTGCAACTGAGATGGATGAAATTGTTTTGCATGGAAACAAGGCAGTTTCCCAAGGATGTCCTTAATTGTTTCTTTTTCTGACCATTATTTTCCAAGAATTCAATTTGACAAATGTATTGTAGCCATTTCAAACTCGTAATTTTAAGTAAAAATTACATTGAAAGAGGATTGAATCCTAGTAGTAAGTGCAAAGCCATTCTGTGTTTTAAAATCCTGTTTCTGCTGAAATGAAGAAGTCTGAAGAAGATGCTACAGACTTTTAATTCTCTAGGACTACAGCAAGTCTAGTCCTCATTGGCCATGGTCTACAGCATTGGCCTTTGGTAGCATTATAAAAATACAAAGGAAAAGAAAAAGAATTCTTTGCCAGTCTGTTGCTTACCAATTCTGTAGACTTATTTTTCTCCAGGTCTATGTATTTTGACATTTTCAAAATGAAATCAGCGCCTAATCCATCCATGAGTAATCTAACTTGTAGGAAACAGAGAACAAAAAGAGCGCTTTTAGATAAATCCTAATTAATTGCACATGCAAATGTCTTAGATGGATGTGGCCATGCAATTCAATTACATGACTAATTAGGTTGGAATTATAATGCCATCTTTAAATAGATAAACATATATAAAAGTGCCTGCCCAGGAGTTTGCATGCTGGAGACTGGGAGTGGAATCATTTATTGGCTCTTTAGTGCCACCTGTTGAAAACTGAAAACTCGTGCGAATGAATCTGGAGGGGAATGTCCACTGGCTTGGCTGGTGTGAAAGTCAAAAACTTCAGAAATTTAACAGCTGGGGTGGAAGTATTTGAAACACAGCTGTCAACCTACGAAGGAAAGTGTAACATTCCATTGGGGATGCTGGGGGCAGGAGCCAAGCTCTTGGGACATGTGGCATGTCCAGAATGTCACATCTGTCCAAAAACAGGGCTGGTTGCCCTTCTTGCCAGTAAGCCATGGAAGCACACACCTCAAAATAGGCACCCTGACTGCAGGAGCCTCTTCTTCCATGAGTAATTCCTTCTCTGCTAATTAGGAGCAAGGTTACTCCTGCCTTGGTGGTGCAGAGTTGTGCTGGAGCCAGGCTGAGCACCCGGAGCAGCTGCTGGGTCCGTGGGCAGCAAGCAGCAGCAGAGTCAGTGTGAGAACCCCTGCCAGTGCCAGGTGCTCAGCTGTGACAGCTCAGGGCCAAGCTGCTGACATCACCTCTGAGGTCAAGAGAGCAGATCAGAGTCAAAAAAGTCTCCCAGAAGTTCAGTTTTCAGAAAAATTATTTCTTGCCTGCTTTACTCTTTTGCTTTAAAAAGAGCATCCATTTTAGACTACATTTTGCCTTTGGATTTAATTTATGATCAAATTCTATCAAAAATATAAATATGGTCAGATCTCAGGCCTGGGCTGTGTTCTTCATCTAATGTCACACAGTTTGCCAAAGGTGAAATAATGTAAAAATTCTTATTAAAGAAGTAAAATCTATTTCTTGTGCAAAACCACTCATTTCACCTTCTTGCCTACAACTTGAAAGGATACTATGCCAATTTATAAACAACACGAGGTTTGTCAACAGTAAGCAAGGTAAAGGTAAACCACGTGGCTGCTTCACAAACATCCCATGTGGCACCATGGTTTGGCCAAATGGCACTTCAGGTGAGAAAGGCACACCATGGTGGAGCAGGACAAACCATGATGGAGATTTTAGCAAGTATTGAGGCAACCAGAATGGTGCAGGGAAGCTAGGGCAGTTTGTTCTGTGCTCCTCAGTCTCTCTCCAGCTCTGCAGAAACTTCTGTCATGAAAAGATATTGAGAGTTTAAGGCCAAAGTTTTCATTTCACAGTGCACCTCAAGCAGTTTTAAGGTGATAAAGCAAAATCACCATCTCAGTCTCTGCCTCCAGCTCTGCTGTGCCTTAGAACATAATGTTTCATGCACACTATCACTTGGCTGTTGAAGGAACAGAACCTGCTACCAGACCTGGGCACAGAAAAGTGATCCCCTATTTTCAGAGAACATATTTTTCAAAATCTGGTGCAATATGGAAAAAAGCCTCCACAGATATTAAAAGCCACTGAGGAGAATCTGGCAGGAGCTGGCCCCACAGCTGCACACCCACCTGCCTGTGGTAGAACCTGCATTCTTTGCCCCAGGACACCCATGGAGTGAGTTGACATGACTGGGCAGCTGAAGGACAACATTTAAATTCTGCCAGTGACAGGTCAAAACGGGACCTTCTCCATGGACTGTCTTCATTTCCCCACCTTATCACATTCCCACTCATGTTTGCTGCATTTCTTTGAACCACTCTGCCCCAGAGCTTTAAGCTCAACACATGATTAAATCAAAGTACTACAATTGTCTACAGCATTTCTGACCTTTCTGGCTGACTTTCACTACCACTGACAGATTCAGCTGCCCAGATGTTTGTCCAGGTGTCACTTTCACAAAATTGCCAAAATAAGGGGTGTGGCCCCCATTTGGCTGGGCTTTCCAACATTTCTATGTAGGTATTTGAAAGGATAATAAAATACAGAAATCATCCCACCCAAATGAAAGCAAACCTTTGTCTGAAACATCAACTTTAAGATGATGAGCAACCTTAAGCACAATATTTTTGGCACAAAATACTTCCTGTTTCAATTTTAATCCTTTTTAAACATTACTCCATTCCAGTTAAACACCTGTTTTAGGTCTACAGAAGCTGATTCTCTAGAATTATATTCAATACCTATTATTCTTCCAAGTGGGAAAGAATTTCATAGAGAAAAGTAGAATAGCTATTATGACAGTAGTACTTTATTATGGAGTAGCTTTGGGAGACAAAAAAGGTAAGTCAGTGGCTTTGACAGATAATTATGGACTCCTATTACACAGCAGAATATCATTAAAAGTTCCAATATGTAAAATGTCTTTCACATTTCAAATAATGTTATCTATGTTTTTCTCAGTTAAATGACTTACCAATTTAATGAGGCAAAGTCCTTTTAAATGTGAAATATTCATTCCTTGATTATCTGGCAACATTAATTTTAAAAATATTGTATATATTTTCATGCATATTTGGTGCTTGAGGAGAAGTGTTTGGAAATGACTCCACACAATCTTGTTGACCTTTGTGATGCAAAATGAGAAAAGATTTCACAGTAAAATGGTAAACAATCCTAATATTCTACTTCTGTACTAATATGGCTTAAAAATATTCATGATTTCAGGACTAAGCACAAATATACAAGGCACATGAGAGGTGCTTTGTTATTACTTGTAGTGCATTTACATTTTGCCATCAGCCTTTACTCATCTAAGCATGCTGAAGTGAGCAGCTTCAGCCACTTAGAAAAGGCCTGATTTGCAGAAATTGATGGACCACCTTCAGGCTACTACTCCTTTTTATAGAATTCTACTTTTAAGGAGTTTCAAGTTGGATACCCAAAATCAATACTTACTTTTGAAATTGAAGGTCTTCAGCTTAGCTTCAAAGAGTAAAAGAACAGGGATCTGCTGGCTGTTTTGTGCTGCCTCAATTTCTGGGCTCCCAGAAAAGAAAAGTTGCTTTTGTAGCCTCATGAAATGCAGACATTTATCTGTGCTAAAATTAACCCCCTTATGTGGTATGTCCTATCTATTTACTCCCTGCAAATTTCCCTTGAAGAAACATAAAATAACCTATTTCATATCTTCATCCCATCTTCAGGCCACTATCACCTTTCACTGCATTCAGAAGGATTTTATCAGTACTCCCAGAATACAGAGGGCTGTGTCAAAAAAGGTGAGATGACACCTCCTCAGTATTGCCTTTGGCATTTGCATTCATGTTAGCTTGGGGTTTGTCAGCTGGGGAAGAGCTGGGAGCAGAAGAATGACAACAGCAAGAGGGTAAAGCAAAGTCTCATGCCAAAAATTCTGGAGCTGTGCTCAGACATAACTTGTTCCACCAAAGAACTAAATCAGAAGAACTATCACCTTTCTCTCTTTTCTCCAAACACAGCAGTTATTGAAAGGGCTTACTCTGAACTTGTCTCTGCTGCAGCAGCCCAGTGGGAGCAGGAGTCAGCTCTAGCAAATGGCAGGAGCATCTCCTGCAAGGCTCCAAGGGAGAGACAGAGCTGGGAGCAGCAGGTGAAGAGCACTTTGTAGCACCAACTCCTCATCATTTAGTGTTTTCCTACCTTTCTACTTTTCCATTCCTTAAGGACATATCCAGGGAGTAGCAACTTGAAAGGTCACTTTGAATGCCATCTAAAAAGGGCTTTTTATTGTATGCTGGGGATGCTGTGATCCCTGCCTGCAATTCAACATGCTCCTGGACTGCAATCTATTCCACTTCACAACAACAAGTGTGATTTCATTGCTTTCCATCAAAGAAAAAGTCATTATTGAATTGCATCTTCAGATCCTATGCACTAAAGGTGCATCACATGTTAATGGAGAGAAAAGCCTGGGAAAAAGATGGAGCTACTGAATAACAGGAGTTCAGAGTAAGCAGGTGAATTTATTCATATTTTGTTTTGCAGGTAGCACATTTACTCAATGCTAACTTGGACCACATCTACAAATGATGGTGATAAAAAAAACACTCCTATGTTTCAGTTGATACACATCAGAGAACTCCACTACCAAACCAAAAACCACACTCAAACATGTTCCTGGGAAAAAAGTAGGCTACAGATATTGTCTCCAGACAGGGCCTGTTCATGTGGCTGGTGAAGATTGTTATCTTAGATTTGAAACTAGTAAGAATAACCTTTCCAGCTGCCTGAAAGAATATGAGTGTTCTTAAAAATATAGTAGCTATTGCTTATACACAGCTGTTATTTTCAAAGAAGTTATTGATCTGAGGAAGATAATTTTTTTCAGTTTTTTTCCCCTAGTGGAACAAGTAACTTTATTAGAACAAGGAAGCATAATGGCCAAGGAATAGCTTTATGTCAGAGTCATAACTATAATTGCAGCTGGAATTGCAGAGAATGTTCACCTGCATCTGTGTTTTCAAAATTATCCTTTTTTGAATGCAGAGCACAATGGAACTATGCCAAATAAAGACTGTAAGTCTCTTATTTACCACTGGGATCCACTTTCCCACACAGAGTTTTCTTCCAAATTAGCTCTTCTCTCAAATTCCCTTCTACCAAACCCTTTTCGTTTTACTTGGTAGAAACTGGCTGAAGTCTTTGTGCTCTCTCTCCAGCCCTGTGACAAGCTGCTAGGACAGCCCAGTGGTAGAGAAAAGCATATTTAAAGTACCTGGTGTATGACTCCATCTTCTTCTGAAGCAGGCAATCCACTGACCTGTGTGAACAACAGCAAATTACCAGGATTTCAACAACAACTTGCTTCAAGTATTTGCTCTAGATCGCATTACTGACCCTACATTCATTAAAATAAGCAGCTGTTTGTGTTAGTACATATGTTTTAGGATTCACATACAAAGGAGTTTCCCTTCTAAACAAGAGGGACTGGATTCCTGATGACAGCCCAGGTGAGGAGCACTGCAGGGAGGATGACCTGAGATGGGCAGCAACAGCACAAACCTGACCCTGTGTTCACAGGACTTTCACAGCATCAGGGCTCTTTTGCCTGTTAGCAGGGTTAGGTGTAACCATGATTCTGTGGTTACCTACCAGGAACCACTGAAGATTTAGAATAATATCTTTCTCCTCCCCTGCCTGTCCTCTGCTTACACCTTTTTCTTACTCCATTTATTTGCAAGGTGACTGGCTGAGTGTGGGGGGTCATTCCAGGCTCAGGGATGATACAGCTTTCCCTCTCAGGGTAGGGCCTTTGCCAGACACTCTGCAACTACAGAGTGAGAAAAGGTCTGGAACACCACTTCACTGAGGCCACAAAAACAAAACAAAACAAAACAAAACCCAAAACAAAACAAAAAAAAATCAGAGGCAGAGAGGAGAACATAGATCCTCAGAGAAGTGCCTTTATGGATTTTGATTTCACAGTGCATGTTTACTGGGCTGCTTACAGACTTGCAGGATGAAGAGCTTGGATTGCTTTGGTCAAAACTCAGTTTGGAAGTGTCCACCATGAAACACTCCCTCCCAAATGAATTAGATCCTCAAAAGAGAGTTGATTTTATACAGAACCACTGGACCATTATCACAGACCATACACATGAAGTCCCTCTTGGCAGAAGGTACTTTCTCATTATTCCTTCTAGACCTTACTTTAGGCTCACCAACAGGACATTAAAACTTCAGTGGAACAGGACAGCAACTCATCCCTGCCCAAAAAGCACGAGCACATTCTCCTCAAAAGAGTTAATGGCATGACTTGCTGCAGCTTTTGCACAGAAAACTGATCTTGCAGACTTGACGTGTTGTTTTATCTGCAGAGTGGGTGGAGCAGGGAGCACAGCTGAAAGGTGAGCTCTGACAAAGGCAGACAAGAAAGCCCTCGCAGCCGCTCTCTGTTTGGTGCAAGGTTTCGCTTCATTAGCCTTGAAATGTTTCATTAACAGAATGTTTCTGGTATGCTATAAACAAACTGTGAGGGCCCAAGCATGCAACAGCACTCTGTCAAAAATGAACGTGGTTTGTTCCCTTTTGTAAAGTATTTAGAGAGAGGACGACAAAGTTAAGCACAACAAGCATGTTACCAAAAATAATTACTAAAAAAATACTAAAAATACATTTGTTCACTTATAGTTCTCACAGAGCTAGTTTTATTTCTGACTGAGAAGCGGAGTTCTCTCTACCTTTTGTGTCCTTTTTCCATATGCTTTAAAAGAAGAAAAAATAGCTAAATACATACTGGTTCATTTAAGTGGTTCTTAAAATTATTTAAGGCTAAAACTTCTTTCTTCGTTTCACCTGAATTAGTTCTTGCCCATCCCTGGTCTTGTATGTAAAGGCCAAATATTGCAATTTTTGTTCTGGCAAAGCTTTCAGTGAAGGCAGACTTTTTTTTTTGTGGTACATAAACACAACCTCCAGCAAACCAGCAAAGGCAGGTGGAGTTTTGCCAGAAAAATCCCTGACTTTGTAAGGACAGATTTTTTTGGGATCAAATAAACACAAAGAAAAATATACAAACAAACTAACAAACTAATAAACAAAAACCCCTGATCTGAATCATAGCTCAGATTTTAAATTCAGCCTTCTCTGAGATTAGAGAAATTTTTTCTCCTTATTCCAGGCTTTATGATACTTGCTCACATATTTTGACAACAAATTGTCATGGCTCAGAGCAATGAAGAAGCCAAAAATGCTCTCATACAATGAAGCCCAGTGTTCTCCTTGAAGTACCTGAGCCCATGAAAATAGGCAATTTTTCTGAGTCTCTTTAGTTGCATACAGCAATTAAGTTAATAAAAAGCTACCATGCAAACAAGATCTTCTGAAAGAAATTTAATAATATTTTGGAAATGTGTCCCTCTGTATTGGGAATGTTTTTTAATGGTTTGAGTGAAATGACAGATCCTAAACAGATAATCCTGTGTATTAGCCTTAAGATATGTTAGAGCAGAGGGCATAAATCCAAGGAATTCCTAAATTACCTTGGGTGACTCAGCTGGGACTAGATCCTTTGCAGGATTTAAGTTTTTAGCTCATTTTTCTATGCAAAAGCATGAAGGAGTACCAGCAGTGCTAGGGCAGCAGAGGAAGCTCTGACATGAGCTGAGCAGCTGCTGAATTCATGTGTATTTTTCACAGACACAAATCTCCCTGCCCAGGTTCAGTGTTGTGCCTTCTTAGTGCCTCCAGAAATCCCCACTGGTGCCCCATTTCAGTGAGGCAAAGAGCAGCTCTTGCCTTCCAGGATGTGTGAGCATTTCTAGTGCAGGGATATCCGTGACCCAGATGTGCCTTTTCCCACCTGGAAAAGCCTACAGGGCAGGGGTCACAGCAAGTGCCATGAGAAACAGGAATAATCCTGTGAATCTTCAGTTCAGTTGAATTTCCAACGATGTCAGCAATAATTTTGGGTACACAACTGAGTATTTGCCTATGAACATTCTTTTTTTTTCAGGAATTAAACTGTGTTTGACCTAATCATACCATTTTTGCTAGGGGTAACTTCTGTTTCAGAAAACTTCAGAAGAAACAGGAATGGGATAGGGGAGGGGGAAAGACAGGGAGATTTTGGCCTTAAGTTTTTGCTAATTAAGTCACCATACAGCACTTTATTTGCATATCTAGCATTTAAAGGGTTACACATGTAATTATTTAACGTAACTCCAAATAAGCTGTTTGATTTTCTTTCATCATGAGCCAAACATTAGGCTTCGAAAGGAATTCCTTTAAACTTCAATAATATAAAGGCACGTGGCAATGTGAAAGTTACAACTCTAGCTTAAATGAGTCAGACATAAAAGTATTTATGACTGATATTCTCTGAATATACCAGCTTCAGACACTTTAAAGTCTAGTTCTGCTGTACAAGGATAGGTATGGGAATATCAGCCATCACACATCTGCAGAACTCTTACTTTCAAGCACAGTCCAGTCCCTAAACCTTCTTTTTTTTCTGCTTTAAGAAGAAAACTCCAACATAACAAGCCACACCAGGCCATCAGCACCTGAAGCAAGTAAAAGCAATTCCTTTATGAACTTCCCACCAGTTATTTGTTTTGTGAGGCTTCTGGAGAAAAAGAAGAAAAAAAGCTAGTGAAAAAACAGTGAAAAGAATTGCACATGAAAGAGAGAAAGAAATGAACTGAATGTTGTTTTTTCTCGATGAAATAACAGATTTGATCTTAGGCTTTTTTACAAACTCCAGCACAGGTGATCATCATTTGTTCTGTCAAAAGCATTTTCAATGACACAACCAGAACAATGTGGCTGTGATTACAAGGATCAGCATGGATTGAAAGATACTCAGGGCATTTACCAAAGGGATATTTATAGCGGTGCTAAAGACATTTGCTTTTTTAAATAAGCTCACAAATCTGAGGAACAGAAGGTTTGAAATCAGGGTTGCTCCATTTGATTTTGCCTTTGCCATGCTAACCTGCACAGCCGTGTCCTCTTGCAAATGAAGGCTGAACACACCACTTGAAATGTTATTGTCATAAAGTCAAATCCAAATGCTGAAGAGGAAAATGGAGATAGTTTTCATTGTGAACTTTGATGTGAAGCATCACAGCTTTTTGGAGGACAGCCATACCTTTGATCTTGCAGAAATTGTGAGGAATCAACCACCTTGAATCCAAATCGTTCAGCAGGTGATTTATAGTGTTATAATAGGACTGAAAGGACTTTTCGAAAAGTCATGTAACCAGCACAGAAAGAAAAAAAAAAAAAGAAACGACAAAGATTTAACAGAAATTCAAGCAATTCTGGTAGCAGGCAATGTAAAGTTCACAGCATACTCTTTATTTTCTGGCAGAAACTCTGAGACATCCAAGCTTCAGAATTAGCCTGCCTGACTTCTAAGAGCACTGCAATAGATAAATGCAGCCGTTCGGGTGCCTCAGCCCTGCAGACAGCCACAGGGCTCGGATTCTGCGGAGCAAGGAGGAGGCAGAGCCTGAGGGAAGGAGCATCTCCTGATGGCAGACTGGCTCCCCAAAGCCTGTCTTCATCAGGAGGGAGTGGAGAACAGCTGCAAGGCAAAGGCTGCCAATTTTAATTCTCTCCATTAGTGGATCATTATCAAACGAGAGGGTTAATGTGAGTGGGGATGGCGTTTACTGTAAAGGGCTGAGGCTGCCCTGTGCACACCCAGGCTCCCCTCCCTGCAGGGTCAGGGAGACTTTACTGGCAGCAGCCCTCAGGAGCTGGCATGGCCACCTCAGATGTAGGGAGTTCCCTCCAGGACAGACCCTTGTGGGAGGGCAGAGAGAAGGGTCTGGGGTTTGACATCTCCCGCTGGCAGTGCCTGGAGCTCTGGGTGCCCACAGCTGCACGTGGCTCCACAGAGGGGCTGCTCCCATGCACCCTCACCCAGAATATCCTTCAAATTCACTTCACTTACAGCTTCTGGGGGACTTTTCAAATAGCTGCATTTTGCTTGTGTTAAATCAGTTGTTCCTGAAGCACATTCAACTATTTTCCCTGAGAAGTTAGTAGGAGTGATCACAATACCAGAAAATACCAAACAAAGTAGATTTCATGTGCTCTTTCACTCCCTTAGGATTCTAAATCTTTGGCCTCTCAGGGCTTCCTCCTATTTGAAGTGAGACAAAACTTTAGATTTGAGATATCTTGTTTTAATGATGTTCAATGAAATTAATTACTCAACAGTATTTCTACATTGATGTAAGTACAGAACTTGGTGAAAAACTATGTTTGAGTTGTGTGGTCAAACTAGACACATAAAACTGTGTCACAAACTAGACACATAAAGCCCATGCCAATAGCTGGGGAGTGGCTCCTCTGCAGACCTGCAGTGGCTGAAGAACGGGATCCACAGCTCACCAGCAAAAATGCCACAAAAAGGACTCCTTTTTTTTTCCCCTTATGTTGAGCCATTACATTAATCTAGAAGAGAGAAAGGACTCTTTTGTTATACTTTTCATGAACAATTTTAAAAAATTCTTCCTTAAGAGCATAAGCAATACCCAGAATGAATTTTTATTTAATGCAGAGCTGAGCCATGCTCTTTAATTTTTTTTTTTTTGCAGTCAGAATTATTCACTTTGTTCAACTGAAATCCATCAATAGTTTCAGACAACCCCAAACTTTATTTTGTGGTTACAAGACAAAAATTACCTACCTCTATTTAGAGCATCAGCTCCTTAAAAGCATATGCATCATGGATTGTATTGTGTCTTCATAGTTTTAACTTGAACTTGAACACCAGAACTTGAATTTCCTCATGGCTGTTTCTTGTACTTTGAGATTTGTTATGTTTCTTGAGAAGTAACTAGTTTAAGTTTCAAAGTTTTGTGATGGTCTGGATAAAATTACTTCCTGTAGCCTACAGCAAACAGTTTTTCACGTCAAGGTTTTTTTCCTTTTTATTTTTGTAGATTTGTAGGATACAGGTAAAATGCAGCAACACAAAATTTCCCAGTGCTTTGAGATTCTCCTGCCATAAATCTTCCTGCTGAAATACATGCTAGGCATGTCTTAAGAGAAATCATATACAAGAACATGACTTGATCAGCATCCCAGTGAGATACAGGATATTTTTCAGCTAGGGAGTTAATGGATGATGATACTATATTTGGCCAGTAAAAATAATGACACACTTTCCCCTGGTCTACAAGAACTACTCCCACATTGATTTTAACTTAATATCTCCCTCATTAGGAACCTGCACAGAAGTTTGGCAGAAATACCCAAGACACTTATTGGATCATTCTCTGGTAATAATAGATATTGCTTTTATTTTATTATTTTTTTTTCCCTGAGAATGTACAGGCTAATCGTAAAAAGGATAGCCCCGAAACAAAAGCTTTTTACAAAATACAGATTTTTATCAACTCCATCACTGTTGAGGTTTAATATTTTATGGAGCTAAATAAAACTCGGACTTCTCCACTTTCACGTTGTGGGATGCAGTAAAAGCTTAAGAGGCTGATTCTCTCCGCTGCCGAACGACATCCATTACGCATCAAATGCCCTTCACTTCACAGTGGACTCTGGCTCTGATATGATCAGACTCCCAAAGCCCAGGTAACCTGATATACAATTTCAAAATGGAAAAGCCCATGCCAATAGCTGGGGAGTGGCTCCTCTGCAGACCTGCAGTGGCTGAAGAACGGGATCCACAGCTCACCAGCAAAAATGCCACAAAAAGGACTCCTTTTTTTTTCCCCTTATATTGAGCCAAGTATTCAAATATAATTCTACTTAACAAAGCATCTGCTTTAATTCCACTGTAGTCTACAGGGTGTACATGCTTATCTTGGGCCTTGGACATGACAAGCACCAGCACCCAGGTGCTGTAAGCCCCTCTGAAGAGACAATGAAAATGTCACCAGGCTCATTTCCCATCTGGGAAACTGAGAGGACACTCAGCCAATTGCTCTTGTAGCTAAGAAAGCCACCAAACTAGTTAATGGTGGCACAATTGAGAGTAATAACTTGACTAATAACTCATTGCCTGATTGTTATTTTTAAGTGCACTCGTGAAAATTAAAGCTCTGGGTCTGCGGCATGAAACCATTATCTATACAACAGCTCACAGAGAGGGTTATCTAATAAGATGAGAAATCTATTAGACTCGGTGGAAGCAAGAACTAAAAGAAATAAATCATGCAATAATGGTAAATCAGATCTCTAATTATGGCCCCACACAGGAGGCTGGAGGAGAAATGTATTCCTAGAACCACTATGTGGTATTTCTCGTTCTCTCTCTTGTTTTAGAAGCATTCAATCATATCCTCCTGCCTAAATTCCATCAATCCCACGGTAATTTCTGAACAGAACTGGTATGCTTGTGAAGAAGATGGCTAGCAATCACCAGCATAAGTCTTTTTCTAAGCTGCTCACAGATCAGGATCCTTAAATGTTTTTCTCTGTTATTGGTGCTGGAAACACCAGCACTGAAAACCTGTGGGGTCAGAGGAGTTTCAAATCCTGTGCAATTCCTTTATAATCAGCTGCAGACAAGCAGTACTGGTGTCTGTTCCTACACATGATCTGGTTGTGTCTGCAGGTCTCTTTCCTGCTGCCCCCAGAGTATGAGCAGTGGTCTGTCCAGATACCCAAAATACAGCAGTGAAGGAGGAGATCCATGTGGAGCTACAGCACCTTTCACCTCCTCTCTGTTCAAAAGCAATGGAGGAAACCAGCCCATGACAGTGGGAGCCCACGGAAGGGTATTTCATTTCTCCACTGCTCTGATGCAAGACCTCTGGCAAAGCCACTCCTTCCTCTGCTCCAGCTCTGAGGGCTTTGCCAGGCCAAGTGTGAAAGTGTAGGTTGGCCTGAGCAGGAAGGGTTCCAGTCCTGCTTGGCATGTGGGCACAGGGTGCAGCACTGCCCCTGAGCAGCCAAGCCCACCTCCCCTGTTCCCCACCCCATGACCACAGGCAGCTGGGGAGGTGTGGGACCTCCTTGTCCCAGACATCTGGAAGATCCAAGGGTGCCCTGCTCTGTGGTGCCCTGGCTCTGCACACTGCCCAGGGTGGCTGGGTGTACCTGCCTGACACATCAAGCACTGCTAAAGCAAACAATCCCACAGTATCTCTTAATTATTTGGTTGGAACTGAGGACAATGTGTACTTGGGAATTGTCCTGGTTGGAAAAACTTCACGCCAACTGGATGTGCTCAAAAGTGGACCTGACTCAGTAGAAATTATGCATAAAAATCATTGCAACCATCTAGATAAAAGTAAATAAGCCACAGAGTGGCATAAATAACAGTGCTGAAAACATCATCAGACTTTTAATTTTAGCTCAAAAAAAACCTGTTGAGAACACAATTTATCAGGAAGTCATGTTGCCCTTTGCTTTATCTTAACCACTTTTGCATGCACAACTGTTTTGTTGGACACTCACTTTGGGCCAAATCCTGTTCTAATTTCTTTCCTTGGTAATCAGCATTTCTGGCTGACAGGAGGCTGCTCTGCAGCACTGTGGTTTTCCACTTGGAGGTCTGTTCTGAGGTCTGTGCATTTGCAGAGCTGTTCTCAGGTGACTTCTTCCACCTGTGTGGAAGGAGAGCAGTGATGCAGTGGGGGCACTGCAGAGAGGAAGGGCCATTCCCCCTCTTTGTCCTCATGTGGGAAGCAGAGTTAGCAAGTGCTGTTTTAAGCTGTGTCTGTATGGCTAAAGAAGTTGAAATTCATGTTAAATAAAGCAGGCCTGAGGCCAAATGACCAGGTCAAATCCCTGCCACACCGTACTTGGTCCTGGGTTTCTTCTGGACCATATTGTGCTGCCAACATGGAAAATTGAGACAGAACCATCATCCTTTGTGTCTTCTTCGGTAGTTCCATGATGTTGAAATGCTGTGAGAGCTGGGTCACTGCCCACCAGATGGTGTTTTCATAGCCTGAAGCCTTTGGTAAGAATTGTTTTCAACCCATAATGGCACATGAGTATGCATTTGAGGGTCTACAAATCTTCCTGGGACAGTTCTGGAGGACTGTAGAAGGTGAAGGCAGTCAGAAAGTTTGCAGTCTCACTCTTCCTGCCTCTTGGGAACAGCCATGGGCACGTGCCATTCCCTGGTGGGCACTGGGATGTGTCCAGTGTGGTGCCAATGTACATTGAAACCGTGGATAAAGAGAATCCACTTCTGAACCTGAGCCCCAGCCTTGCTTCCTTTGTAAATATAAACATATCTGGGGAGGTAAAGCTGTCATTAGGTACAAGCTAAGGCCATTTTTCACCCACAGAAGAGATGAGCAACCACCCAACACCCCAAATAACACGTTTAGAGTGATATTGATATCTCAGAAGGGGTTTGCACCCCTATTTCCAGGGAAACAGTTGTGCCTACAGGGAAATAACAGCAAAAAGGTAGCTTTTGAAAGATGAAGTTTATTTTATCTGATGTGCATTTTAATGAGAAAATTATATATATAGAACTTTACACTGTTTTCTTGAAGCAAGGCAAATTTAGCTACATTTTTGCAGAATATATCTGAAAATGGGGAAAAAATACTTTTTAATGGAAACCTTTTCCATTTACACAGGAATGAAACAGAATAAACTCCACATTTCCACACTCACATATTACTGTAGACATAAAAATATTCCTGTGGGATCACACAGTCAGAAATCACCTACTCAAGGGAATATGAATGATGACTTCAATAGAAGATGGACATAAATTTTAATTAGTTGGTTATTTGATCTTGTGTTGTTAGTGATGGAGGATCTCAGAAGGGAATTAAGTATGCTTAAGACTGAAATTGCTTAGAACCAAAACACACTGCAAGGTAAGTTAGATACCACTAAATTAAAAGAAACTTTGCACCTATTAGAGATACAATAAAATAAAAATGGCAATTACAAGCAAGCAATCAAAAATGCAATTGAGATCAAACCAGCTATGGGGATAACTAAATTTATCCTTGACTTAATCATACCTGCTAAGTATTTTCAGCAGATTTCAGAAAAAGTATTACCATTCTTGGGAACATTTCCTCTTGGAAGATACAATTGAGAAATAGAGAAACTAGGTCCAGGGTTTATTGCATTAATGTGTTTTTTCCATTTAATTTCTCCTTCTATTTATGTATCCTAAGCAAAGCATCTCTTGCATCATTTATACACTTTGCTTGCTCTCTCCAGAATCCCAATCTTTCACCTCCTGCCTGTTAGCTTATGTCAGGAATACCTCTAAAGTTGTCACAACTTAAAAAAAAAAAAAAATTATTCTCTTATAGTTTTGCAATCAATAAGATTGTTCCTGTGCAGTTTAATCCGAGGCTGGGCACGTAGGAGTGCAGCCTGCTTTGGAAAGGGAAGCAGAGCAAGGAGAGACGCTCCGGCCAGCGATCCCCCGACGGCCGGGACGCTGCTGGCCAGCACCTGGCACAGTTTTGACCTCTGCCAAGTGTCTCATTTTTCCCTGACAAGGTCTGGGCACGGCTCAGGGTTGTTGCAGATGGAGGACCACTGCCAATAAGCAGCAGGGGACAAGGATTCTCTTCTGGGGGACGATGAAAATGAGCCAGGCCAGGCTGTGCCAGCTCCTCCGGGCCAAGGGGAGCTGCCACGCTTTTCCTGCGGCACGTCGAGCTCTACACACGAGGGTTTAGGCTGCCTCAGCAGTGTGTGATGAAATCAATCAGCCCTGACTACTGCAGGCACCCACTTTCCTGATAGTCTTGGTTTCCAGTGTTAGAAAATTGCCACATTCGACATTACAAAAACTTCAGCTCCCCAGAATTTCTGTGCCACTGCACAGCTACACCTTGGACCTCTTTTTAGCAGGCAAGTCGATGTTAGATGGATGTTTAATGATGGAAAATTGTTTATTTTTCTCATCAATTTAACAACAAAAATTTGTTGAAGCCTTGGGTGAAAATTTGTGCATAATTAAATCATCAGCTAAAGCTCATGAATGTTCTGCAGTGTCAAAGATACAAAGTAATGAGGCCAGAATCAGAATGGACCAACATTGGCACCTTTATTAAGGAGATTTTTTGTAATAATTTTCATCCTTACATGTATTTTCTTATTTTCCTTCAGAACAAAAAAGGAAATAATTTCTCTAATCAACTTGCCACTGACCTTACATTTTTCATCCTTTTTGCTCCATTTTACAGATCTCTGGCCACTCAACATGCAAGACCATCACATTTTGTTGACATGCTTCTACTGTGATCCCATATGACCTTCTTCTCTGGCAGGGTGTCTGTCTGAAACTGTTTGCACAGTCTAATCCTCCTTTAAATATAATTTCTATTATAGAAACATAAAGGCCAGTCCTCTTTTCTAATAAATAACTACAACTCCAGATGCAAAAACATGAACAACATGAAAAAGATTCCTGTTAAATCTGAGTACCTAACACATTTTCCTTTCATCAAATCTTCAACAGTATAGTATCAATTTACATCTTGATCCTACATGTCTAAAGCTTAAATACATGACAGTTCATACCTAAATTAACTTTTTCCCCCCTGTTTTCATTATTAGAATTTACTAATAATCTGACTGCTCCTTTGCCTGAGGAAGGGAGGAAGAACTGACCTCTCTTCACTAGGGGAGAAAGGAACCATTATTACATTGCATGTTATATTATTGTTTATGTTGCTATTCTCTTCTTGTTCAAAGTAAAGCAAATTTCTAATGACTGAAGATCTGGAGTTCTCTGGGCACTTGTTTTAAAATAGAGTAAAGAAGTTAGAAAGTTGATGGCCCTATATGGATTCCTGCACATACAAGAATGTATGCACAACAGTAAAAATAACATGGAGGAAATGCAGTAAAGGAGTAGGAAAACAAAATATCTTACCAAGCTTTATATTTAAATATAACAATAACTTCGCAATTATAATTTGGTAAGCAAAATAACAAAGCAACTCTTAACACAGAAAAATATGACCACATAGACCGAATAATAAAAAAAGCAATTAATAAATCAGTAAATAAGCCCAAATTTATCTACAGCTCTTTAAAAGAGCAAACCACACCATAGGAACTGAAAAGAAAACTTTAGCAAACTATTCATTAATGGATGATTGGATTTTTAAATATCCTGAATTTCTTTACAAGCTAAACACTTGTAGAAGAACCTCCAATATGTACTTACACATGGATTGAAACCATATGGCCAAAAAGTTACTTTATGTGTAACAGTTTTGGGAGTGACGGGAGTTCTGCCCAAAGAGCTGTTAACAACTTCAATCAAAATCACTGTGACAGCCCTAAGCTTGATTTTAAGAGCAAATACAGGCAAATGCATGCACACAGCTGCATTTAAGCCTAACTTTGAGGAATCCAGCTTGGAGGATTTGTGCAGAGTAGTTAGGACATAGGTCATTAAGGTCTTATCTAAAAGATAATCTCCCTAAAAAATTATGGAAACCTATTGCTCCAGTCACCCAGCACTGGACAAGGTATTGAAGAACATGCTTCAGGAGTAATCCTCTACTGGCAGGGGAAGAGATTAAATGGCCCAATAGCTTTTTCCATCTTTAGTTGTTATGATTGCGCTGTAATCCGACTAGTGCCACTTGCCTGAAGAGGGGAAGAAGACCTCAACCTTGGGGGTAGGGAAAGACACAATATTTCATTGTGTACAATATTTCAGAAGCTATTCTTCCCAGAGAGCTCCTCTCAGATTAGTGTTGTTGGGAAAGGTTTATCATTTGCATTCCCATTTCTGCAGTCAATCCAAGTAATATGATTGTGGCATTAAACTTATCCTACAAAAGGTATTTGTTTAAGACATTTCTTTTCCATTATTACTCACACAATGAATGTATGCACTAGGTTTCTAGAAGTCTGCACCAAAAACAACTTTTAAGCCCAGAATCACATTTCCTTCTCCATCGGCCTTAATTCCTCTATTGAAACTTTTTGCTGACTAGTTGAAAGGGGCCGTTCACTCACTTTGCAAAACCCAATATGCGATTTATTCCCACATTTCAAAGGAAGAATGGGAAGCTTTTAAATCTCTACAAAGGAACCGAGTAATACTGATCAAGCCCATCTGACAAGGGGACAGATGTAGGGTGATGAGTGAATTCTATAAGACGCTTTAAAATTTGGATCAGTGAAGGCAAGTGTCTTCCAGGAGTAGCAATTTGATTCTCCCCAGCACAGCTCCCTTGGCTGAGTAGAAGTGCCACAGTTCCCCTTTCAGTGTTCAAGAAGCACCAGCTCCATCTCAACAAGGTGGACATGTTCCAGAGATAAAGCACACTGCTAAAGGAGGTCACCTGCACTGCAACTTGTTAGAGCCTCTAAGTCCAAAAATCCTGAGAAGCAAACTTATTTGAAATGTTTTCTTATCCAATGAAGGGTTCCTGTGCTGTTCCCAGCTCTGAAACTGTTTATCAGCTTTCTTATCATCTATGTGCTTCATCATCATCATTGTGCCCCAAACTTTCTCAAGTTCTCTCTGCTGTTGTGTCATGCACAGAATTTTTAACAATAATTTCTAAAAAATACCCCCTCAGCTCCTCACCTCATCACGTGGTGCTTCCAGTCACACAGCAGCAGCATCTATTGTGCTTTCAGCTTCCTGCAGAGCCATATTTTGATTGTTCTGTTATAGCTGAAGGATCTGACTTGGCACTGTTTTAACAATGAATTTTACGCAAAATTTCCTATGAGATTCATCCCATTAAAAGTGGGCAGGTTGCCATGGCCTGCTGGGTCCCTGATCTACTATCAAAGCTGGTGCATCCCTGAGCATTTCTGGTCTTTTCTTGCCTTCATTAAGGCTCTGATCAGAGTAGAAATATGCCCACACAAGAGAGAATAAAGATTTTGGACCCCATAGGAGAAATATGAGATGAACTTTGCTAACATCTTAAATCCAGGTCATCATTACAGTTGCACCAGAAATAGCCATTCTTACAGGTGCAAAATGGGTGTAAAGAGGCAATCTGGGAGTCAGAAGTACACCACCAGTACAGGTCTGGTCACAGTTTTTTTAAACAGTTGCAACCACTGGGAAGCTGAATTACACAAGCAGCAAGATAAAAATGAGTTTGGCAGTTATTTGCACCCAACACAGAAGCTCCCTGCAAGAGTATATAAGAAAGTAGCTGAAGAATTTGTTTTTCACCTTTTGGATAAGGACAGTTACCACATTTTCACCAAACACAGAATTTACCACCATTTTCCTTGTGGAAACAAAAGGTCTCCTGATGTTTCTGCTCCAAAAAACAGTAGGGAGGATATGAAGCTATGTTGCTCTTACTTTTGGGGAAAGACAGGTAACTGTTGCAAGAAGATTTTTGAAGAAGGCTTCTGTGTATATTTTAGGACTTAGAACTTCTGTAGTCGTTTTACTACATAATACTTTTTTGTATTTGCCTTTTTTATATACTGTATAATACTGTATTTGCCTTTTTTAAAGACGAAGTCAATGATTTCAAATACTGAATCAATGATTTCAAGTCCTAGTTCTCCATTGGAAGCTGTGCAAATGACACAACCTCACCAGCTTCCCTTTGCACAAAAATATACAACCTCACAATAAAAAACTGCCCCTTACTGTCTTAAGCAATAAAGCTCTCCTTTGTTTCACACCCTTATTATTGTTATTATTTCAGTTATTGTACTGCAACAATTGTGGTGCAGACCTGTGATATTGGAGGGAGAAGTAAACTATTTTCTATTACAGTTGTCCTGAAGTCTCTTTCCATTTTGTCCTATTCAGCTGAAGCAAGTAGAAACAAAATAGGAAAGTTAACCCTAGAAACAGGAGAAATTCAGGGAGTTATTTCCATAAATGGAAATGACTTCTGGAAAAGTAGCTATAAACATGAAGGGAAGAGGTAGTTCTTTCAGTTTGTTTTGTTTGCTTATCTTCCTCCAAGCGTGCTAAGGGGGGGGAAAAAAAATAAAGATAGGCAGACAGAAAGATGCAGATGGAGATACAGAATGTACCCATTAAGTATCTGCAAGGAATGCTTTATCAGCTTGCTCGTCGGCTGCCGAGTTGTGCATTTGAGGGCAATAGATTCCCAAGAGTGGGCATCTATAGAGGATTCCTACCTTTGGAAAAGAACAAAAACACAGAATAAAAGCCTTAATCTTATAACCCCCAATCTAGCCAACTAAATCCCCAATTAGCAATTCAAACAGATTAATATAGGCCTTCCTTCCATTAAGCATACCCGATATCATGTAGTTGTGTATTTTAAAGTTACATTTTTCTTGTGTGCAGCTCTTTTTCTCACCAAAGTTGACAATTCCTTTCAGACCATCCTACTTTTCCGTAGACTGGGAATGCACTCTTTATCTTTTTGCCTTTCTTTTTCTACCTTTTGTATTTTCCTTTAAGTGCAGTCGGTCTCGTTGATGCACTCTGGCAGAATCTCTTAAATTAATGCTTTCCTTTATTGAATATGTCTCCAGATGTCTGTCCACCTTGCTGTTTCCATACTGCAGGCTGTTTGCAGTGCTCCCTCTGAGAGCAATGCAGAGGGTGGAAATGGCACACTTCTCCGGCTTCCCCAAGAATTCACTCTTATTCCCATCAAACTCATGAGTGCTGTAACTTTAATGACCATTTCTGCTCTTGACTGAGGAGAAACCAAGCACAGGGCTGTCCCAGCTGGGGAGAAGCACTGCTAATGCCTCCCTGAGAAAGGCACTTTGGATCTTTCCCAGATTGCAGAGAGTAAGCCAATGCCAAATGCCTTCAGACATATCAAGATCATGCTTCTATAAAGTAGAATTACCTGTGACCACTAGAGGTGGCCAGCAGTCTGTTGACTGACCCTATAAACTATTTCCCCCATTTCTGCTACCCCATTGGGCTGGGTGTAGAAGGGGACCATGTATGTCCCTGGTCCTCTCCCATCCCTCATTCCCCTGCATGTAAAATGATGGTGGAAACATTTTGACCCTTCTCTGCCCTGCAATTTCATCCCTCTCATGTAATTTCTGGTTTTAAGCAAAGGTAAAGAAAAGCTGACTTTTTTTTCCTCATATTTTGTTAAGCAGACCATTTTAAAACCTCCTTTTCCATCGGCTGCAGTAGATTACCAAAAGGAAGGCTTTGGGAGGAAAGTGAGTCCTGCAGCAGAGCATGTCTGTGGCCTCCCACAACCAAACAGCTGTTAGATGATTGGAATTGGGAACACTGAGGTTCATGCCCATACTACTGGCTTTCTTTGCACACAATAACCTCAGGAAGGGTAAAGATGCCTTTTGTCTTCTGCATACTGCAGAAAGATCTAAAACTTATAAAAATGTAATTGGTGGCAATGTTTCTCTCACATTGGGTCATGAAAAAGCAAATGTAACATGGCTTCAAAGGTAAATGTAGAGACAGTTCTTACTTTTGACTCTTTGATAATTATGAAACTCTTAAGAAAGTTCAATAAGATAAATGCAGGCATGAGCATATGGAGATTATTATAATGACCATTATTCTGCATATATCCAATCCATTCTGCATATTCCCAGTCACCAGCAGCCTTCCACAAATACTTTGCTGCCGTGCACTTTACATATACAGGTGTGCTTACACCTTATATAGACAACAATAGGGCCCAGTCTGACATGTGAAGCATAAGAGGAATAACAAGTACATGTCTGCTTTACTTGTCTACCAGGTGGAACAAAACTTCCCTAAACATTTTTGATCAAAGGCACTTTCCATCAAACAAATTTTTGTCTGTATTTTAAAAGTTTGACTTGACTTTTTTTCTAGGTTAAGTTTGCTTTAGGGTTTTTTTTTCCTTTTTACGGAGAGTTTAAAAATCTAATATTCAAAATAAAATTCTTTTGCTTTAGACAAATAATAAATACTTTAAGCATTTATGAAAAAAAGTATCAATTTTGTCAGTTCTTGTCTTCAGCTTGAAAAGGTTAATCAAATAAGGAAACCTGTTCTTCTCATTGAACTTACTTGGAAGCTTTGCTACCACATTTCAGAATCCCTCATATTTAGTTTTTTGTTTTGTGTCTCATAGTCACTGGTGACTTTCTAAAATATTACTCTGCTGGAATCAGTAGTTAGTTCCAAAATATCTATTTTCTCTTTCTTTAAAGGTCTTTATCCCTTAAGACTTAAGGATTAAGATGTGACACATGATCAGAATCTACTTCACACACTTTGCAACTATTCAGCAAATAAAATTACCTGAATGGATTCTCATTACATTTAAATCTTGCAATTTATTGATAGCTTCACAGACTCTCAGCATTCTGTGCTGGTCATACTGAAGTATAAGGAACAATTTTTATTAGAAGAGTTTGTATGGCTATAACAGATGGACATGCAGGAAGATGTTTAGTCAAGAAGGGCCTCAGACCTTCTCACTGCCCAGAAAACCATCCAGCGAACAAAACAGGAGAAAACAAGATGTAAGGATTCCACGTTTGATGGAATCCAAGTCACTGCACTCCTGGCCAGCCAGGTTCTCCCATGCTTCCTTCTGAGGGATGGACAAACCCTCCCCAAAGACAGACACACATGCAGAGCAGACAGCCACGAGCCTGCAGCCGCCTGTGCAGGGGGAGCGCGGAACTCGCAGCGAGCAGCGCGCGCTGGAAGGGATCACCCAGGGCACATGGGTGCACGCTGGCCCTGGGGCACGGGCTGGGGGAGAGAGAACTGAGTGGGGATTTCCAGCACTGAGCTGGAGAAAACAGGCAAGAAGCAGGAAATTCTGGCTGAGCCAAGCCCCGTGGCATGACTCCCAGAAAAGGAGTCAATATCGCAGGGATCTCGAGGCATCAGAGGTGGTTTTCAACAGCTGGCTCTAACAGCTGGATCTCCCTACTTTGCTGTCTGTGAGGTTGCACAGTAGCAAAGATGGGAGCAAATTATCTGCTGGATATCCCAAATCCATGTGGGTTGGCCAGGGATTACTGCAGACAGGCAGAGTAACTGGGCAGACAGGCTGATTTTTATTGGAAGTGAAACACTTGCACAGAAGTCAAGCGCCCAGGTTAAGCTGGCTGAGGGCAGAGAACCCCACTCTGCACTGATACAGCCCATGAGTCATGGGCAATGCTTCCACCAACAGCAGAACAGGTCCTTTTTTAATGACTCCATTAATAGGCTCCTTGCAAGATCAGACACACACGCTTCTTCTTGCTCAGCCTACCTGTGCTCTGTGCAGGAGTATTCTTCTTATGCCCAGTGAGCTCTTAATTTGCAGTCAAGTTAAAACCTGATCTGGTTCCTTCCACAATCGAAAAACAGCAATGTCCTCTGAATTCCTTGTTGCACAGGAGAGCCAAACCTCTCCCAGATGCTGGCAGTTGCTCATTTTTGACAGCCAGTGGCTTGCAGCAAGCACGCTTTGCTACCATGAGGAGCGAGGTTGGGCCCAATCCTGCTAGCACCTCATACTAGACAAAGTCCTTACTCACAGAAGTCAACAGGCATAACTCATTGCAGGATATGCTACCTCTCTTAGTGCTTTGCAAAACTTTTTGCTCAGATACTCAGAAGAAGTTACAGACATTTTTATTTAAGAACGAATTTGAGGCTGTTGTGGTCTGCATTCGTTGTCATGCCATATACAGATGAATTTATCAAAGCTTAAATTCTTTCTTCCTGAGATGTTTATATTCTTCTGATGCCACCTTTCCAGTACAACCCACCATAACCTTCTTCATTAGCACATTTTGATGATAGTGTCACCACAGTCTTCATTTGCAGTAGCAAAAGTTAGAAACATGCAACTTACAATTTAATGAAAAAGTATTTTAATAAAATACTTTTATTAAAAGTAAAGAGGAAAACAGTGCTCTTCATCTTATCATTATATATCTTCCATACCAGCAGATTTATGCTTCAAGAGGCTCAGAAGCACAAAAAAGGGGGAAAGTCACCAACATCTATCAAATGATAAAACACAAAGAAGCTAATAAAAGAGTAAAACAGCCATGAAATGATAGAGATTTTTGCTTCTAGGAGGAATAAGGAGCAGGTCTAGGAGAAATAAGTCAGCAGAACTGTCATCCTGGACTTCTAGAGGGCAGATTTTGTCCTGTCAGGAGGCTGGTTGACAGTGTCCTTCAGGAGGAAATCCTGAAGGGCAAAGTGGTCCAGGAAGACTGGACATTTTTCAAGAAGGAAATCTTAAATGTACAGGAGCAGGCTGACCCCATGTGCTGAAAGATGAGTCAGTATGGAAGAAGATTGGCTTGGCTGAACAGAGACCTTTGGCTGGAATTTGGTGCATAAAAAAAGGAGTTTGTGAGCTTTGTGAGAAGGGTCAGGCCACTCAGGAATGCTACAAGGATGTTATGAGGTTATGCAGGGAGAAAATTAAAAGGGGTAAAGTCTAAATAGAACTTAATTTGGCTACTGTTGTAAAGGACAATTAAAAAATAATTCTATAAAACCACCATCAGTAAAAGGAGGGTTTAAGAGAATCTCCATCCCTTACTTGATGCAGGAAAAACAGTGATGAAGGATGAGGAAAAGGCTGAGGTACTTAGTGTGAAGATTGACAAATGTGACACCCATCTACAGGAAGGGGTGGAAGGAGGATCCAGGGAAGTACAGGTCTGTCAGCCTGACCTTGGTGCTGAGGAAGGCTGTGGAGCAGATCAGCTTGGGTGCCATCACACTGCATGTACAGGACACCAGGGGACCAGGCCCAGCCAACACGGGTTTGTGAAAAGCTGCTTGATCAACCTGACCTTCTAATATGACTAGGACCCACTGAGCGGGTGAGGGAAAGGCTGTGGATGTGTCTATGCAGACTTTAGCCTTTGACACCATTCCCCAGAGCATTCCCCTGCAGAATCTGGCTGCTCATGGATTGGACTGGTGCATTATTCCTGGATAAAAACTGGCTGGATGACTGGGCCTAGAGGGTGGTGGGGAATGGGGCTACACCCACGGTTGTAACTCTGGGTGGTCACAAGTGTGTGCCCCAGGGCCCCAAGTGTTGGCAGTCCTGTTTAACATCTTTATTATCTTTGTATCTGGATGTGAGGATCAGGTGGGGATTCCTTAATCAGTTCATGGATGGCACTGAGCTGGGTGGGAGAAAGAGAAGGGCACCAGAGGTGGTGCAGGATCTGGAACACAAGTCTTACAAGGAATGGCTGAGGGAGCTGGGGGTGTTTAGCCTGGAGGAAATGAGGCTCAAGGGGGACCTTGGCATTCTCCATATCTACCTGAAAGGAGATCATAGCCAGGTGCAGGTTGGTCTCTTCTCCCAAGTAAAAAGCCACAGGACAAGAGGAAATGGCCTCAGGCCGCACCTGAGGGAAGGTTTAGATTGGATATTAGGAAAAATTTCTTAGAAAGTGTTGTGAAGCATCAGAACAGGCTGCCCAGGGAAGTGGTGAAGCACCATTCCTGAAGGTATTTCGTAGATGTGGCATTTAAGGACATGGTTTAGTGGTAGTGCGGATTAATGGCTGTACTCCATGAGCTTAGGGGTCTTTGCCAACCTAAATTATTCTATAATTCCATGAAAACAGTGAAAATCACAACATCTTAGTGCATTAAAAGCTGTATAAGTTACCAGAGACTGCAATACATTATGGCAACAGTTTTATCAAAACACAGGTAAACATTTTGTATAAATTAAAATCATCTACAACTTTTCCTCTTCTCATTTTTCTCCACCCTGCCCTATTATGATGGATTTTATGTTTTAGGTACTTCTTTCTAAAGCAGAGTGCATTGTGCAAGGACACACATACACATACATAGACACAGAAGCATAAAAATCTACATCTCATGCCAGAGAGCACTGTCTACCCACCCATGCAGCCTTGGGAACGAGGGCCACCCTCTGACAGGGTGTAATTACACCCTCAGGGGTAATGAGAACAAGTATGGTGTGGAAAAGCTACCTTAACCGTGTGACTCTGGGGACACAGAGCTTCAGCCCAGGACTCCCAGCCCTGAACAAACCAGGGAAGCTCTTCCTAGGCTGATATTTGGATGCCTTCTCTAAGAGTCACCACAAACCTCTTGACCCTTTAACCATGAGTTTTTGCAGGGTGACCAGGCCCAAGTGTCTCCCACTCACTCAGGCAGAGGCTCCTGGGCAGTGTGAGGGCTTTTGGAGATGCCTGTTCTTCAGGAGGACTTGGCCTTTCAGGTTGAAGAAGTCTACATCCCAGGGACTATCAAACTTCCCATGGAAGCTCTCATCCTTGCAAGCTTCTTTTTTTTTTTTT